>VWZG01010841.1:0-36522 GCA_013396735.1 Grallaria varia
CCCCTCCATGCACTTTATCAGTCTATGCAATTGCTTTCCAAGAGGTACATAAGGAAGGTAGAGCAGCCTGATCTCACACGTGATGTGCACAGCACTGTACTATTAAAAATCCATCCCCGCGGGCCCCATTACCTGTACTTGTCCGAACCCTCATTGTTGCATCGAAGCCTGTCTGTTTCCCGATGTCCTTCCGGAGGTCACTCAGGAACTGGGCGCTGTCAGCATCGAGCTGCAGGCGCAGAGCAGAAGCAGAAGCTGCAGTTCAGCTCTGAGGGCAGCAGTGCAACAGTGACCCAACAGCCTCCCCATGAGTCCCCGGCAAATCTGTTCACATGTAACAGCTCTCGAGGCCTTTAAAGGATTCCAAATGTTGACTGTTGTTATCAGGATTGTACAGCTGCAAGTGTCCAGCACTCAGCACCAGGCCTGGACATCCAGAATTCCTGTTCAACCAGATGAGCTCCAGTAATATCCCTTCCTGCACTTCCCCTGCAGCCTGGGCACGTTAAGGTTCCAACCAGCTTATTACTGTTTCAAGATACAAACTGGGGCCTGAGCTGTCATTTCTGTGTTTGAAATGTAGCCCTGGAGTTGACAGCCAAGGTTTCCAGACTCTGCTTTTATGTTCAGTGTCCAAGCATACACTGAAATGAGAAACAACAACTCCCCAGGTGCTATATCTGAAAGGCAGGAAAGGTGCACCATTTACCTGGAAATTGTTGTACTTGTACAGTGTTCCTCCAGTGTACATGGTCACCAGGCCCACAGAGGCCACATCCACGTACTGATTTGGGAAGAGGAACAAATTCACACAGCAGCCGTTGGACACACAGTCCCTGGCTAAGGCCTCATAACAACTTCCCTGGGGCTGGAAGAGCGTCTGCAGAGGAATAAAAAATGCAAGTGTCATCACATGAGGTACCAACCATGACCCAAATGGCCATGTGAAGACAACAGCATGATGTGGAAGTTTGAAGTGAGACATGGCCGTGACAAAAGCCACATTGGCCCTGCCCTGTTTAGCAGGGAACCATCTCGCTGCTCTTGGAGAACTAATCCCTAAAGAGGCATCATATAACCAAACAACACATCTGTGTAAAAGAGAAAAACAAAAACAGATCAATGCCCTCTTAGAGAAATCCAGTGCAACAGCAGTCCCCTGGCAGCCCAGAGAAGACAATACCTTTTCCTTATCTGTATTGAGCAGTTTTTTGTCATCTCTGTTCTTCAGCTTCCCTGGTGCTTCTGCGGTTGGCAGTGAGGAATGGAAGATAAACAATTTCCCAGCACGTTCTGCAGCCTGTTTCAAAGATACCACATGGGCAGGTTTATTACTGAAGTTTTAACAAGCCTAATACCACACATTGTGGTCTCTCAGAGAACACTGTAAACTCTCTGCAAGTTCCTCAGAGATAAATAATTAGTTTAGAACTCAAAACTGGATGGAAATAAGTCCCCAAACAAATGGGGGCTTGTATGTCAGTAAATAACTTTCTCCAGCACACAGGTATGTTGGCTGATGCATTCTTAGAATACTTTCTACAGAGGGATTTAAAATCCTGATGGGCAGAACCAGGAGTACCTCTCTTGGAGACTTTCCAATGGGATACCAGCATTATGCAACAAGTATCAAAAAGTACAGATAGTAAACTCAGATAAAAGGAAAGGGAATTTATCAAAAAATACTGCCTTTAGTTCAGGCACACTGATGTTCAATCCGATTTTATAGATGAGTGACAATTACATTCCTGAACTAGATTCCACATTCCCATCTACAGTCCCAAGACTACAGACACAAATCAGCTTTGGTTCTCCTTCTGCTCCAGACCTGAGGATGCTCACAGGATACAGATACTTCACATTGCAAAATAAGCTGTGACATTCTTCTGGGATAACTAGGTATCTCTCTGCCATGGCAGAAACACAACTGAGGACTTAAAAGAGAAGAATTTTCACCCCAATACTTCAAGCACAGTTTCCTTTAATCACAAATGCAAATGTCTTCAATTTCTTTTAAAAAGCTTTTCTAAATACCCATGTGTCCTGATGTGCATCAGGAATTACTGACATTGCTTTTGACAAAATTTCTAAAATGTCTATATATTATTAATCCATTTTATTCCGTTTAGTTGAGAATTGTTTTCTCGAGGACAGCTATATGCAGATGAATAATTCACAGTAAATATCCTTACAAATTATAACTTAAAAATACTGTGCTAAATACAAAGCCTAATTAAGAGTTGCTTTCTTTTATAGCCATCATCAAAGGAAATGTACAATTACAGCCTTGAAATTTGTTTTGTACAAGTCACGTATTAGGGAAAAGCATTCAGACACGTACCTGTTGGCAGTATTGAATCAGTAACAAGAAAATGGGTATTAAATCAGTATTTAAGAAATAGATTTGAGAAATGTTGTACATTTTGGTTCAGCAGACTTATCTACTCAACGTTCATGCTTTAGTCATACAAAGCTGGCAGATACACAAGTACTTTACACCAGCACTGGCTGTGTTCTGCCCCTACAAATCCTGTGGTGAACTACAGTGGTGTGTGTTTAATGGGCAGCACCTCAGGGTGTGTCCCAGCCTTACAGAGGGCCTGGGCAGCTTCCTGGGCTGGGCATTCCCTGCCCGCTGGGTCCAAGCTGTGAGAATCTGTCTGTTACACAGAAACCCTCCAGCACCACCCAGTTTAGTCACAGATAGTCATAAACACCCTGTTTTGCAAAAGCAGGAGAATAAGGAGAGCAAAATCGTATCTCATCCTGACTTTCCTCCCTTCACATATGCTGGGAATGGGCACCTGTGCAACAACCCAGAATATCCATTGGTTCTGCTGCACTTCTTTATTTCTCCCAAATACTGAACAAGAAACTGACTCCTGCTCCTCATCTATTAAACATCCCTTCTGCCTATAATAGACTGTAGGGACTGGTTTCCCTCAGTAAGAAACTCTGGGAACAGATGTTGTACTTGTCAGTGTTCTCGTTTTGACTAAAGCAGTTCAAACGTGCCACTGGAATAACAGAACATTAGTGCTGGAAACAATCAGTGACTTTTCCCCTTATTTCCCACTGTGATAGGACTGGCTTTTAGCAAACCCAGTTTCAAGCCGGTTCTCTTACAGAGAAGAAGGGTCTAACCTTTAGTGCCTCCATGCCAGCCTGGACAACAGGAGCGAAGATGGTCTCACTCTCATTAGTGTCTGCAAACAACTCTGGAATCTGGTCCAACAAGCTACGGAAGAGAAAGGATCAGTGTCACAACTGGACACCATATTTGGGATCATCCCCAAGCATACCTTGGAAAATAGCCAGTCTTCACACAGGAAGACATTTTCCATGCAAATTTATATTAAAAAAAATGCAAGTTTTGATGGCTGTCACTTTTTCTTTGCCCCAGAGGGGGAAATAAAGGACTTGAAGCATCTACTGGCTTCTGCAGTATTTCCATAGATACATGGATGCCCCAAACCCCAACTGACTAAAAGGCATAGTGCACATCATAACCATTCATGTCTTACTCTCGTAAGGAATAATTATACTTTACTTTGTAACAACCAATCGTGATTCCTCAAAGTCCACAAGGAAACCGTCCAGCAAAGGAACAAAAACTTCAGAAACATCTGTGACCACCATCATCTGAGGCTGAGCTAAGCTGCTTTTTACATTAAAGAAGTGCAAGACCTTGTTGTAAGTGACAAAACCAACTCGAATTGCTGAGGATTCTTCTTGCTCTTCTCTGCAAGAAAAACAAAAACCGACTGGTTATATTTCTGAAATTCTGACCTTGCAATAAAAGCATTCCTTCCACATGCAAGGCTCTCTCTGATCATTATCCGTACTGGGAGCACCAAAGCAAACAATAACCAAGCAGATACAATGGCCTCGATCTTTGCCTTAGGGCAAATATAAATGCCCTGATAAAATCAACGGCTCTATTGTTTACTTTTAAAAAAATATATATTTACATCAGTGGTGCATCCCATTCAAACAGTCAGAAGTCCCTAAGATAAAGAATGAACCATGTTGTCATCAAAACATGGAAAAGAGGACAGTTAGTTACCAGACATGATGAGAAAACAGTCTTTATTTAGGATACACTGCTCTTCAGTGCAGTAATGCTTGCTGCCCAGTCAGAGCAGAGCCCAGGCTTGATTCATGCTTGGTGACGTTGGTGGGTGCTTTGGTGGAGGTCACTCCTGAGAGCACGGGCCCACCTGCCATTAGTAGCAGCATCACCAGGTTTGCTGTCCTGACTTCAGTAAGCATTTCCCTAAAAGGCAATCCCAGCCAAATAACTGGTCTCAACTACTAATCAAACAGCACCTTCTTGTAGCAGGGTGTTTCTCTTGTAAACAACAAACCAACTTTTACCACAAAAACCACCACTGGTGGTTTCACAACCTTGTCTAAAACCCGGACCTTGGCAAAGAAATAATTTTTGTCTTCTGCAAACTAGCACTTATGTCAGTCTAGAGTGTTAAATCTACCATTCATATTTTATGGGAGCACAGCTGGATAAGAAAGGGGCTACTCTGATCTAAAATTAATCCATCTTCTATATGGAACACACTCCATAAAGAAGCATTTTAAATAATTCCTCTAAGATACACAAACTCAAAACAGATGCACCATTTCTGAATGCAAATTCCTAATCATTCCCAGCACTCAGGCACCACCTTCTCAGTAACGTGATTAACAGGGAGCATTCCAGAGCCTGAACAGGACAAAGTACTAAGTTTCTATTCCTACAGCACTTTCCTTCTTCAAAGAGAAGCATCCACATCATCCCAGTCCCAAAGGTGTTACACAGTAGGTGTTTGGGCCTTTTATCCAGATGCTGCTGTTACTCGTGTCTGCACTGTCACACTTCACCCAGGATCTAGGATCATTTTCAAGATCAGCTGTAAACGTACAGCCAACTGCCTGCGTCACTCTTGTTAAAGTCTCATAAGGAGCAATCTGCATCACACGTACAGAAATGCACCCAAATGTTGTTTTAATTATGCACCTTAAAATCACAGTTGCACAACTCCTTATTCTGTTTTTCTGAGCTCATAAGCACAATTTCTGTAAATGCATTTCTCTGGATTTTTGTTGTGTTCTGATTTTGAACACCCTTTTGAAATCATCTGCCCTAAAATCTGAGCAAGCAAGGCCTTGTTGTGACACAGATCACTTCACTAGCCCAACTCCTTCCTCTCACAGATACAAGCACAGGGTGAATTCCCTGCACAGGCCTTTTCCCTCCTGTAGTAACAGCACAGTATTTTTGCAGTGTCTTTGTCCAGCAACAGACAATGAACTTTGAACGAACACAGTGACCTTTGTGTCTCAGCACCAAAACAAAAGTCTTACCACAAATTTTGGTGGAATGTCTTATGTTCGTCATTTTTAGAATTAATATTCTTTAAGACAACAGACAAGACTGAGGAAACTAAAGGGCCCGGCTTCTTTTTTTTTTTTTTTAATTGCTTTTTTCAGTGGACACAAAAACTTTGGCCTATTATTTCACAGCAGATCTCTGCAGAGTGCTGGTGAGGAGGAGAAATGTGTCTCTTTTGTGATGTAAATACACTTCCTTTCATTCTTCCTCAACTTTCCCTACTCAAGCCTAGGTGTAAATCACTAACTGCTTTTTGCTGCTTCACTCATGCCTCTGCCTCTTATTATCTTCAGAGTCATGACTGATCCTGATAGAAAACTCTGAGGTGTTCAGGATAGTATCAAATACTCGTGTCACCAGTGTAATCATCAACGAAAAAGTACTTGGGAGATGGCCTTACATGGGCATCTGACAAACTAACCCCCCACCCTGGACTGGATTTGCTTTCGTGCAGAGATCCCAGAAGGGCATAAAAGATTTTTAACATATCCCAGATTATCCCAAGGATTTAATCTCCCACCCTTCCTCACACTGCTCTCTCCATTTCTTAAGCGTGTTCTCCCTCTGCAAGTATTATTATTTAGAACACATTTTCTTTTTGGATGTTCTTTTTTATATGCCTTTATATGCAGACAAGAAGCATCTTGTCCACATCACTTTTCAGTCCTTCACTGCTCTCATTTCACTATGTGCGTGTGTCATCATTATTTAAACTTTATTGAAGACTATACCAATACACTAAAAAATATACTGTCAGTAATACTGATAGTAGTAATACTACTACTGTGTGTTTCATGCTCACAAAGCATGTGTGCCATACTTCATAAAATGTTTGTTGCCTGCAAGATTTGTTCTCCTCTCAGATACAAACCAAGAGAAGAAAGTCTTGCACTGCAGCAAGACACTATGGCTCCAGAGAGACTGGCCACTCCCGAGTATTCTGGTCTGGGTATTTCCCTGTTTAATGTCATGAGAAAAGCAGCACTGCAGTAAACACAACCACAGCAAGTCAAGTTGAAACTACCAGCTGTGGCTAGGCTTCGTAACAAAGATTTGGGAAGGGCTCTACCCATGCTTGCTGCAAGCGCGCTGATGGCTAAAGAGGCCGATGTGAGATAGACTGGTCTGGACGAGCTGTGACTGAGCTGAAAACACCACTAGAGTTCACTGCAGGGAAAGAAAAGAATGCAAGCTACATATGCAGTGGGCAGGGCAGATTCTTTCCATTCATATAGTAAACACAGACATCAAAGTTTAAAAACTGACAGCAGTGTTAAAAACTAACATTTTGTCACTATCACCCCCAAAATGCCTGTACTGTAGATTTTTACCTTTTCTATAGCTCAGTTTTGCCTTTCAATATGCAAAGCTGCTTCATGAAAACTGCAGTGTAGTGCAGTGAGTTAAGGAAAGCACACTTCTGTTTCTTTACCTTGGAAGTTTATCTAGCAGAGTCTTCAGTTCATCACATATGAGTTTAACTAGGCCGCTCTTTATGTTTCTGTAGGACACATCAATCATGAAGATATAAGCTGGTGGATTTGGAGGTTTCTTGTCCTACACAAAAAAAACATTCACGGGGAAAATTAGACCATGTTGTGCTATGAGGAAAAAATGCACAGGTGGTTCCATAAGGCAATGTAAATACAGTGTTCAGCTGTTTGAAAAATGCTGTGAATCATAAATGGTGACTACTGCAGAAAGCCAACACATACTGGGTAAAGTCCAGCCCTGGAATAAAACATTAGCACTGGAAAACAGCATCCTAATGAAATAAAATATGCAAAGGGTAACAGCTTACTAGATAAGATGAAACACAAACATTTTCTGCTGGAATTCGAGTGTTTAAACAAACTTGCCTTTTGGCTTTTTATGGTATGAAAACCCATATGGTTTTGCATTCCCTATAGCAAGATGTTATATAATTTTGTTAATGTGAATGCTTAAATTCACCTTTTGTTAGCATTTTTCCTCTAACAAGTGTTTAAGAGATTTCTGACCAATGTGGAAACAGAAAGCACAACTTAGGTAGCAAAGCAGAATTAAGTATCTCAGTGGTGACGGTCTGCATCCTGTTTCATGATCCAATGCACTGTGGACAGCAGCCTACACTTTGAGGAATAAGCTGATTGCTGTAAGACAATCAGAGCATGAGAGCGGAACATTCCACGTATGTAACTGCTGCACACACAGTAGTATCAGTAAGGGGCTGGTAGGGATGCCTGTGGGAGTTCCTCTTTCCATAGGGTAAGTGGCACACAGATTGCGCATACACCGCTGATATAGGTTTCTGTGAGAAAGAAAGAGTAAGGGTTTTTGTTCTTTAAAACATAGTAGTGCTTAGAGATGTACCTAGGAAGATCATATGAAGTGAACAGAGCATCAGTAATCATTATGGTCCCTAAAATGAGTTTTCCCAATTCCTGTTAAGATGGGTAGTGGCGGTTACTTGTCAAATACAGGACAACTTTTTCATTTTACTATTTCACTGCCTTCATATAGAGTTCTGATCACTTAAACCAATTATACTTATTAAAGTAAATCTCAGAAAACTCCACCTAAGAAAAATTCATCTAACCCTTGAATTATGACTTATCCTTAGTCCCTGGCACACTTAAAACTAAACTAAACCAAACCCTTGATCTCACTCACTAGACTCATGTAAATCAGGATTAACTCCTGTGAACTGAAACAAGGCCGTATTTTTTACAAAGCGGTTCTGTTTACTCTGCTTGGATTTTAAAGTTTCAGAAACTGCCCCCCATGTTGCTTCTAAACTCTTGTATCAGATGACCATTTATAAAGAAGCTCTATCTCATTTCCGACAAATATAAGGTATAAATGAGGACTTGTGCTCTTGCCACTTAGCAGAAGTGCAATAATGCAAACCAGCTGGGATTTGTTAACATTTTTTGTGGCTGTTCATCCTTGTCATTTGATAAGCACAAAAGGAAATGACTTCTCAGTTCTGGTCTTGAACTGGATTTATGAAAGAATTAAACCTCTCCCACTTGGAGCCAAATGAAAAGTGAATTATAAAAGAATGTTAACTTCTGTAACATTTAATGACTTAGCATTTCCAGAGTGACTGTTAATTTCATAAGAGACTTCTTTTTTTGGACCATTCCAGTAAGTCTATGGATGTGTCTTTGGAACAAGCAGACAGACCATGGTAGATGAGTGCTCAAGGCAACTCCCTGATTTAAGGTATGTGGCAGAAGCTAATGCAGTGAGAGCTGCACTGTGACAATGCCCCATCACATAGGGTTACACTGTGGAGCAGAGGAGAGCTGTGGAATGGCACGGAGCCATTCAGTACACAGGAGGTTTGATGGAGCCACACTGGATGTACACTGAGCATCCCACCCTGTCTTTCTGGAATGCCTCACCACCGCAACGCAACTGTCTCCAGTCCCGGGGTTTAACCCAGGTTTCAAACAAATCTTTGTATGTTGTCTTGGGGATTTCACTGCATTTTGGAGCAGTGCCCGAATGAGAAAGCAGAATTAAACCTGTTCATTTTCTTCAAATCAGCAATGATTTGGTGGTCTGAAGAAGTTACTGGCAGGGCCCAGCTGCCTTTCTTTACCTTACCATGTCCTCAGCTCCACTCACAGGGAGAAAATTCTGCCTGATTTCAGTGAGAACAGAAAAACATGTTCGTGCTGTGGTCAGATGAAGTCACACTTGCAGTTTTGTAAAATGAACTTAAGTTTGAAAAGTTTTAAGTAATTTAGGCTTTCGGAAGTATCAAATTCAGTTATCTAATAAAACCAACTACAAACGTACAGTGACTTGAGTGGGCTTTGGATTGAGTTCTTCAATGAGTAGATGCTAGGAGAGAGAACCCATTCTATCATAACTTGTTGGTCAGAACATCAAAACTACTCTTGCCAGGAAAAGATTACAAGGTCAAATTCCCTTGCTAAGGTTTTCAGTATTGGGAAGGCAATTTAGGCATGTGTCTGTCTTCAAAATCCACAGAAGACATATATCTAAAATGTAACAATGCATGAAAATTTCAAATATATCCCCTAAACAGTGAACGCATCAGGCAGGACCAAATGAATGCCCCATTAAAGACTGGGCATCCATGACTTTGTTTGTTACTATTACTTGTCTCACATTCTGCAGCACAAAAAACCAAAACATTATATTCTCTGTGTCCATCTACATTTTCTGGAATGTTCCTAGACTCTGATACTCAGCTGACAAGTAAGTATCTAAATGAGCTTGTTTGCCTTAACATAACATTGCACATGAGGTTGCACACTGGAAACACTCACTCGGCAATAGTCCAAAGTAGCAGCATATTCATAGGATCCCAGGGACAGCTCCGGCCTTTCGTAGTGGTCTATCCGGCGGCCCATGTGGTCCAGGTGTTGAAAGAAGAATGAAGGCACTACAAGCCAACACGAGAACAGGGAACAAACATTTACAGTTTGGGAAGGAGGGGAACAACACAACAAATTGTTTCAGCAGATGCAATGTACTGTAGGCTCCTCTGTTTCTGATCAAGGGAAGAGTTTCTCCAGGTTGCAGTGGGGTTTTTTTTCCCCACATTTGCTTAAAATAACACAACCAAAGAAAACCCAAGGACATTCCAGTAATGCCAGCTCCTTTTGGATTTGGAGGATGGGGCATAGTCCCCAATAAATGTCCATATCCTCCCAACAACACGGTCAGCCTCGAGGAGGTAAAACTGACACGCATTGTTCCCACTGGCAGGAGCCTGTTTCCCTCAGGATAGACTTAACGGTGGCTATTTTGTTGGCAGATACAGTTTACCCTCAGGTTAATTCAAATCACCAGAGCCAGAGCTCTGCAGAGGGACAGCAGTAAAACCAGCACTTTTCCTAAAGCCTGTCCTGCTTTATCCAAAAATACCACTGCATTGGAAACAGCACTATAAAGTTCACAGCCCTGGCCTAGTGTACAAGTGCATCAGGTCCATTATATGGGGAACCTTCTGCAGCTACAGGTAAAAGGGAAGGAATCAATTGGGTTTGCCACCAACAATTTACACAAAGACCGTCTAAGGCTGAGTCACACTGGGGAAAATTCACCTCTGGGTTTTAGCTCCTTATTTCTCCACGAATACATATTCAGAATGCTTATTTTTCGCATTTTTTCCTGTGAAAGTGCAAGTGTGTGAGGGGAATATCACTCCAGTTTCTTGGCCATTCTTAGTTCTCATTAAAGATTTTTTTGAGTAAGTGCTTTCTGACTTGGATAAAAGACACTGTAGTAATACAAAGCATGAATTAAAATGACACTGCAACTTAAATGTCTTTCTTAAAGTATTCCCAGTGCATTTAAATTTCTCTTTATGAGAGTTAAACTGTGAAATTTATTATCTGCTACCCTTGCACAAACATTAGAGCTCGAGGCAGAAAAGCAGTTGGACTGAGTCTGTCAAGGTTCACGCTTCAGAGTTGAAAAGATGACTGTATTAGGGAAAGCACTATACCCCTGTGATCCAGCTGGGAAAATCCGACTTGATACAAATGTCTAGAAAGGGTAGTTCTGGCAAAGATTTGGGATTTATCCAAGAGCACAAGAACAGTTATGAGTCACATGCAGCACACTTGAACAAATATGGCCTGGTATCTTCTGTGAACACCAACACTTGTCACAGTAAGATTAATGACTTTTTTAACCATTGCATCCACGAGGCTAACATAGTTCTATATATCTGCTTCTTGCTGAACATCTACATTTCTTAAAGAAATTAATTTTTTTCCACATAAAAGTTGCTTTCAGTTAACAACACAAGCAGCTTTGTGTCCTATGTTGACATAAGATTTTAAAATAAAAGTTTTGATCACACCAGACTGGACTTCATGAGTCAGCATTATTTGTCGTATATTTTTTTTTTTTAAATTGTATTGTACAAATGTTTCTCTGTATTATTCTTGGGAAGTAATTTTTTTCATTTGTGAAATAAGCCTAGTTACTGCATCTCCCTAAACTATTTTCTCATCAAGTCTGAAAGTCAAGAAAAAATCATTTTAGGAATACAGTTTCTTTATAGCCTTATGGAATTTGACTGACTCACAGATCAGAGAAACACCACTTACCATCATTTATACAGTTACAAAATCCACACTGGTACCTTCTCCCACCTTCAATGAACTGCATGAAGGGACACATGTAAGCCTTGCAGCGGTTGCATCGGATGGGCCCAGTCTCCCCGTGGTTGACAAGATAAAGGGGCGTCTGCATGAAGAAGTACAGAGAGAGTAATGCATACTTGAAACCAAAGAGAGCTAGAAAGGGTTAAGACAGATTTAACTCTTCTTAGAGATCACTGATTAAGAGATCATTCATTGTTCAGCATTCACCCAAAATCTGGAGTTGGGCTAGCTCAAGCCCAGAGATCCCCCCAGGGGCTGAATTTACAAGTTCATGGGCTATATTCTGATACTTATCAGAAAAAGAGCAAGGATTCAGACCAAAAGCCTACCGGATTTTGAAAGCATTGGAAGTTTAGGGCTCCAGGCTCACTTTTTTCCCAGCAAAAGATAATTTTTACAGGTCACTAATAAATCTGCTGGAGTCTGGTCTTTTGCCTTCTCTGTCAGACTGAGCTTTTCCTGAAGAAATCTACTGTTGCTCATCTGTTGCAAATGGGTATTTGCTAAGGAAGCTTCTGGTATTTTGTCCTAAATGCTGCCCCTTTGCTGCCAAAGGACACGCTACACTAATGTTTCAGTGAAGTCAGGGTCACCAGCCAGAGCAGGACGTTTAGGAGAAATACTAGTATTTATTGAAGGCACGTACAGACAGCAAACAAATCCAGCACCTCAAGCACTTGGCAGTTTAATTACACTGACCGCGCTTGCTTAGAGCCCCTGCCAAAACCCACAGCTCATGGAAGACATTTTCCAGATGCCCCTTTCCCTAATAGCTGCAGCAATTGAAAGATTCCTGTGATTATTCCTAATGTTAGAAAAGTCAGACTTGATGCCATTACAAAAATGGAAATTTGCTCCATTATTTGTGAAACTCCATGGTTTTTATTTTTGTTTCTTCTTACTATTCCTTTCAATCCCAATTAAAAATGTCTGAACACAAGCATAAGGAATGCCCAGACTCTGGACACAGAACAGATCTCTACAGGAAGAAAAAAGCTGACAATGCCTATCAATGCCAAACCATCACATTAGCACTTTATTTTTCTTTTTTTAATTACCCTTTCTCTTCTTAAGGCATGGATGTATTTCATGTACTATACACTTTTATAAGTCTTTGAACACCTAGAAAATCATTCCTGTCTTCTAGCATTAACTGCTTAAATATATTTTGTTGTTTGTTTATAGTTTACAGAGACTATTTTACTCATTTATTTCTCCAAAGCGTTTAATGCATTTTGCCAAGGATTTTCTACATACGAGTAGAATTTTACTACATGGGTTTGAAATGCTCCCTCCTGCTACACTGAGATACTATTTTACTTTGTGTTCTTTCCTCTATGAAAATTGAGTTTACCCCAAATTAACCAATAATGCCAGCTGGCAAACTCTCAGGGCCATTTTTCAGACATGAAAGCCTTGGCTATAATCCTGCTCATCAGCAACAATCCCTTAATACAGTTTAAAAGTTCTGGGGCTTGTTCATTACAGGGCAATTTTCTGATTATCATTCTGCTGTATGAGTTTAATGAGACCTGGATCTGGTTTGCAGTTAATATTATGATAGCATCTGACCTGGTAGGGAAAAAACCAAGACTAAACCAACTCCTGATATATTTATACACATCGATTCAGTAATTTTAAACCTTGGCTTGATGTCACTCAAGAGCAAAGAAAAATTACCCCCAAATGTTCCTATTTTTAAATACCAAAATTAAGAACTTTATAGAAAAAGCATGACCAATAAAAAAATAAATGCCATGAAGATCAGAGCCCAGGTGTCTACATTCTTAAACATACTTATTATCCTTTGAAGATAAAAAATTCAAGGGGAAAAATAAACCAATGAAATAAGCCAACCAAAAAATGCACATGATAGAATTAAGGATTTTGTCTAACAGAGAAAAACTTTTTTAAAAAGCCCAATTTGTGCCCTTATCAATTTATTAATTTGAAATTTTTGGAAAAAAATAGAATTTACATTTTAGTATTTTCTTTAAATAATTTAAAACATTACATCAATAACAAACACATCTAATATAAAGCTACCTATGATAATTTCAGAATAAGAACTCAGACCAAAAGCAATCAAAAACCACTTCTTGATATGAACAGCACAGTTGAAGAAATTTCATCTCAAACAGGCTGAAATCATTCAGTGCATTACACTGTAGAACTGGACATCGTACTCATAGAGAGAGAGGAATTTCTGTTTGAGTTTGTAACCTGCTACAGCATTTCCACATGTCTAAGTAATTTGTCAAGGGGAAATAAAAGAAAAAAAAGGTAGGTTTCTGTGGGAATGTATGAAGACAACTAATACTGTACATGCATTAAAATGCAAAAAACAGCGAGTTTAAGTTAATGACACATAAAAGCAAAACAGTCAAAAAAGAGACACAGTACTGAATGGGAAAGTCTTGTTTGCTGTGCTCCACTCTGTAGATGTCACTGTACACCAGAAGAAAAAGCAGAAGGATCTTTTTATGTTCCCACAGAAGTCAGTAGCAAAACCATAGGAGGAGGGGAATGAGATAAAATTTAAAAATACCTTGTTTCATTCTGGTTTTGTTTGGTTTTGATGTTTTAACCAAATCCAATACTTCTGGGGTTTTGCCCTTCTACCTATAAAGTATGAGCATTTTCTTTCTCTCCTCTCTTACTTCTCCTACCACTGATAAGTGAATCAAGGGAGATCTCTACACAACTATTTGGGCATTTGAAATACTTGTGAACTTATGTTCTTCTCTTCCCCTCATCTCTTCACGAGCCTTTGACCACCAAAGAGAGAACAGAGATAGACCTCACAGAAAGAAACACTCAGGTATTGCTTGTTGGCATTCCAGCAAAGTATTTCTCAAAACCAATGACTAAGCTAATACTTGCCAGGCTAAATCTGAACCGGACACACAAGAGGGATTCCTGTTCTGTAAGCCGGCATAGTAGGAAGGCACAAAGAATCATTTGTCCTGGGAGGCAGAACACTGCAATTTTAGGTTAAAGCAAAGGATTGGGCAGAAGAGATGGAAAATACTGTAAGAGACCTGCCCAAACATTTTCTTCTATGGAACGCTGAGGCCCCACTGAACTGCAAGCCCTGAAAGCTGATCTGATAAACCGTAACTTAACCCCAAATAGAGCTGCGATAACAGGGGTTTTATTTTGGAAATATTTCAGCAAGAACATCTCTCAGGAGTCAGAACAGTATCACAAAGCAATAGACAGACTTTGGTGGCACAGCTCCAAGATGAAACACATCCATAAGAATTTCCGAAAGGACTGTAACCTGCACTGTAACCAGTTTGAGAAAGCTGAATTACTACTGCTTGCTATAAAAATGAAGTCCTGACACAGTCCTGAGGGTTTCCTGATCCCTGCAAAGTATCACCAAGGCCACAGCTGGAAATTGCAAGTGGAGGAGTAAGGACTGTGATGAAGCTCAAGATCATCATGGCTCAACTCTGGAAAGGCATTCTAAAGAGAAAAGTCTTGAGAGAGATCCTCTGGAGAACAAGAAAGGCATATACAAACACGGAATAAAATGAGCCATTTACCGCACAACAAAATAAACAGGTCAGTGTCTCTATCACACCTTCACTCATCCCCAGAAGAGGAACTTGCCAACAGCTCTATATCCTTCTGAAGAGTATTACGCTGGAGAGCACGGAGGGTCACTTTATGCTATGCAACACTGTATGTTACACAACACAAGCTGCCTTCCCAACTGCAAATTATCTCAAACAATTCTGTTGTGTTTAATTAGTACAGTAGAAAGATGAGGAAAAACTCACAGAGAATTTTGAAATGTAACACTGATAGTTTTGGAAAGTAAGTCATGAACCAAAGTGTCTCTGTTTCCTAGCACTTTTGAAGGGGTTTGTTTTCTTTCATTCATCATCACAGATTGCTTTTGAGAAAGATTAACCAGTCTACAAATAGTCCCTTGGTTTTGACTTGCTTTACTGATTCACATTAAAATGTCAAGAAAGCATTTCCCTTTGTGATATTCCCACTGTCTTTTATCAGAAGCCACTCCCTCCAAAGGCAGAAATTGTTTTGCCTATTCTTGGTTTTTAGATGTAGAACATGATCAGGCTCCTCAGCTGATGACTCGAGCCAATTTGGACTATCTCCTCTGCAAGGTTCACAGCAGGTTCAAGTATTTTCCATAATGCAGTCCTTTTCCATCTATTTCCCTGTTTGTTTGCTTGACTGCAGCACGGCTAAAGCATCAGCCATGTGATGGAGGATTTCTTGGCTCTATCTTGGTTTTTGCAGGCCACATAAAAATGCAGGAAGCATGTTCAAATCTCCTTGTTCAAAACCCCTCCAGACCCACGCTGAGCACCAACCTGCACCAACCACAGCACTGCAAAACATACCATGGCAGGGCAATGGAATTTCAAGTGGACACAGCACACGAGATGTGATCCAGGGTGTAGTAAAATAAACAGAAAACTAGTTACCAATTTAAGTGGGTCATACCTCAGACCATCCCTGAAATCTTTACTCAGCATTCCCTTTTTAAGGGGAATATTGCTATTAAGTGAATAAAGTTGGCAGCGTGAAGAGTGCAAATCCAAGCTACTCTATTCAACATGAGAAGAAGGATTTTTAGAAGTTTGAGGACAGGGGGAAAATAAATGTAATAATGATAGAATTTTGACATAAAGAAACACCCAAATTAAACAGATTACTTCTTCAGAATTTCCAAATCATACCAGTGACAGAAGGAGGGGAAAAAAAAGTAAAAAAAGTTGACTATCAATGCTTGAGAGAGGCACCACAAGTTCTCCTGGTCATGATCCTGGAGCAGGAATACCACGCGTTAACAAGGCAGCACTCTCCAGCACCTCTCAGCTTTGTAGTGCTGACTGTTACTTGGATGTAGGACATGCTGTATCTCAAGTGAAGGTCAGCAGCCAGAGTTAACTGATGATATAAGCAGGGGTGTGAAATTGGAGAATCAAGAACTGGTGCTGAACAGCGGACTTCCAGAATGTTAGTGCTTTAAACAATCAGATCTCTGGCAAGACCTGCCCCAGCACAGTGTACACATCCCAGCAAGAGAGGGAGCTGGTGCAGAGGCACAAACACAAGGGGACAAAAAGGGAAGGTCTAAGAGCCAAAGAGACTTCCCTAGGACAGCACTGTCATTGTCGTTTCCCTTCCACACCCCTGAGGGCGATAAGCACATGTTAAATCACATCAGAGGACTGAGGTTCATGTCTGTACTAAACCATAGCTCCACTTCCCACTATCCGTGTCACAGACAGTCCAGCACTGCAGTCCTTGCCTGAGATTTTTAGGCAAGACACACTGGCTGTAAAAACACTCAAAAACAAGGCAGGCAAGTTTTAGAAAGCTTCCCTACTGAAATGGTAAGGACTAATTACAAGGGAGGCAGTCCAGCTCCACTGATCACAGGATTTTCACCTTAAAACATGCTCTGGAACATCCTTAGGACAGGCAATACAGCAGCACTCCAAAGAGCTCTCATGGAACAAATATTTAAGTTTATGTACACATTTAAATGTAGTGTAGTGCCCTTAGAAGCAACACTTTTCCTAGGTGAAATTGTGTATCAAAACATTATCAATGTCATTCATGTCTTTGTAGCAAGAACAAAACCAAACCCTCACTTTTTATTTCAGGTCCATTCTGGTCTGCTGGGTTTTTGTCCACTTTAGAGACCAAATACATGGATTTTTTTACTTTTTATGCATACACACACATATAAATAGATTTGACAGATCTGTGTATATATTATACATATATTTTTCATAAGAGAGAAAAGCAATTGCTGACTTAAGATCATGCATGAAAGTCTAAGGAGTGCAGGATCTCTTTCCTCTCTTTCCTTCTCAAAAACCTAGAGCTGTTTCTCTTTTGTGGCTTTTTAAACTGACTTACTCATGTCTGCACTCCTGAGAACTTTCACAACAGCAACTGTCTTGTTCCTATTTTTGCACAGCCAAATATATTGAAGAAAGAAACTTTATTAGGAAAAAAAAAAAAGCACAGAAACATTTAGGAGTGTTTTAATGGGAGATGCATGAAACAGTTCTGCTTCTCCACAGGCTTTCTTGGACACCGTTTATTAGGAAACATGCCTCAAAGGCTAATTAATTTATTCCCACTGAAATAAGAAAGAACTGGGCATAGTTGAAATGTCATGCTGCATTCCCAAGCCAACTAGAGGCACCCGCTTGCCACAGGAGTACTGTGAAAGTACAAGGATGTGATGTGAACAAAAAGCAGCACTGAATAACTTCCCCTCTGTAGCACAGAGACTTGGGATGCATTTAATGCCCTTTGTAAAAGTCATGTTAGTTTTGAAGGTCAATAGAAAACAAAGTGTTGCTTCATGACCACATCAGGTAGAGGATGTTCCTGCTCTGAGTCTCTCTTTCCTGAACACTTTTGCTACTATGATAGTTGAGATGCTTGAAGCAGACTCCAGAACCATCAAACATCAATAGTATTTGTATGCAACTACCCTCCTCTTTTTTATTAACACTGAGTTACAGCCCCTTATGTGTGACATTCAGCTGTGTGGAACTGAATTACGAGGTGTGCTGGTTTGGGCTGGGGCAGAGTCAGCTTCCTTCAGAGTGGCAGGTGTGGGGCTGCATTTTACATTTGTGCTGAGCATAGGGTTGATGATACAGAGATGCAGGGCTCACGCAGAGCCAAGACCTCTTCGTACTGCCAGCCTGGTGAGGACACCGAGGGTGCCTGGGAGGAGACACAGCCAGGGCAGGTGACCCCAGCTGACCAAAGGGATATTCCAGACCATAAGGCACCATGCTCAGGATATAAAGCAGTGGGCATTTGGAGTGATGGTGTTTGTCTTCCCAAGTGGCTGTATGTGTGATCTCTCTTGGAGATGGCTGAACAACTGCCAGCCCATGGGAAGCAGTGAATTCATTCCTTCTCTTGCTTTGATGATATGTGTGGGTTTTGCTTTCCCTATTAAACTGCTTTTGTCTGAATCCACAAGTTTTCCAGCTGTTAGCCTTCCAAGTCTCTCCCTGACCGCACTGGTGGGCGTGTGAGGGAGTGGCTGTGTGGAGCTTGGTTGCTGGCTGGGCCTACACCAGGACCTGAGGTTAAGGACACCCCTCCCCCCCCTTTGTCCTGATCCTCACTCTAGGGCTGAGGAGGCCATCTCTGCCTCTATTTAGAACGCATGGGCTTGGAAATAGTGTTACACTTTATGCAGTGGCATCCAAAATACAACCTTGCAAGAATATGCATGGATAAGTAAAGTATGTGTAAACTGAAAATGCAGTAACAACTCCAGTTTAAAAATCAATATATAAACCTTTCCTCCCGAAGCTACCAAATACCAGTGTGTTCTGACTCTGAAGTTTCCAAGGTAACTGAGTAATGCCTCTGACCATTAAAGGTTAGAGCTTGTATGGTCTTACAATGTTTAATTTACTGCTGTTGCTACAATCAGCTTTGGCCAGTGCCTCAGATGAGGCACTGTTTCAGGATGCAGTCTGGACAACACACACGCAGAATGGCAAATGCCATTCAAGCAGGCATTTGCACTTAGAGAGAGCAATAGCCAAAGTAATTCTTTGCTTCTGTGTCATTTTTGTTGGCAAAACAAATTATCAGTGTTGTTCACCAGTCCACTAAGTGTATATAACTGTCACTTTTTACTGCCCTTCTATATGTACTGGAGCTTAATCAGGTTTTTCTTCTGCCACAATTCTGAAGGACAGTCACAGTGCCCAACTTAGCAGAAACTAATTACAACATTCTTATAAAAGTATTTTAAAGAGTACCTTTTAAGACTATTTTTCAAGGTACTCTAAAAACAAAAAGGCAGAAAAAAGTAAATCAGAAAATTTACCTCAATTAGGAAGAGCTCTGGTGCAAAAGCCATTGCTAAACCTGACTCTGAATGTTCATTCCAGTTACAGAGAGTAGTTACAGCCCAGAGTAACAAAAATCTTTCTGCTCCATGATGAAGTCTTGGGAAGCAATCCAATTCCAAATTATTTACTACCAAATGCAGACTAGCACTGGGCATACTCCATAAAGAAAGCCTCATCTAATGCAGGATTTGTGCACCTCTAAATTAGGCATTGTGAAATCAGGCTTACAGGCACTGGCCTCCAGGGTAGTATAAGACTTTCCGGGTGAGGCACCTGGAGACATTAGGGAGTTCTGGGCTCTCCACAGCACGGATGGCAGTCTGGCATCCCAGAGCAGCTAAGCAAAATCCCCAGACATTAACCTGGCACCAGCTACTTGAAAAAATTAAAATCAAATTGCATTGGCAGAGCAACAAAGATTGTCAAATATCTGTCCTGCTCCTGGTAGACTCAAGAGCTATGAGCCTGAAGTCTCTCACATTTCTCTCCCAAACGAGGACACCAACCAGGATGCTTTGGAAGTTGTTCCAGTTTAGTCACTGAAGATGTGCGCTTAGGCTCCTGCTTACCACCATGATAACAGCAACATGTATTAAGGTGTACTGCATGTGCAAGGCTTCTACTCTCCCCGTAGACCAGCACAGAGGACTCTGACAGTGTGCCCCAAGGACACTGACAAAATCATTCTCTGCTGCATCTTGGACAATTCAGAGACCAGAACATGCAGAACAATCAATACAGACAGAAGGACAGACCTGTCACCAGTCACTCTTTAAGAAACTCCTCTTCAAAGAATTTCCTTAAAACTATCATTTGATTCTTTAAAAGCTTACTAGGAGTATGGACAGTTTTACTGTCAAACCATGCAACTCCTGTCTAAACAGACTCACTGTGAAACTGCTGAGCAGTACATAAACCCAAGTGCTTACCTAAGCTGCAGTGCCCCAAATGAAGGAAGGAAGGCAGCAATGTAAAAAAAAAAAAACAATGTAAAAAAAAAAAACAAACAACTTTGCACAGAAGTTCTGGGTGATCTCAGAACTATAGGCCAGCAAGTCCTACTTTCACAGAAAGCAAATAGGCAGAGTCAGCCACTATGGCAATAAGCATGACCTAGCTGATACAACAGAATCCTTTTGAAAAAGGAGCCCTTTGACAGAATCCCTCATCAAAAGCTCTTCAATTAGCTCAGGTCTCATGCTATGTGGGATAACAGCCTCCTGTGAATAAGTAACAAAATAAAAGAAATCAAAGGGTAAAATTCAAATTATGGCTTTTCACAGTGGGTTGATTTTATCAGCAAGCACCTGAAGGATCTGTTCTCCACTGTGAGATTTTTAACACTTTCCTAATAGAAAGGAACCATCAAGATGTTTAGTCTGCAGGCAATACGAAATGATTCCAACTAAGTGTTCCTCTCTCTCCTCAAAACAAAGTTCTGCACAAGCACGTAACTGCTAATAAATGTGTGTGCCTATACAAACTAAGCTTCAACCCAGAGCTACAGCCTGCTCATCCTTTTCACT
Organism: Grallaria varia; assembly: GCA_013396735.1. Taxonomy (NCBI): domain Eukaryota; kingdom Metazoa; phylum Chordata; class Aves; order Passeriformes; family Formicariidae; genus Grallaria; species Grallaria varia. The sequence continues at coordinate 20,942 of VWZG01010841.1, forward strand.
GGCTGTAGAACAGGGACAGCAGAACCTGAGTCCCATGGAGCTCAGGGCTGGTTACAGGAGGTGGGGATTTCTCTAATTCTTCATATTTGTTTAATGCATGAAAGACTTACTTAAAACTAAAGAAGCTGATGGGGGGGATTTAAAAGATAATTCACATTCTGTTCCTTGACTTTGTTCTTGCATCACATGCTAGTTATTCACCTCACTCAATCTTTAGCTGCAGCTAACCATACAACTCTAGCTAGGAAACCACACTATCATCCCTGTAAGAACCACAGCTTTCCAAACAGCTCAGCTGCACTGGTCCTCATCAAAGTCTGCTATTTTGAAAAGGTGCAATGGCTTTTAGCTCAGGAACAGCAGTGTTTCTGAGAAGTTAATTCCATTCTTGTAAGTAATTAACTGAAAAGTGAAATGTTACATTACCATCAACAATTATTTCTAAAAAAGTAATTTCAAATAAATAGTAAAGAACATGGCAGAGAACAATGACACAAAACTACCAAGGAGCAAAGAGGCTGTAGTTTAGATATTTAAATATTTCAAGCTAGAGATAATTATTTGGAGATGTTTATATTTGATTTTACAACATTAAATACTCTTTTAACTAACTTTTGTTAGCAAGTAGTATTAAATGTTAAATCAAGATCACCTAGTTTATTTAAGCCCTGGAAAGAGTCATCCATCTCCAAAACAAATTCATGTAGGGCTTGGTCTATGATGATAATTGTGAGAGCTGGTTTATTTTCATAGACTGTTGCTAAAGCACGGGTGAACTAAAAATAAGTTCTGTCAAACAATAATACGGTACTCTCAATCTAAAACAAATACTTTCCACAGATCATCAAATCAGGAGAGTGAAAATGAACTATTATTGTCACGAAGTAATAAATAAGGCCTTGATAGAGATAAGATTCTGAAGTGTCTAGTGCTGCTAAGACACTGGGCAGGGGTGGCAAGGCATGAATGTTTTAACAGCCTTTGTCTCCAATGATATATAGTACATGTTCACTAGTTTGCAATGTTCTAGATTGGCCCACGTTTTTTGCAGCAAACTCAGAGACTGTGAGCCCTCCATGGATTTTGCCCCTCTAACCTTCAACTTGTGGGATTTCCTGAATAAATCCCTGTCACTTGGTCTTCTGAAGCTCAGTGCCTCCATGCCAAGTGCTGGTAACTTACCTGTTCTTGGGATCTAAACACAGCCATCTCTACTGACTGGTTACCACTTATGTCTTCAATTCACTCTCACAGGTAATTAAACATTTCTGAATTAAAGCTTCATTTGTGACCTTTTCTTCAGTTAATATCTGAATTTCCCTAACAGCTTTTCTATCATGTATTCATTGTGCAGTGTCAATTCTGCAACTTAGCAGCATTAGAACTTTCTTACTCTTTCAACCACAACTTGTTGAAGATTTGAGCTCTTCTCTCCTGGCGTGAAGGCTGATGCTGCAGCGTACTGGTGCAGTGTATTTTATGTCTGCCTTTGCATTCACTTATGTTGGCCTTGTGCCCCCTCAACTCATTAAATCCCAACACACTTCTAGATGCTATCGAACTTCTCAGACATGGTATTACTCCTCTAGGTCTCTCAGCTGCCTGAAGATTTTTTTTAGTAGGTATAAAACAAGAGCACCTTCATCTTTTCATTCCATTACATTTTTGAAATTTTGAATTTATTTTTTCTCACAGCAGGAACAAATCCTCCTTGTCTTGGGCTTCTCCCCAAACACATTAAACTTATTCAAAAACATATATGAGATCTTTTAATTGAACATCCTTATCTAGCATCATGATGATTTTACGTTGTGTTCTTATTTTCCTCTCAGAGATAATCTATATCCCATTCTTCAGTAAAAATGTAGATCTCTGGTCTACACTTCTTCAGATATTCCTGTTAACTTTTGTGTATTTTTCAGCTCCTGACAGTTTTTTCTCATATATTAGTTAAAAAAAAAATTCAAATCACTTTGTATGATAATGTTCCCACTTCATATTTGGAGGCAGAACACTAATCTCTGTATGTAGACTGAAAAGAAGTTAAATCTGCCTTCCACACTTGCTGAAATCCCCAATTACGTTTTCCAGTTTGGACCTTCAAACTGGAAGAGTATTTTTAAGAAAACTACTGTCAGGTCACTAGACCTAAAATTTGCATTTGAAAGTTCCCAGGATCTTTTATCTCCATTTCCCTGTGTTCTTAGGGAAAGGATGCAAATCCTCAGAGCTCAATTTCCAGTTGACTACTGTTTCTATGAATGCAATTGACAGCTTATTAAAAAAAAAATCATTACAGCCATTATTTCCAAAACTTCAGGAAGGGTTCCAGGCTCTGTCAGCTGGAGCACTATTGATTCTTCAGAGTAAAATCTGACACGAGTCAAATAAACAGTATCTAATTGACAGAAGAAATGTCTAATTTTATCAGTGCCAATAGACTCAGCTATTTCTCTCATTTTGGTTTTTTTTTTGTTGTTGTTTGTTTGTTTTGTTTTGTTTTCTATTAAATTTCTGCCACAGTTCAGATTACGCAGTGCCAAACAAAGCATGGATAGGGAAAATTACGATCTGGTGTTATTTAGGTCACCTGGACAGAACACAATACTACACCAAAGCAAAAAACAATCCTCTCAATGAATCCATGCTCAAGCCTGGCTTCCAGAAAGAGAGGACAAGCCATGTGAAGACAACACGCAATCCTCAAGTTACTGGGAAATGGGAACACAATAAGGTTTCTCCTTTGTTTCTGTCTTAGTACAGTACTGGCATAAATAAAATACAGACAGACATGAAACTATGGCAACAGACCACTGAAAATTCAAATGTATTTTACATACTACTTTCAATCTATCCTCATCTCTGAGTGATGATCAAAGCAAAACACAGTAGAGTAACAGCTGTACTTACAGAACACTCATAAGTCTGTTAGTCACCTGAATGACCCCAACAGCTCGCAGGTCTTTAAATATGGCTTTAGTAGCCCAGAAAGGCACAGCCTGTGCAATATGCACCACAACGGACTCTGTCTACTGAAGTCCTGCTCGAGACCTCACAGTTCGAGGGAGATGGGTCAGTGCCTCAGCTGTTCCTACCCAAATCGCCAGCTGCACAAAGCACTTGTGGCCATTTCCCACCCTTGGTCCACTAAACCCTTGTAGCCATTGCTTTTCTTCCTCCTCCTTTGAAAAGAAACAGAACCGATTCTCTGGGTGAGAATTTCACCCCGAGTATCTATCAGAAAGAGCAAAAACAAAAGATATATCCACAGCTGAAGCTGCAACAAACATGAACAAGTGGCAACTATTCAACAAAAGTCAACCAGAAAAAAACATATTAAGATTACATACAATATGTTCTTTATCAAGAAAAAGAAATTAGACAGATTTCCACTATGTAGCCTTGTAACATGTGATAAGCATCACCTGTAGCCACTGTTAAAAGGTACTATACATAAGAGAGGCAAGATATTCCGAAACAAAGAACATTCTGTGCCTTGCAGTCACTGGTTTCAGCCAGAACACACCATACTTGGAAGTTCAGAAACACGAATAAGCCCCTGAATGTATTTTACCTCTATAAAAAGCCCAGTTCTTTCAAATTAAGTGGCTTTTCAGAATTAGTTATAAATCCCGTATGGAAGACCATTTTTATTAGAAAATCTTAAGAGCAAGATCCTATTTTGGCAGCAGCCGTGAAGACAAAGGGCACAGGCAAGCCTTGGAAAAACTGCCTCAGCTAGGGCTGCCCAGCACTTCTTACTCTAACACTATCTCCTTAGTTCTTATAACTTTACCAAGCTGTAATTGTTCTGACTAAAATTTTCCACACTGGGCTTTTGCCAATTTTGAGAGACATTTTTTGGAGCTTTCTTAGCCTCCTCCAAGAAAGAGGTTAGGGAAAAACACATTGCTCTTTGCAGATTAATGAGTCCCACTGACCTTTCCAACAGCTTGTGAGCACTGACACTTGAGAACAGGGGGGTCACCAAGCACATCTTTTTGCCAGCCCCAGGAAAACCCCCCTGAACTTGGCCAAGCACATGTGTTTGGACATTCTGCTAATTTACGTACACAGAAGAGATTCAGATTTTAGAAACTCACTGATCACCCTGTTCAAACACAATGCCCGAGACAAGGGAGCCATGCATGGGAGACGTGGAAGACTAGAGTCAGACTCAAAATTAAAGATGCATAAACAAGGAGCCAACACAAAAGTGAAACTGGTAAGTGCCACCTGGGTACAGACACTACAGTAAAGGGTGGTATAAGAGTAAAGGTTGGCTGATAAAGTGAAGGGGCAGAGAAGCAACAGCAGGAGTTTCATCTAGGAGAAAATGCAGGGGGCAACAAGCCAAGTCTGCACATTCCCCTCAAGAACTGGAATGAAACCCAAAGTTGCTGTCTAGCAGACAAATGGTGAGACTTTATATCTGCAGTACTGTAATACATCCTATTTCCCTGTGGACCAGAGAGAATATAACTACATACTACCATGCTAAAATAATACTCTTAATCCAAACTACAGAGTCTTGTTGGATTGGAAGTTATACATCCTGATAAAGAACATCTGCTTTTTTCCAACATATATTAAAAAAAAAAACCACTAAAAATGTACAAGTAATAAAACAAAGTTAGAGAAAAGTCAAAGACTGCAAAACCAAGCACTGAATGTCTTAGCAGTTTTAATTAGGCTTTCTGTAAAAGGGTTTTATGTGGCATTTTTGAAGATGCAATCACATACTACAACTTGCATGAAATCCCTCATTTTTTTTCCCAGTAAACAGCACTCTGAAAGTAAATCACTGTAAGACATGAAAAGGAAATGCATTCTGCAGACCTCGCAGACTTCAGAAGCCGCGCAACAGAGGAGGCAGGAGTTGAAGAACAAGGAAGATGATTCCACAGATGATGCAGTGAAATACTGCACTTGAAAAACTGGTTTTATTCGTGCTGTTGATAAAATCCTTTGCGGGGGCCAGCAAACCTGGGCAATTGTCTTAAGACCACAGAATACTGCTACCCTGCAAAAAGATTTTGCAGAAAAACTAGGGATATGTTTAGAATATCAAGGGCTATTAGAGATGGTCATGTGAGAAAATTAACTGACTAGGTTAGTGCCTCCATGAGTGCCAAAAATGGGTGGTTACATTTATCTTCTTTCTATGACACAGCTCGTCCAAGTGGAAAATAGAATTATCTTCTTGGACTGCTGTGCAATTAAATTATTTTGCAAAGAACTCAAAGGAAGAATGTCATTCTTTGAATCCAACTCTCCACATCTTAAAATTAACTTGATCCAGTTTGAGGTAATACTCTTCTAATGTCTTTGCCCACATCTAATGGAGTTCCAGCAGAGCAAGCAACTAACAAAGCTGGCATAAACTAGAGATAGCTGGGGGACACCAGGAATCTAGTAGTTCAGGTTACAGTCGTCATTCCTGTACGTTTTCCAAATCAAGACTTTTATGCCTTGAGGTCACATCATGACTCATAGTCCTCTGCCATCTCTCTATGGTCTTACCACTTCACAGCCTGTGGTAAAACACCCAACCCAATCGGAGAAGAAGTCTGCAATATTTAGGAGACCAAATCACATCGGACTGACATTCAGTTAGCCCTTACCTCATTTGGTGGAACACTAGCAAAAGGCTGGATGACAGCTGCCAGTGGAATGCGAGCCTGCTTGGCCATATCTGAAGTCAGTGGGAAGCAGTAGGTGGTACATCGGATGTAACGAGGGCTGGCATGGCCTGCAACACCCAAGAGAGCTTAATGAAAGGCTGTTAGAGGGAACCCATCCACCCTAACACAGAGCAGAAAAATCAAACTAACAACATAAAGCAACAAGTGCATATACTGCATTGAATACATGCTTTTGCCCTCCTATGCAGGTTTCTGTCCATCTCTCTTCATGTCAGCCCATTATCCATCCCTCTAGTTTTCTGCTGTTTGAATTCAAAGCAGACATTTGCACTTATCAAGAATAACCCCCATGATTATTTGCAGCAAGAATCTCAACAGAGTTTACTTGGAAACATATACCTAAGATCGTGAAAGAAAATCATATGGACGATATACCCACAATATCACCACTGTATACAAAGGAATGAGGCAGACTGATACCTACCGTTAGGACTGCTTTAATGAGCTAGCTCTGATTCAGAAAAGTGTACCTGTGTCAACATCAACATGCTCATTTATATTGCAAAATACAGTGGGTTAAAATCACCACACCACTTTGAGTAGCACACTTGGCTCAGGTTCCTCAGTGACAAACTGTGCTGCGCACTACAGACAAGAGCACTGACAGACACAAGCTCAGAAATCAGCCCCCTCATGTTCCCTTTTTAACCATCAAGCTGCAGCTCTGTTCAGTTTCTTCAAAGGAATTTCTTGGATGGTCAGAACTGCATTATCCCATTCTCAGAAAATCCCAAAAATCTTGATCTGTTAGTACATTTTATACACTTTATCCAAGCACTGATAAATTACTGCTGGGCTGAGTAATACTACCAGTTTAACCTGTATTAAAACACCAAGTCTGCTGTCAAGAGCAGCGCATGGAAGATTGTAGTTCCAGGCTCTAGGCAGAGGCAGATAAGACTTTCCTTTGGCCAGCGTAAGTCAGCTAAACAGCTTGCACACTGCCCCTGTTACTTGAATAGAACTTTCTAAAATTTCTATCTCAAAACATAACAGTGCTAGTCTAATCTCACTGCTTCTTCTAGTGTCCCTCTTTTAAAATTTCAGAAGAATCCAAAAAGGATTCCAATATGAAGTGCAGCACCTTGAAAAATACTGAGTTAAAAAGAAAGTTGTCTCAACTATTCATATTACTCTAAAGGCCAGGAAAGGTAGAGGAAGTGTTAACCTAAAGTAGAAGTATTCAACTCCCATTTCCCTCTTCCCATTTTCTTTAAAGGAAGTTTCCAATTTTACGTCCAGTTTAGAGTAGGAACATTAATTTTCAGATGAGAAATCTGAAAATTTAGTCTTTCTTTGCTTAGGTTTTTTTTTAGTTAAGTTTGATTTCACCTAGAAAGACTCCTAAACCAGTAAGAAGGACACTTACCTTGGTCCTGGATTATGCAGTCTGTGGTGACAAGAGGAGGAACCTGTCCTCTGGTATTTGTAGCATAGACCTGCCCTGCCCTGGCAGCCTTATCATTTTCAATTACCTGGATCTGATGAATAAGTAGCAAGAATAGTATGAGAAAGGTAAGCCATGCATTCAGCTACATTCATAAACAAGCTAATATTTGCACCAAGTGAGGCTCTGGTTGGAACCTAGTTTGTAGCAATGTGCCACACCATGTCATAAAATGCTCATGCAGCTGGCTTTACTGCCCAAATTTCTTTCCCTGTTACTTGTGCTCAGTCCCTCACTCATGTTTAAGTCTGGTATTTTCAGGATATAACCAAAGTTACATAAAGCTGTATTTTGCTCCACACCAGAAATCAGATCACGAGGATGATACCATTATTCCTCCTCTTCCCTCACAACCTGGTTTACAGTGCGCCAAACAGCTGGGAGAGGCAAGAGGAATGAGACAGGGAATTTCTGAAACTGGCTTTGCCACTGCTGCCAGTATCTCATGGAATCATATCTTTACACTGTACATGAACTTCTAATAATAGCTAGGGAAATTCAGAAGCCTCTGTTGGAAAGCAACAGAGAAGAAAAAATTAGTCGCATAGAGTCTATTGATTGATGTCCAAGAGGTATTTCCTAACACACTGGAAGCAATCTGGGGCCTCTAACTTTTTTTTTTCTCCAATAAAGTTTTTGAACTGCAATTTAAATATACAAGACATTCCTCAGAGAGCTTGTTAGATCTTCTGCTTAATTACTTTTCCCTGCCCACCCTGGCGTGTACACTTATAGCTAACTCCTGCATTAGAAGGAAAAAGGTTCTGCTCTAAAAAGGCCCACTGGCTGAAGAAAGCACACCACTTTTAGACTTAGCTCTGCAAAGGATCAGTGTACCATAGTGCTAAACTGACCTAAATATATCATTGTTCCTGGAAACAACTGTTGACAAAGCCCAGATGCTAGTTTTCATACATGTTGTCAGGGCACGTATCAACCTCTAACATATGTAAGAGAAACATAAATCAACAAAGGCTACAGATAAGGAGGAAGGAAATTTATCTGGCAACACTACTGTAATTATATAATGTAAATATAACAAAAGAAATACACATAGCCATACTCATTCCTCATTCTGAATTAGCTTTTTGCCCTTTGCAGACGTTGACCCAGATCGTGTTTCTTTTAAACATGTCATTTCGATCCTCTCTGCGCTGCTTAAAGAACCCTTTTAACCTATTTTAACGTTGCTGTCATAGTCAAGGCTGTTTATGCTACACACATAATTGAAACAAGACATCAGCCCATGTTTTCATGCCAGACCTCCTTCTCCTCCTGCCTTTTTTTTTCTTTTTTAAATTACACAGGACCATTTTATCCTTCCGATGCAAAAGGCACCACACTGAAACACTAGGAATGATTGACTTAAGGGCACTTGTTATTAATATAGACATTCACTTTAGGGGTTTTTTACACGATGGTTTTCAGTTCCATTTAACTTGAAAATTGTCTTTAACAGAGGCAACTGCAGTTGTTACATTAAACCCTAAGGTATTACCAACAAGTGTTTTTTCAAAATTCTGGGGGTTTACATCAAAACCATCACTGGAGAAAACAAGAAGAACAAAATACCACCCCAGTTTAAGGAAGAAGGACTACTAGATAGCGTCAGGCTTTTGCAAGACTTTTTCCTGTACAGCAAACCTGCCTCTGCAAAGAAGTGGAAGATTCCTGCCATGAATTCAAGTAATCCCTCAGTACTGCTCACTGCCACATTAAGAGTCTTGTCGAGAATTCCTAGTAAAGTATCTGGAGTCATGAGTATGTCCCATGCTAGATTAAGTTACAAAGCATCTTCAGTATTCAAACTAACTTTATGCACTAACCTATCCCAAACTGACAGCACAGAGTACAACACTGTATAATTAGGAAACTGCAAAAAATAGAACATATCTTGTGAACCAAGCCATGCAAGTGCAATTGTATGTTACAAAAACCTCACCAGCTAAAATGCAACTGTCATTCCGTTACCTTAAATGCAGCAGAAAGTTACTTTTATAAAAAAAAATGAGTGCCACATTACTTACTGGGCTTGGAATAGAGTCAGGATCAAGCTTCTTCTGCAGTGGGCCTGAGAGCTGTGCCGGACTCCCAGGAAAAGCACCAGGGTAAGACAGCTGAGGTCCTGCCATCTGAGGACCATAGTCTGCTGCAGAATTACAAACGAAAATTCATTTAAAGTATTTAAGGTGTGTGTTAGGTAGGATGGTCAGACAAGATTACCACAGCTACTCAACCCAGGCCATTGTATCAGTGAGCATCTCTACCCTAACATCAGTCAACACAAGCTGGTGTAGTTAGCTGGCTGTTTAATTGTCAACATAACTGTTTTACTTACCTCTGTCAGGAGAAATAACTGTATTCAGTTACAATTCGCTACTGCTATAGCAAAGCATTTCTGAAAGCTGCTTATGACAGTACTGTAAGACAGAGAGCAGCCCGTACCTTTACAGTTTAAGAAAAACTCCTTTCTGTACCATGTAGTGCCTTCAATTACTAACCAAGTAACTGTGCTTCTGATGCAAATTAATCCCCTTTTTTTGTTAAGTCTCAACAGAGTGCTAAACTTTTGAGCAAAAGCAGAGCCTGCTTCAAATGCATGGACCAACAATGCAAAACTTTCCCTTCTACAAAAAGAGGATTCAGTTTTCATTTTTCCAAGTCAGCTGAACATTCAACGGTGAATGGACACAGTTCCACCAGGGATTCTTCATGCATGGTTTGTTTTCAGTTACACAACAAGCATCCTTCCCTACCTTGCTGAGGACGATACCCAGGCCCTGGAGGCTGTCCTGGAAGCTGTGGTAAGTTAGGATTTGGAGGGACAGGTCCAGGGATTCCACCTTGTCTGGCCATGGGAGGCAATGATGGCTGAGCACAAGGGCCATTAATACTATTTGTTGGTGGAGGAGGAACCTGAGGTCCAGGTGGCAGAACCATTTGCTGCTGGGTTGGTGCTGGTGGTAGTTGTGGACCTTGAAAAGACGCCGGATGCCCAGAGCTTGGAGCAGTGCCAGGACCTGAGCAAGAAACTATGTCAGATTAGTCAAAAATGACAACCTCCCAACTCTGTGTGGAAGGTGCTCTGGTTTTGCTCAACACACTTTTAACACAGAGATGATACTGCATCCCATACTGACAATGCTGCATCATGGGGACTCTAGGTGTCTGTTCACATTACAAGTCTGACCTCACAGTTTAAGTCTAAACTGATTCAGACATTCAGTTTTATTTCTTTTGGCTCCATTTTCAATAAAACCCTGCAGCTGGGATGGATGGAAAAGAGAAAGGGAAACCAGATTTTGACAATTCTTGATTAGAATACACATAAAACACTCTTTGCTTTCGAAATACTAAATTTCAGAATGTGAAACAACACTCTTTTTGCTTAACAACTAATTTCTCTTATGTGGCATGTTTCTGTTAGTATGCTATTTGTCGTTCACCATGACAGGCTTGATGGAAAATAAATCCACTTGACGCTAAAAGATGAAACGTGGGAATTATTTTGTACACACTGGCAAGGAACAGTTTGTTGTTTATAAGGTCCGGATTCTGATTCAAATTAAGAGAATCCTGTAAATAGGGGTTTTTTTGAGACTTACAATCTGTAAATACTCATTACTTTACAAAACCTACATTTTTTTAGTCAAATTTCTCCACGAAGACCTACAGCAAAATGATTTTAAAGAAAGCTAAAAAAAAAAATAACCAAAAGCAGGTTTGAAGCACAAGAACCAGTGTGTTAATACACAAACACTAAAATGCACCTTCTGACAGGTTAACTGAAAAAAAGACTTGACATGGAAAACACAAACTCAGGGTTTCAGCTGGTACATGGAAACATCACTCCAGTAGCTTTTCAACCTGTGAATTTCTCACTAAGTTACATGAACTCTTACAGCTCTGGAAAAGCAACCAGACAAAACCCAACAGAAAGGCAGAGCTGTATAGAATTTGTCTTCAGTGGCCTGAAGGGCACGTCAGCCTTCCAGCACATAACATGAAAACATTTTATTCTACATAACTGCTTTACATATAATATCTTTTACATCACTTACATACATATCAAAATTACTGGTGGGAAGTAATTTACACGGAAGCATCACATGAGCACATCTTTACTTCACTGCCTAGGTCTGAGATGCTATAAAATCAAAATAAATGCAGGCAAATTTAGATGAAAAAGTAAAATAGAATAAGAACAAAAAAGAATAAGATAGTTTCAAAACAGAGGGAAACTGTAAAAAGTTGGTAAAAATTAAACCCCGACTGCATGTTACTGCTCATGTCTTAGCTGTTCCTGACAGGTTCACTGACTAATTTGAGAAATGACTGATGGAATGGCTGACTTTTATGGAAGGTTCATCAAACATCAATTTGGAATCAACCCAATAAAATTGATTTAAGGAACTGGATGGGATAAAAAAATTCTACAAACTTTAGCAAATTATAGGGGTCAAAGATTTCATTTTCTGTTTATTACAGAAGTTCAGTAAGGTTCTAATTATTATAATCTTAATGCTTTAACTGAGGAAAAGTCACTCAGATCAGATAATTACCATAGTTATTCATTTGCATGCTGTTGAGCTGGTCAGCGAGCTGTGCTGTAGATGAGGCAGATGCAGTATTTGGGAAGGCTGGTTGTGACTGATGACTGTAGGGTGGATAGGAAGGTCCTGTGTTGCTTGGAGGTGGAGGGCCTTGAAACCTAAAGGGAAAAAAATCAGCGCAGTCACGCAAAAAAAATTACATCAACCAATCATAAACTCTAGAAGATCTCATACCTTCTCAAGGGTGATGCCAAAACAATTCATTGGGAAAAAGCCTGAAGAAGGTTTGCCCACATTCTGCTCATAAAATGTACACTCATATTAAAACATATGAAGCACAGAGAGATTGCACGCTTGTTTAATTAAAAAAGGTAGTACATGTCGGTTTGATACTTGTTAGAAACAAATGACAAGGTAAAGTCACAGTAGTAATAACTATAAGCCTAAAGATTAAGAAACACAAGCTTCTGAGCATATCACAGCACTCCATCCCCTTTCCAAGCTTATAAAGGAAGATTCCCTACCAGGGATGGGTGAAGAAGATTAGGAGAAAAATCTGTAAAGAGAAGAAAAGGAAGTGAGAAACTGTTGAGGAGTTGTCTGTAGTGGAGGCAAAAAGAAGATGCAGGTAGGGAAAAACTGCTTCATGATTATCAGATATGCAAAAACACGAATTCAAGAAAAATTACTAAAGAAAAGAAAGCAGAAACTCACATGTGGCTTATAAAGGTATTTTCTACCAGACTATTTCACTCTGGTAAAATAAGATTTCAGGCTACGTCCCAGAGAAGATTAACATTTGATTTTCCTATGACCCCATTCCCCTCACAGAGAAGAAAGGGAGGCCAAATAGCTCAGATCTCATCAATTAATTCCTTCAGGTCACCTGTGTGGCTGCTGCCCTGGTGTACCAGGCCCATTCTGGAAACTGGTCTGGCTGAATGGATGGGCACCAGGCAGTGGAGGCCCAACAGGAGCTGGAGATCCAAAAGGCACAGTTAATTTGGACACACCTGCAAAAGATTAAGCACTTTTATGTGAAAGCCTGTAAGAAAGCACAAGATGGCAAAGAAATAACAGTGTACAGCCCTGCCCTAGCAAGAACAATACCAACTCTAGGTGACCCTGCTTGAGCAGAGGGGTTGGACCAGAGATCCCTTCCAGCCTCAATCATTCTGTGATTCCGTAAGAAAGCACAGATTTCTTGTCAGTCATAGAAGTAGATTTGAAAAACTAACAGATAGTACAAAGGAAACATACAGCAGTTTTAACTTTCCAGTAAAATGAACCCAAGTGGCACAGAGAGAAAGAAGCAATGAACAGATCCTGCAATTACCAGTTTGGGATACTGGTAATTCCCTGTCACCCAGTTATATTTATATTTTTATATGTATAGGTAGAAGCAAGAGGTCCCTTTGATTTCAGAGACCAAAGTAAGGACAAAAACTTGGAACAACTTTTAAGAACAAAACCAAAATAGCCTCCATATGTAGAGTCTGTAAGCCTATGTTGAAAATGGTTCTTAAGTCAGATCTACTACAGTGACTGTGAAGAAACTGTAATTTTTGCAGACTGCAGTGCTGAATAAACAATATTTCAACATGGATTTCTTGAATTATTTCCCTTTAAATTACTTTAGCATAAAAAAATCAAAACAAGTATTTTTCCCCAAATGTTCTAATAGGCCAATTACCAGAAGTAGTTCTATCAGAACTCTGACTATATTCAGCATTCAATGTCTTTACTACAAAGTTTTAGAGACACTGGATAAGACTTCTTTTATTCTGCTCCCTGTAGCAGTAGCAGTGTAAAACTTACACTAGTAAGAAAAAAAGATGCAAAATACCATCACAGAAAAGTAAGACTCTGAAAAGAAATTTTAAGCCAAAATCATACCTGGTTGAGGTGCTGAGTATGAAGAGTTAGGGTCCCCATAATGTCCATAGTGAAGTGAAGAATCAGGGGGTCCAAAACCTCCTATTCCTGGTTGGGATTGGGAATATGGAGGAGCTGCAACATAACCTTGTTGACTCATGATGGCAATATTCTCATTCCAAGTATCAGGTCTTCCTCAAGGATCTGCAGAAGAGAAAATGATACCTCCTGCTATTCATGACTCCGTGAATTTTAAAAGACACACTGTGAACTGTAATTCCCCCAAAAAAAGATCAAAGACTTTTGAAGGCAAAAAAAGGACCTGAAGTCAGGTGCAAATAGTGGTTCTCCTTGCTTAGCTTTCTCTATCATTGAATTTATCTGAATCTGTTTCACCTCTCCCAGTCCCATGGAGAGAAAAACTGTAAGCAATGGATATGCAGGTGGCAAAAGAAACATCAAAGAAAACCTTGACCTCAACTGCACCTGGAAAATATACTGTGAGTCTTGCTTCCCAAGTAGCAGCCATCCCAATGAACACTAAAAAAATCAGGAAAGGCAGAGTGACCAGAGTTTAGGTCCCCTAGCAAATACTTCTCCTGTCCTAGCATGCCTTTTTTTTCTTTTTTTTTTTTTAAAGAGATGTGGAACATGGCACCAGCTTTCCATCAAACCTTCTACACAAACCCCATTCCAAGCAAGCGAGAGAAGATTCCTTGCTTTTATGCTGGAGAAAGAGAGAACAAAGTACAGGATAGAGAGAGATTCTATTTCCAGCTGTTTTCTGTATTACTGGTCCAAGCCTGAGCAGCCTTTTCACTCCAGAACTCCATAGTGTGATGAAATGGAGCACAAGATCTTCCACAAGTGAGAAGCTGTTCTCTGAGGGCTGTATGGCCTCAACAGGACTGTATGTTGTCCTTACTGTTATCAGACATGTTTTCCCTAAGCTTTCGCATCTTGATTCTGTTGTTGTTAAAGAAAATGACACAACCAAAAAATAGAATTTGATAAGCAATGCAGAAAAAGTTTTCTAATGATGAGAGCATTCATGAGATGTGGAATTTCCTTCCTGTAGTCAGATTTGTTAAACAGTATGGAATAAAATTTTAGAAAACTTTGAGGAAAGTCCAGAGGATCCAAGCCCTGAATAAGCATTTACTACTCCTGTAGAGCCCTAAGCACATAGGTCAGGCATCCCCAGAGAACTAAATATACACACTATAAACTAGCATTTTAGGTGTTTTTTTCCTTTGAACCAGCTTCCCCGACCACCTAAACTTCACATTCTTAAGCTCAAGACATGGAGTCATCTTTAAATATGCAAACTGGATAAAAATCAATCAGGAATTGTGCTCCACAAGTGCACCTCAAAATTACATACTAATTCATGCTGTACTGGCACGTCAGTACAGAAAAGCTATCCGTATCAGAAAACACATCTCTAGGCTTCTCAAATTAAACATCTCCATTTTTGAAAAAAAAAAATCCCCCAAAAAACCCTCAGCAGTCTGATCTTCCACATCAGACAAGAAACCACTCTGAGCTGTGTACAGAGTCCAACTCTCCACACACACTGCCTGTGCAGCCTTCTAAACCACACTCCTCAATGCAGCCTAAGATTTCTTAGCTGTAGTTTTAAACTGCTTCAGGTAGTTAATCTTAGGGAGTTTTCTACTGCTCCTTAGTTAACGAGGTAAATATGGGAAGAAAAAACAAAGTTTAATCAGAGGCTTGGTGCTGCCAGCCACGCTTTCTTCCGTCCCCGCCTCCATCAGAAAAGACGTGGTAGCGAGAGCTTTAGTTGCTCCAAAAGACACCAAATCAGCCCTAAATTACCAACACTGGCACAGACACACACATATATATGATACCTATATAAAGGAAGAGATTTTCACTTTGATGCAGCTGTAACAGCCAACACCTTAACCTGCAAGAGCATCCAGGGGAAATGACTTCCTCCACAGCTTACTCATTCTCTCACACACACACAAAAAAAAA
>VWZG01010841.1:36539-138247 GCA_013396735.1 Grallaria varia
AAAAAAAGTCTTGCCACGTCAAACTTCCCACAGACAGTATAAACACAGAGACGTCGGGCTGAAGGGAGAAAGGAACTCCAACCATAAGCAAAATAAGGCAAATTTTTTGAACGCAGTTCCAGTTTCTACATAACACCGAGCATATTTAATCTCTTCTCAAGATGGGTGTATATATACCAAGACACCAGGAAAAGAGTTTTCAGGCAACACCCAAAATATCAACGGAAAATCACCTAAGCGTTTAGCGATCAGGTGCTAACAACAGACATACAGATTCACTTCGGAAACTGCACGAGAGGAGAGAAGCTGCTAAACCCACATTTCCCCCGGGATTTGCCCACTAAAAGTGTCTCTATGCTGAAGGACAAGGAAACTATTATTTCTCCCTGTCTTTGTCAACACTAGTTTGCCTTATACCCCATAGCCTGGGGGACAATACTAACACTGAGGAACAACTCCAGCATTTAATTTACCACTATTACAGAACAGGTTATCATATTTCCAGAGGACGGCTGTACCTATGCAACGCCCTGACATCTCCGTGAAGATACAAAACTCCGCGTGTAGGACAAGAGAACGGCAACCAGAAGCTCGCGTCCTTGGCTCACCGATTAACTTTGTATTTCTTTGGAGACACTGGGCTCAGTGACACATCATCTGGGAAGAGGGGCTGTCCCTTCCTCTTCCCAGCGCACGCTGCAATCTCCATTTGGCAAACAATCTCTGGGGGCGTGCGCACTTATCTACACGCATACACACACACAGAATGCAAATAATATATATATAGGCTGGGTTTTGGGTTTTTTTTTCAGTACCACATTTCGAGCCAAGCCACGAAAGCAAAAGCTGAAGTTTTCTCCATTCAGTGCAAAGGGTTCCCAGACGCGTAACACCTCTACCCTCACGAACTCCGCGGTTTAAGCCGCGGCCAGCTCGTCACAGATCTGTCTCCGCGGCCGGGCCCCCCGCCGGCCCGGCCCGGCCCGCCCCGCGTCCCGCGGCTGTACCTGTGCCCTGTGCCCCGTGGCGGCCGGTGCTGAGGGAGGGAGGCAGGGAGGGAAGGACGGAGAGAAAGAGGGATGAAGGGAAGGAGTGAAGGCTGCCGGATCCCCAGCGCTGTCCCCTCAGGAGGAGGGACCGTTACCTGGGGCACCGCGACCGCTCCCCTCACCCGCTCGAATGCCACGTCTAAGGCAGCCCCGGGCGCCCGGCCCCGCGCGGCGCGGCGCCTGCGCAGTGCAGGCGGCCAGGCCGCGCCCTCACGGCCCCGCCGTGCCCTCACAGCCCGGGGGGCGAAGGGCAGCGCCGGGGCCGGCACAGGAGGGGCTCCCACACACACCGTGCCTTTCTTCCTAAGGGGCGTTAACAGCAGAGCCACAGAGTCAATTAGGTCGGAATTGAACCTACGACTGAACACCGCCCTATCCGCTAGATCGCCTCCCTCAGTGCCACGTCCCTCCAGGGACGGTGACTCCACCGCCGCCCTGGGCAGCCCATCCCAATTTCTAACCACGCCTTCTGTGAAGAAGTTCTTCCTAATGTCTGACGTCAACCTTCCCTGGCACAGCTTAAGACTGTCTCCTCTTGTCCTGTTGCCAGTTACCTGGGAGAAGAGGCACACATCCATCCATCTATCTATGTATGTATGTATGTATGTATGTATGTATGTATGTATCTATCTATCTATCTATCTATCTATCTATCTATCTATCTATCTATCTAAATGTATATAGGCTTTTATTTACTTTTTATCTCTATCTATCCATCTATCTATCTATCCATCTAAATGTATATAGGCTTTTATTTACTTTTTATCTCTATCTATCTATCTATCTATCTATCTATCTATCTATCTATCTATCTATCTATCTAAATGTTTATTTATTTACTTTCAAACATATATCTATATATCTGACACACAAATATATTTATTTATGTAAATTATGGCACCCAAGTATCTCCAGTGAAACATGACACAGGTGCTTCACCTGTTTGCATACACCGGTTTTAGTTACTGTTGGGGTGCATTTAAAAAGGGCCGCCTTGGTTACAGGATAGTAAATGTATTTTCCAATTAACGGAGTAGAAACACGGGAGTAACATGATAGAGACTGGGTGTAACACGAGGAAGATGTATTTGTAAAGTTGCTGTTCCTCCCAGTCACAAACAAACATTAATGGTGGTGTAAAAGTTAAAAAAGGGAGAGACAAGTGGCAGGGGAGTCATACCAAGAAAAAAAGCCAAAACTCACGGAATCATAGAATATCCTGAGCTGGAGGGAACCCACAAGAATGACAGAAGTTCAGCTCCTGGTCCTGCACAGGACAGCCCCAAGATTCACTCCATGACAGCTGCATAACTCATGAAATTATATAAACTGATTTACTACATCTTTTCAGAGCCAATACTGTTGGACATGTCAGGGAAAATCTAAAACCTTTCAAATCTCTCCCAACTGTCTAATCAGAATGGAAAATTTCATCCCCGAGGTGACAAGCAAACATCAGTTAAACTGGATGTGGTTTTGGCTGTGGGGTATCAGTGACTCATTCATAAGCAGGATGCAAACCAATGCCTTTCATCATTGCTGTGCTGTAGTTTCACTCCTCGTGCCTATCTCTTTTGCTGGTTGTATGGACACAGGAAAGTTATGCAAAATTCTTTTGAAATACCCTGCCACTGAGGAAAATAACGGCTGTAAATTTGGACATTCCCTGTTTTATTGTGGAGACAGGCAGTCACTGTCCCACCAGCTCTGCTGTGTCTAGCCCAGAGCTATTAACAGTAAGCAGCTGTGGATAACTCAGCCCTGAAGAACCATGCACTTACTTGGCCACTGAATACTTACTATCAGATTTCTCCTCCCCGAAATCAGCTCCAGTGAGACCAATGGATGAGATCAGCAAAAGATAGCAAGGAGAAGCCATGGCACTGGCAGCTCTTTCCTTATTTCAGGCCTGCTCTGGAAATAGATTAGGATGCCTTTTTTTTTTTTTTGAGGATGCTTCTGTTGTCCTTGAGCCTGGAACACTGAGACAGAAGGCATGCAGCATGTCACAGTCTGGATGTTTTGAAGCTACAAGTAGTATTTATCTACAGTTTCCACCCATAACATTAAAAGTAATTTAAGGTTTTCAGTTTCAGAAACGTGGAAATATCATTAAAGATTTAAGTGTATTACTGGTCTGGAAAGTAATTTCATAAAAATGATATTGCAGAATTGCTAAACTGTTGTAAGTCATTTTATTAAATTACTTCAAGTAAACTGTACCTTAAAATCTGAGAATGAAACTGATTTGTTCTCTGTTATCGTCAGCAATGATGATCTTGTAGGTTAAATTACCTTTCTTAACAATCAGTTTATCCTGAAGTGGTAACTATGCAATGCTGCTGAAAACTAATGTGATTTTATACATTTCAGACCTAATTTGGTCTTAGTACTGGTGAAGTAAATAGAAGAATTTGCCTAAATCTATGTGCTTTTTTCATCTATATTAAAAACCAACTAAAATCTCACTTTTAAAGTTTTCGCTGGAATTTTTTCCTGTTAGTTCTGAAACTAAACAAACACAGAGTCATCCCTCAGCTTGGGAGATAAAAGCCCCTCATGGACAAACTGTGCAGAACTCATGTCTCCATCTCACAGCACATCACACTGAGACAATGCGTGATTCCAGGAAACCAAAATCCTAGCCGAACATTTTCATTTACAGGATGACCTTAAAAAACAGGGCCTTGGCACAAGATGCCAGGAAGAATGAGAACAACACCGTGGTGCATTTGAGCTACTGGCATGTATTTCTTACAATGATGGGATGGCCAGAGTACAGCTTTTGTAGCAGTTTACATGGACTGTGGTAACAAATCACTGTGACAAGACAAATGTCTGCAGCTCAATGCTATAAGAAATCAATTTAAAATCATAATAGATTATAAAATATTTAAATTATAATATACTATATATTATTGAGACTATTTTTCTCTTTTTAATTTCATTTGCATGTCCTGCAGACAAAGCAACACATTTGCTTTTGTACAACATCAGAAGGGTCCTAAAAAGTTACTTTCTTTTCCTGTCTTGCTTACATATAATAACTAAAATCTTCTTTAATGTTTGGTCTACTGGATAGTTAGGATCTATGGAAAACAGTTTACAGCTTAGTGTAAAGTGCTTTACAAGAAAAATGGAAATTAATATTTACAAAGGTTGTATTTGTTTAAAATGAAAGCAAAGACTTTCGTAAAAAGATGAGCAATCAAATTTTTAAGGGATTAGGTTCTTCTGAAAAATAGTGTGTTAGATTAAAAAATGCTACATGAAGAAAAAGAAATTATGTAATATTTCAGGAATCAGAACAATACCGTAAGAAGAAATACATCAGTGCTGTGACTCAGCTGCATTTCGAATATAAAAGACTATGCACAACAGAAACCTAAATGAAGGTACACCAGAAGTGAATAGTGATATTTTGATTAAACAGCCTTAATAGCAATTAGAAAATATTATTGGAATACACCCTTTAAGTACCACCCTAAATAGAATGAAAACACAGAGAGCAAGGGGTTTTCAGAATATCAGACTCATGTAGCTGCTGTTATTCAGGAAAAGTAATACAGTAATGTTAAAATCCTGGGCATACATTCATTGCTGTATATATTTCCTGGCAAGTAGTTTGTTATACCCTGCAGAGGATATCAGCTAAAACCACTTTCTTTCCCTGAAACTCAGCAAAGCAGAAATTTTTATAAAATGCTCTGTTGGTCCACATGTGGTAAGCTCTACGCAAGTCACAATTTACAAAAGCAAATGCGCTTTAGAGAACTGAACTGTGGCTGCTTTCTTAAAAAAAAAAAAAAGACTTTCTGCCTAGTTGAAGCCTCTGGATTTTTCAGTATCTGCAAATTGTGAGCCTCCTCTGCTTATTCTCACTGACTGTTGCTATTTTGGTTTTCTAATGAAATCAACATTCTGGCAACTCGATCTGGAACAATTACAGGAGATAGATAGGGTGTTCTGAGAAAACTGCTGTGATGTTTCAGTTGGGGAATTTCAATTATCTTTTAAATTAATTTAGTACTGTCTAAGATGCATGAGAGTGGAAGATTGTACTACCTGTTCCTAACAGAAAAAAAAAACACCATGCCTTGATTATCCTGCTGTAATTGCTACAAAATGAACTGTAACATAAAAACAAATATGAGAACTTATTATAATCTGATGAATAATGTATCACATATAAAGCACTGTGAATAAACATTAAGCCATCAGTCTGAGAAAGGACAGCAGAAAGCTAAATGATGCTTCCCATGTTTGCTTGCCTTATGCATGGAATTTCTCAAACAGAGGTATATTTCACTTTTACATTCAAAAGCATCTGAAGCAGCTTTACCTCCACTGCCTTTCATTTTACATTTCCTGCTTGTGTATAAAATTTCTGCTGTGTTAGTGTAGTCTTGCTACAGAACAGTACTCAAATAAACTTACCATCATTAAAAAAAGAGTAACTGTTTTAGTTAACTCTTCCTAATAAATTAGCCATTTGATTGACTTACTCAGTTTTCTCACTGGAAGACTTGGCATGAATTTAATAAGACAGCTGTGTTTCAGCCAGCTCTAGTGATCATTAACACACTGTGAGTATAGTCCTACTGTTAGTAAGCCATATTTGTTCCACAGAAATGATTGTCTACTGTCACTCATATTATTTCTGATAAATGCTCGTAACTGTGGAATCTGTTGTGTAAGAGAAACAGCTCTTCAAAATCACTCAGAATGCTCACATTCACATTTATAGCATCCTTAAGGTGGAAGCATAAAATCTTCTACCTGAGCACGGCAAAGTGACAGAAGTGTTATATACCAGTAAACCATCTCTGTCATTTGGAAAAATATTAGTCTTGATTACAAAACTATTTTTCAAAATACTGGGTTTGTGCTATTTGGATACCTTTAGTCTAAACTGACTGATGCCTTCCCCATAATCAGCAAAAATAAACATCAGATTAAATCAAAGAAAATCAGAATTAAAATTTTTGAAATCGATCATGTTATTTTTCTGTCACAGAAGCAACAAAGGGACTGGAGATGCAGCTGGTATGAAAATAAAGGGCGGGAGCAAAATTCTACATCATACGTGGTGTCACAGCTCGCCTGCTAGATTTGCACTGTGGAGGCACATAAAACACTTGCTCAGCATTTGCAGACACTGGCAGTGGTCTGCAAAACAGACCTATGTCAATGCCAGCTAGACAGTAGATTATCACCAAAAGCAGAAGCCTGTACCAAAGACAGAAGGAGCTGAGAAGCCTGGAAAATAGATGCAGCGTAACAGGCACGGCTGTAGGATCAGCAGGGGTTAAACATCAAGGTGTTCTTGGAGGGCAGATTTTTCCAATATAATCTGCTCCACTTGGAAAGAAATTAGTTACCAAAGCAGGGAGCTGGAATTCTTGTTCCTTTAGCCAGGAACGAAGATAGCTGGATTGCTTTTTAATCTATTGCAGTTATTTGGAGGGGGGGGTAAGATTTCCTGAAGGGAGGTCCTTCTCTGGTAAAGCCTAACTAGGTCCACCCAGAGGCAAAGAGGGAACAATGCTGTTTGTCTTTTGCAGGCAGAATGTGATGCCAAGGCAACTTTTTATGCCCCGTCCTTTTGCCAGATGCAGTAGTTTGAACCACCAAAATCACACTCGCTGGGGCAGACACTGAGCAAAATACTTTCCTGTGGTTGTAAAGTGAATGTTTCAAAGCTGCTTTACAAACCTTGCAGCTTATTTTGTAGTACAAGGAAAGAGGAAAGAGCAGGGTTCTACAGGAGGGCTCAGACTATCAAACTACAAGCAGAGATTTTCAGAAGATCGAGCAGGTTTCTCAAGGTTACGCTGTGTAGTGGCCACCAACCCCATTTTACAGGCCCAGAGCAAAAAACGAGACTTTACCAGCGTAAAAACAGAACCCAAACTTCCCAAGACCCCTCCTCTATTATAGCTCAATAGTTCCTCTGCTTCTTCTGTTCTTGTTTTCAGTATGGGAAAACTAATTCTTATGAGCCTTCCAAGTGACAAACCATACCTGCTTTAAACTGCAATGCAAAAATAGTTGATTTTTATGCTGGAGTGTGGCCATGCGTGTAATTGAGCTCTTTGAAAGGAACAAGTCACACTTGCTAACAGGAAGCAAAATTTAAAAGATGAAATTTGATGCAGGGGAGTATTCATCTGGCTGATGCTGAATCTTCAATCTTCAGTTCCACATTAAAGCATCATTTCAAAGTTTAGTAGGTTATTTGGGCCTAATTCGTACCTCAGCTATGATTAAATTATATTTTAAAACTGAATATGATAGGGTTAGTCTTGATTCATTTCCCTGCTGTACATTCAGGAGAGAGTTTAGCATGGTGTATTCCATTAACCCAGTAAGCGGGCATGAAATGTTTGCTGTGGGTTCTTTCGGTAGGAAGAGGGGAGATCATAAAATCTGACTGTCTAAGATGAACAGGTAGATAAAAGGTGGTGTGCTACTTAACTGCCCCCTTTAAATGACAATTCAAAGAGCAAGATGAAGATTGGGGCAGGGTGAGCAAAGTGGAACACTTGCTTTCATTACTTACATGCATGTTCCATTCAAGACCCTTCTGAGCTTTGGCACAGAAGATCAATTTTTATTCCCATAATCTCTATTAAAAAAGAATGTGATGCAACCTTGCCCTGCCAAAACCAGAAAGAAAATACCACATAAAGAGTTTTCTTTTTACTTTAGAATCTTTTATCAGAATTTTTCCAGCTACTGAAGCCAAAAATGTAGTCATCCCATCTCCTGGGAATCCAAATGCAAAGGAAAGAGACACCTAAGGGCCTCCCCAAGTCCCAACAGAAAATTAATTCTTCCTTGCTAAAACACCGGGATAAGTAAAACCAGCAGTGGAATGACACCTGGAATCATGAATTCTAGCCCAAATCCTTACTTCTAGATTAACAAGAAACAGGTAGTTATTCCAGTGTCACAACATTTCTTCCAGGTTCACAAACCTTGCAGTGAATGTGTTTTACTTTTTCTCACAACAAAACCTTGCAGCTATTTTGTGTGTTAACTCTTGGACACAATCTGAAATCCTTATCTTTTCATAAAGAAAAACCTTCTTAAAAGACTTCTGTCCAAGAAGTCCAGGAAGAAACCAAAAACTTTTCTTCGCTTCAGCCAGTAGTTTAGGAAAGTTATTTTCTGATTATCTGAGACTGGCTGCGGTAGGAACAGGTAGGACAAGCACCAAAGAAACATCAGAGTTCTCTTCTACAAATTCCTGCTCTTTGAGTCATCCCTATGTTTTCATGCAGTGTATTTGATGGTGGCAGGTCTTTGGCTACAGAGGGCCTGTGATATGTACATGCTCCAAAAGCTGATCATTCATCTACCTCCCGACATGGGGAATCATAGAGTTACATTCTCTGCATGAATTTCTACTTGTTGTGTTATAATACAGCAATGCTCAAGGATATCAACTTTGTTTCTGCATTTTGGAGGAAAGTGTCTTCTTTTGCCTGTTTGTTTGGGGTTTTTTCCTGCAATAGATCCAAAACCCATAGTGATCAAGGCATTACAAGCATCTAGGATGACACCCAGAGTGCTGAGAAACACCCTCCTGTACATTTCTCTGCTTCTTCCACTATCATTTCATTTGCCAGTTTTGAAGTTGGGGGAAAAAACAAGAAAGCAGGACTAGTTCTGAAATTCCAGTCCATCACATAGTACTTTGCCTCATAATCCACACTAGGGATTAAAATTTGAATACCTTACCTTTGCTGGTGAGAAACTGTTCATGCCTCTTATGAGCATGGGCAGAGCTTCTCTGTCTTGATCTTATAGGTAGATAATTACCTATGAACTGTAATTTTAATTTCTTTTCCCTTCACTCAGAATTTGGTGTTACTGGTTTTTAGTACCTTTGCCACTCCACATCTGTTCTTTCAGGCAGCAAACCCTCTTTAGCTGGCAGTGCACTGCAAAGTTCCTCATGCAATCAAAACATCTGGATTCTATTCATTTGTCTTGTAGGACAAGAGAAATTTGATGGGGAAAAAATGAAAAGTAATCAGCTTTAATGGATGTCAGCCGGAGCTTGGCATTTGAACCTTCCATTCACTTTGTCATTTTGTATCTTTCTTGAAAATTAAACCCCTTCCATGTGTCTCTGTTCCTTGTTGCTTAAGTCAGGAGACCAAAACTGTCATAATTAAGCAGAAATATATTTTTCTACTTCTGTAAGGTTTGGGTAAAATGATGTTAAGCTCTGCCTTCAAAATCTGACCTTACCTTATGTAAGTACTGAGTTGTACGACTATGAAACAAGGGATGTTATTAGGCAATGATTAAGGACAGCAACACATGCTGAGGTGTCTGACATTGCCCAGCTTGCAGAAGCCACTTAAAAAAACCCTATCATTTCAAGGGATGTATTGGAAGAGGCCATCTTCCCTTCCTTTGGAAGAGACTGTGTCATGTCTTCTTAAGGGACACGGCAGTGACTTTATCTTTTGTTCCATTAAACTTGCTATATATTTACAAGTGGGTTTTTTTCCCCCTATGTAATTGATTAAAAAAACCCCAAACAAACAAGCACTGACTATTTTAATTTTTTTTCCTCCTGCTGATTCTCCCATTTGGCTGAAATCACATCCCACAATAAATTGGGTAGTTTATTAAATTGTTTACAGATGATACAGTTACAGTCTACTAGAAAGCTGTTAAAATAGGTATTTTTAGGGAACTAGCTTATGTGGATTTTAACGTGGAAAAAAGTCAGATATGAAAAGAAAATGAAATGCAGAAAAAGGAGGAAGTCAGACCATCTGGGTATTTACAGCAGTAAAATGCTGCCCATAAATTAGAGATCATGATATCCCCTTTCCCTCTGTCTTTTCCTCATTACTAAGGAATGGGCAGAAATATTTGCATTGTTAAAGAATCCACAGGCCTAGGATACAACTGCAGGAAACTGTAGGTGAAATGACAGCTTTGCTTTTATTGCTGGATGAAAGACACAGATTTGTCTTATTTCTTCTCACCTTTGGAAAATGACTTCTGAACTCGGCTATAGAAATACCTAATTTAAATTAGATTCTACATTGCAGTAAAACTGTTCAGTATTTTAAATTATTATTACAGTAAGAAAAGAAGATATATGGATAAGTGGCAGCAGATGAGGCAAGGAAAATTAAGTAGTCACCAAGACCACACAGAGCTTTAAAGGAATTGAAGGCTGAAATAGCTGACTGTTAGTGAGATTAGAGAGAGTCATTTTTTAAATGAAGTGTTCCAAGAGAGGCTCGGAAAACTACAAGCCTGTCAGTCCCATATCTATACAAAACAGAAAGGTGGGAACCATAATATGGAACAGTGCACATCTGGATAAATATGACTTATCTGGGAAGTTAAAAAGGTTTTCATAAAAGGAAGTCCTGCCTCACAAACATAAGGCAGTTCTTTGAGGGGATCAAAAAACATGTGGGTAAGGGCAATCTGATTGATCTTGGATTTACAAAAGGCTTTCAACAAATTCTCTCAGCAACGGCTTTTAAGAAAACTAAGCAGCCATACCATAACATGGCTTAGAAGTATAAGGTGATACACACTGGGGAAAAAAATACCAATTCACATATAAAACTGTATGCTTTGAACTGACTGGCATCAGACAAGATTTCATGATTTCAAAAGATAAGTCTATGAACACATAAATTCAGCAGTGTCTGAAAAAGCAAATTAGGTGTTAACAGTGTTTGGGTTAGCAACTAGGGAAGAAAACACATAATATCATCGTGTTGTAGAAACCCCAACTTTGTCTGCTGTCTGGACTGTGTGGTGTTCTGTCTCAAAAAGGATATAGAACTCTAGAGGATGAAGAAAAAGAACATGAGGATAATGATAGGTATGAGACAGCTTCTGTATAAAGAACAACTAATTATTGCGTTATTTGTTTGAAAAAAAGGTGAGGTCTGTAAGAGGTCTGTAAAATAAGTGCCTGGAACATATGCCTGGGGATTGCTTGGTCCCAGTTTCCTCTGATCCATGAAGCAGGGGACATCAAATGAATCTGTAGGATCTAGATTCAAAGAAGGAAAGGTGATTCTTTATGTCCTAATGCAGTTACAGATGATTTCCTATGCCAAATGCTACGATCTCGTCACAGAAGACCAGGGTCACGCCAAAGCACAGACAAGTGTTGGGTGAGTCCTGCCATCTGTCATTTGCTGAGTTTATGAAGTTCTTGCTTGTCACATAAAATTTTTATCAGTTGTTGCCTAGAATTGGATCTTTAGGTTTGAGTGAAAGGATGGAGATGGTGGCAGTGGTTAAGTGGCTGCGGGTGCCATTAGCTTTAAATTCTTCTGTGTATTTTGAAAATTATCTCAGAATTTATGAAATTTATTTATGCTGTAGAAACTACAGAGACTAAAGTCACAAGCCCCATGAATGACTCCACTTTTATCTCATAGTCCAGTTTCTGACTAGCATTTAGAAATCCCAAAGGATGCAGATAATATACAACAAGATAAGAGAAGTACTAAAAAGCAAAATATGCCACAGCATAAGCATTTAAGAAATTCATATAAGGCAAATGGGAATTGTTAGTGCCCATGGGATATTCTTTGTTAGATTAAGACATAGGAAGATTTCGATCTTCCCAACATGGGAGTAGTTTAATTACAGACTTCAAATGCTTTTCTTACTGCAGACCTGAACCACTGGCGTTGTTTTGCTGTCTTTTCCTATGACACAATCAAATTTGAAGTGCTTGTCTCTGCTCTTTTGCCTCAATGATGTCAAATGGTTGGTGGGGGAATAACATCAAGGAACACCAACCGCTGATCATACAACAAAATCAAACAAATCCTCTTGTTCTGACTGGTTAATTTTTTTCAGCTGAGCAATGACTAGTCAAGATTGTTCTGTTGTAATATTTGATACAGTACTGTTATATGGCCAAAGTAGAGAGAAGCATCCATACCTAGTACAAATTCCCATCATATGTGACCATCCAAATGCAGAGGTGATTCTCCCCTAATTTGTTCTCTACAGTAAGTATATGAAGAAGTTCAGAAACAGCGAGCAGATTTGATTATTCCTTTTTACCAAAATGATAAAGGAGAGTCTTACACAAGCTTAAAACACCTTAACACTAATGAAACATATACACTTCATCATAATTTTATAACATTTGAGGATTCAATAATTATGTGGTTCATTTTCCTAAAATAAATGTGTTTTTTTTATTTAATGGAGTGTGTCATAAAAGTATCTATAAAAACATGTATCATTAGGCAAAAAGGGGAGATTTTGTCTAAAGCAAGATTCTGTCCAGGGAAAGGCTAAAAGTCTGCCTGCTATAGCAACAAATAACCATTACACAAGGTAACAAGAAGCTGTTAGACACCTTGAACTGAGTTATTTCAAACGAGGCATCTGCACTCAGAGGTTGTCTAGCAAAGTCCCTTTAAAGTCTTTCCTTTCCCAAGTATGGATTCTCTGATAATGTTTGCCTTAAGTATTTCATTATATGGCAACCTGTGCTTGTTTTGCTTCTCCAGAGCTTTAACCTGTAGTCAATAAAGCAAGCACTACCATTAAATCCTGTTATTGAGAGAGTGATATTTTCCTCTGTTTTATTAGGGATCTTGTCTCCATCCAGTCGTAGTGTCCTCAGAGGCCTGAAGGGCTCAAGCTCCTAAAAGGCTGTCTACTTTTTCCAGCCATAATATTTCAGCTGAACAAAAGATCTTGTCTCTACCTTGATATTTCATCTGTGTCTTTAAAGCATAATGCTGTGGTGTAAGGAAGCATCACTCCTGGGACACTTAAGTGACAGACACACTGTTTTGGTTTAAAGCCTCAATGGCTACCAGCTACTTAGAGTCCAAGTCATGTAATTTAAATGATGAGTATTTCCTGTCACCCCAACATCTCTGAAGGCTTAGAAGCAGCCAGGTGAAAAGAGTTCATACAGGGATCTGTGATTTCAGGCTGTATCTGATGTCCCCAGCAACCTGGGTCTCGAAGCAAGAGGTGTTTTTTCAGAAACCAGTCTAGTCATTAGAGATGTTTCTTGCCCACCTGCTGAACACTGTTCTTTAGAACCAGCTTAGTGCAAAATGCACTGTGATTTAAGCCAGGCTACCTGACTTCGGGCTGAGGTGAGTAGGAGCTTATGCTGTCAGGTGCTAACACTCATCTAGAGGAATATTCATCCCTTGCTGCAAACCACTCCAACTAGACCTGGAAGAGCTCAGCTGTTTACAGGCTGCATGACCCCAAGACAGCAATAGGGAACAGAACTGAACCCAGGTCTTGTAAGGCACTGGCAAATTAACTTCCCAATGAAGTTTTTTTCCTCTGATTATAGTAAGGTTGCCCTTTAATGGCACAATGTAAATCATCCACTGATAGCCTCTGTGGAGAGATCTGATACTTCATTCCGCTAATCTTTCCGTCTCTGATAGGAAAGGCAACAGGCTGCATAATAACAGGTATTACTAAGATCCAGTGATAAGTCAGGTCATTGCTAAATAGCAGTGCATGTTAAACTATACTGAGGTCAGGGGGAACTAGAATAGAAGCAATTTCATGACTAGAAAATCATAAAGCTTTTCTCTGTTTTGTTTGGGTGGATTTTTTTGTTTTTGATTTGTTGTTGTTGTTGTTTTGCCTGCCTGCAGTGCTGCCGAAGGTGCATGCAGGGTAGAGATGAAAATCCTAACCCCAGTTCAGTCTAAATGTATCAGTGATTCAGAGGATGCACATGATGTTTCATTTGAGATTTTGCTTTCTTTCTTTGGAGTAAGAACCAAGAAATAGGTAAATCACAGTTTAAAATGTCTGGCACTGGTTACTAATTTCCTACATTGTCACAGGGAAACACACTTCTTGTAGCTGTTGTTTGGATTTAGCTGTCAGGACAGTCATGTTTAAATGCAGCCCTCTCTGCCTCATGGCCGGGTGTCTTTGTGTGCATCTCCTCAGTGTTAGTTACTTTACTCCGAAGGTGGGCTGAGCGTCGGAATCTGACGAAAGAGTGGGCTGTGCCCTCGGTGCGAGGGAGCTCTTACATTCCTCTGAATGACTACATTTGCTCGTGCAGTTCCCAGCAGCAGCAGCAGTGTGGTGCTCTGGGTCTCCAGCTCTGCCTGGCAGCCGCATCTCCAGCTTGCTGAACATCTGCAAGACAAGTCTCTCATGTTCTCCTGTATCTGAATGCTGCCTGATTGCACCAGGAACATGGGCACGGGGGATTATCTCTGCATTGCCATGAGCGGAGGGGCACCTTGGGGCTTTAGACTGCAAGGTGGCAAGGAGCAAAAGCAGCCTTTGCAAATCGCCAAGGTAGGATCACGAGAGAGAGAGATGTTATCGGTGTGTGGAGAACAGACTGGTTAGATACAGATTAAATGCTGCTTCCAGGGAAATGGTTGGTGTGATGCTTGTTTGAAATTGCTGGCATGTTTTGCAGAGATTCTACAGGTGCTGATCATGTTAGTTTCATTAAAAAGGAAAGATTACTTTTTAGTAGCTTGCAAATATTGCAAACATTTTCTTAAAAATTAAAGGTTTTACTTGTGACATGATGGATGCCTTTCAGCTCTTGTTTGGTTTTCTGGTTTTAAGCGCAGTTGGCACATAGCAAAACAGTCTCATATTAGGAAACACTGTTTCAGTCATCTATTTATGATAGTTTTTCTACTCTAGGCATAAAATAAATACAGCTTTATCATGAGAAAATGTTCTTACTATTTTGGGAATCCTGGAAAGCATTACACTGAGTTATCTCTGGTTTTGGAAAGTTATCCACTCTTAGAAACAGCTTTAATAGATGCCAAACATCCCCTCTTATATTTCATGAGCAACACTGAAAGTTACTGGACAATTACTTATCTGCATGTATAGAAGGAGAGAAACGCAGACAGCAGAAACTCAGAAAAAAGTAAAAATAAGAACTGGTAGCCCCAGGAAGCAAAAAATAATAGTTCAAAAGTAGTTTTGTCAAAAATCAGTGCTCAGTCCAGTGCAACAGCTTCCCCACTGGTGCAACAATGAAGATTTGTCACGGTTATTAAGGCTTATGTAACTGTATGGAGCTGCATTCTCTTCCCCTAGACAAGAGGGACAAATTTTGCCCACAGCTCTGAGGTCAGCAAAATACCACTGGCTGAAATGATGCCGGGACTGATCATCACACAATGAACTCTGCCTTGTTAAACCGAGGGAGGGAGTTGAAAATGTCTCTTATCACCCTTTAGTAGCTTGGTAATGCAGTACATTGAGCGTTAAGGTTTTGGTACTTTGACAGAGTATAAAAGTAGTTTAGCATTTAAGCTGTAATTTTTTAAAGCTGTTGATAAATTTATTAATTAGTTAACTTTAATTAACTGGATCAGTTGACTTTCTCACAAACAGCAGAAATAGTAAATCTACCTCATTTTCTAAAAGAAGGTCCTTTTACTTCCTCCGTCAAGAAAAGAACACCTTTCACTATTCTTTTCAATCGTTTCCTTCTCATAAATATTAACCATATTCAGTAACAGAACTATGATTTACTGAGTATATGAATAATTTTTCATTTTACCGTTAAGGTGTTTTTTAGTTTTTCTATTTCGCAAAACTCGAAACGTGTTTACTTTTTTCCCCTACCGAAGGGCACAACTGTTGCTCCGCAAGTGAAGACGCCGATAAGAGGCGGCAGCGGACTCCTGCCACCTAGCGAAAACTTGTAGCTAGGACTTCAGAAGTGTAACTAAAAGGCAAGTGGCCGTGGTTACATAAAACCGAGTGAAATAGAGAAGGGATTGTGATGCAGAACTGAAAGGGAGCGAGATGCAAAACGGAGGGAAATTAGATGATCCATGAAAATGGGGCGGGATACAAAAATCCCACGTTCACACTCATCTACTCTTTGATAAAGGTAACATCTTTTTAGAGCTAATGGAACAAGGCACTGTAGTTCACTGCCACAAACAGCTTTTATCAGTTTGTTTTATGCCTTTTAAAATAGTTTTATTACATTTATAAAGAATATGTAAACCACGTCCCTACTGTCTGTAGCCTAGCTTTTAAAGCATACATTCAAGTAGCATTCCCACTCATATCCAAGAGATTTTTGCCTGTGGTATCAAATAATGTCTTCCACTATGCAGATAGTTAACTGAGAGACAGAGACAAACATTTTACAAAGAAATATCTCGGTATTTTTTCTCACTCACACCTATAATGGGCAATTTTTATTTGCAAGTAATTTTACAACCACTGAATTAGATTCAAGACTTTTCATCA
Source organism: Grallaria varia (assembly GCA_013396735.1). Classification (NCBI taxonomy): domain Eukaryota; kingdom Metazoa; phylum Chordata; class Aves; order Passeriformes; family Formicariidae; genus Grallaria; species Grallaria varia. The sequence continues at coordinate 52,856 of VWZG01010841.1, forward strand.
ATTTGTAAGGTGTGAGATTGCAACAAATGGATTTTTAAACAATATCAGAAATTATAGTTTTTCCGTGTCTGTTTTGAATGCTTATTCGAAACATAAGTTTTGAAAATATTTGCCTCATTTTCTGTAGAGAAACACAAAGTGTTTAACACTGCTCTGAACCCTGGCTCCATACACCAACTCTCTTTGTGATGTCCACTAATATTGTAAATGCTTCATATAAACTTACTTTCAGTTAAAAAGTATTTGTGTATTCTGTATACTGTCCCCATATACCATAAGGGCTTTAAAAGCAATTATTTTAAATTCTATCTCAAAGGACATACTGTGCTAAGAAGGATATCTAATAAATGGATGTTATTTTTTAAAAAGGAAATATAATCAGGAGTATAAGGCTAAGGAAAACAGTGGTTGTATGCACCAAGACACAAAAGCATGTCAGTACTGCGCTGTAGGATAGCTTTCCCAAAGCAGCAGTAACACTGACCCTAGAAGGGTAAGAATTCAAGATATATTAAATCAAAGTAACACATGGTATCTCCTTTCTGTTTCTACCGTGAGAGACATGAAGGAATGTCTTTTTTGATGAATATCCTGGAGGTTTTTTTCCTTGAACATTTCCTTTTTCACTGAAAATACATAAAGACTGTATGTACAGAAAAAAAAAGTCCTATGAGTTTTTCTACTAATACCTAATAATGCTGGCTGTGTATAACAATACATGTCATACATAAAAAAGCTATATCCTTTAAGAAGCATCTCTTTTGCAACAGGTAACTTAATGGAGTTGTCCTATAGAAGATTTAGATTTATAATTCAATTTATGATCTGACTTTATAAAATTATCTGTTTGCAATAGAGATACATTATTCTCATCATATTTGTTACCTACACCAAACAGCAATTTGCTGAACTCACTGTTTGTAGCTGTCAAAGTCTCTGTAATCTAAGTTTGGGCACAGTAAGTTGCATGACTCAGACCTCTAAGCACTTCAAAGGAAATTCAGCCCTCTTTTTCTGATGAGTATTCTAAAAGTAAAAATGAACAGATGCTTACAAGGAGAATTCCGCTGCTGCTGCCCAAATAGTAGTTTACCTTTGGCTCAGTAATGACGTGTGGCAACTGGCTGCCTGGTCATTTTAGACTTGTGCCCTTGTCCATCAACACACTCAGATTTCAATTCAAGTCTCAGTTTCATCATTTCGGATTCATTGAAACCTGAAACTGAAAGTGAAACTCAAAGACTTGGGAACAACCTGAACCAAGAGTGTGAAAAGTGTTGTCTGAATACAATTACTTAAAGCTGGGAGTAAAGAGAGGTGGGCTCTGCTGGGGTAGTTTGACTTTTTCTCTGCATTTATCCAAAATACTTCACACATGCAGAACAATGCCAAGAGGTTGACCTTTACACTTTTTCTAGCTGTCAGAAAAAAGAGGGTGAGACATTTTAGCACAACTATGCTTTGGATCCTGAGGTAAGGCAAAGAATGTCACTGCAGCTGATACGAGAGGTATGTTAGCATAGAGTTGGTCCATCCACAAAGAACAGCAAAGCTGCTGGGTTTGAGAAAACACTTCCAAGCAGGTAAACCAGGTTAGTTAAGGCAGGGTCTTTCTCTACAGCACTGTGAAATGCCAGTGCTCAGTGTGCTGTGTAAAGGCCCTGAGCTCACAGACCGTGCTGATCCTGCCTTGTTTGTGTCAACTGACATTTCAAACAGGCCTGAACACAACTTCATGCAATAGAACTCAACAGAGCAAGCCATGTTTAAAACATGCTAGTTGAACTTTGGCAGCAAAGGAGGGGCGTTTAGAGTCAACCTACAAGATTTTAAACAGAACTTGCCTTACTTGGCCTGTATTTAAAAGTGTTTGTTTAAATTTGCTGGCTAATACATTTCCAAACATAGTTTGTTTTTGCAGTCCGGACAGACTCTTACTCTCAAATTCACCCTTCAGACCATCTGACACAGATAGTATTTGCTGATATTCAGAAAACCCTCTGAGGCATATTTACATATCTTTCACACAAGATGTTATGTGGAAACTTGGGGGTTTATCTGGCTTTTCTGGAGAGGATCTTGACTGTCTTATGAGCCTTGACCCCATTTACTAACCAATACATTTTTGCACTTGTTTAGATGACATAGTTCAGCTTCCATTTAAGTAAATTATGAAACTTCCACTGACAGACTGCGAAGAAGCTGAGCTTCATGGAGGTTGTGTAGAATTTATTGTGCAAAACAAAGGAACAAAGAAAGGATCCCCAAACCCAATGAAAATAGACCGTCACAAAATAACTGTTCCTGAAAGATCTGCCATTGCTAATTAGAGAAACAATGAGGAAAAAAAAATACCATACACCTTAACCACCAAAGGTTTCCATGTACTTCTAAAGGTTAGAGCCCTGCATTCCTTAATTTCAAACTTCTGCATTCCAGCTATTGTGCCAGTGGAAATGTTTAGTACCAAGGTCCCATCTAGTTCTTTAAAAGCTGCAGGCTGAACTAGCACATGAGTGTATACCCTGTTTTGGATATACAGGACTACATACCAAGCTGGTTTTGGCATGCTTCCCACAGTATTTAGGCAAATACAGGCATGGTTCGGATACGTGGTATTATTCATTTGCACTCATTTCCAATAGATGCTTTTCCAACTCTCACGCTAGGCGAGTTTTCAATGGAATAGAATGAAGACCATAATTCACACTGATTTAAATTAAACAAACTAAAAAAACCAAACAGTGTATTCCCACTAAATTAGATTAGCTGCTTTGTATAGAGCTTAGCTTCGTTTTTCAGTTTCTTTGCTGGAAACTTTTAAAATACATGTCATTGTTCTGTATTTTCTGCCGTTGCATTCTTATTGTGAACGTGAATGCAATAGTAAGATTCTTGGCCAAGTTCATATTAAAATATCACAACAGGAAATGTTGCTTACAAAGTCCTTTAGGATTGTGTCAGATTGTTTGAGAGGACACAGCTAGCAGTTTATGCATATCAGGGAAGGGCTTTCCTCCAAATACAGAACTCAGTATTCTTCCAATCTACAGCAGGAATTACTTTAAGGGACAATATTTCATGAGATAAATGCTTAGCACTCTATAAAATTTGCAGAGATATCTTTAAGAGAAATAATTCTATGCATGCAATTAGCTATGGACAAAAATGATAACATACTCACAAGCACTACTCATTGGCTGGAACAAAACTGGCAGTAAAAAGCCCCTCTGGATATCAGCTTGAAGGTTTTAAATTTCAAACCTAATGTACACAAGTTACACACTGGATTTCTTTTTTCCTTTTCTGTAATTTTTCCCATCTGTCCCATTTCATTAGAATCTGTAGTCCGTAACCAGTGTGAATGTTAGGATGAGACTGCTGCACATTTAGACTGAAACACTTCAGCATGCACCAAAATCAAAGTGCTGTTTTTTGGTTACCTGCCAACACAACCTGGTGTTGAGCATGATGGCCAAAAATCTTCAAAACATCTCAGCACCTTGCCCTCAGCAGGGTGCTCAGAACAGTGAAGGAGTCACTGCTTTATTTGTTGCTTATGTGAATTATAACAAAAGGTGAATTATAACAAAACCCTGCTCGCTCCAAGCTTGTCAGAGCCAACAGGCTCAGATCCCGAGCTCTCTATCATGTGCTGCAGTCCTGGGCACAGCACAGACTCTTCCTTCCTTGTTTAGCAGTGAAACACTGTCTGCAACTCTTCTTTCTACTTTAGAGAGATATACTTTGAATCCTTTAAGTTTCCTGCATCTGGGACTGGTAACCTTTTGCTTCAAAGGAGTTATGTCATCCTGGACTGTGTAGAATGATTATTTTATAAACCTGCCTTTTTGTAAGTATATTTTAGAAATATGTTCCCATTTAGGAAGCTGGATGCTTTGGGTTTTGTAAGCATGTTTTCTATTACAATTCATCAGCAGATGAATTGGTGATGGGTCAAAACTATGAAGAAAGTAGATAAGCTGTGGGGTAGTATACTGCTGGTTTCATGTGATATGTATAAACATGCCACGTATGGCATGTATTGCTGCAATATTGAATTTCAAGAAAGTTTCTAAAATGAACATAGTGCAAGACACCATTTGTCCATTGTGGCACTTTACAGTAACAGAAGGAAATAAAAAGAATGAAAGGGAAACGTAACTTCACAAGACCAAATTTGTCCTTCCTAGTACTCTCTGCCTAATACAAGGAGTATCAGGAACTGTTTGTTGTCTCAAGGCAAAGGGGGCAAAGCTGAATCTTTGTTTTAAAAAACCTAACAGTTGTATTATCACTAAAAGAAGCCTTAAAAAAATAGTTACATTTTTTCCCATGAACTCATTGGGAGCTTTGCCATTGACTTCAAAGGGCAAAGGATTGGGCCTTAGTATGTATAATATAGTACAGTTATTTAATTAGAAGCAGATATCATGAATAAAAATCCATTTGGGGGGGGTGTAGCAGATTTTGCTAGGGATCCTCTTACCACAGATTGCTATGTCTAGCACAACTCATTCCCTTCAAAGGAACAAAAAAACCTTAGACTTGGGGGTATCCTGATAACACTGTTAAATAATGTAACTTTTTTTCAAGTTACTTGGTAATGGTACATTTCACTCCAAGCTGCTATGAAGTCTTTGTAAGGACAAAGATACTTCAGGTGAAGATATTGCAGTCTGAATATTTATAAGAGAGAGAAATGATTGTTCCTAGTAGGTACTAGACTGACATTACTAAAGACTAGAGGCCCTTTGTTAGTGTGATAATGCATTGGTGTAAGTTAAGGAGAAAACTTAGGCTGTAGACATACCTGTCAGCTGCAGATGTTTACTGGTTGAAGGCACTGCATGAAACTGCCTTCTTGCTTTCTTCAACTCTGCAAAGAGATAGGCCTGTGTTGGTTGAATGGTATTTCTGAAAAGACTTAGATACCAGGGCTTGGCTAACTCACTTCATTTTGCCTGAGAGCTCAGGCCAACAGTCTGATTTGTAAGATCTGGAGTGTAGAAACCTCCAGGTTAGGAGAGGGAGGAGGAAAGAAGTGGGTGACAGCCTTTTCAGCAGGCACAGCTGGACGAGTTGGACAGTAACTCCTTGTGTTGGCAAACCCATCTGATACATGCATCTTCAACAGTTTAACTGGCATCCCTTTGAGAAGGCTCTAAAGGTCCTGCAAAAAAAAAAAAAAAAAAAGTATCTCCATGGAGAGTTGTAACTGTAATCGCTGTCTATACCTGTACAATATCAGGTATCTCCAAGATGTACTGCAATCAAGGGGAATCACATCATGAGTTTTATTGGTTTTACTCATCCTCCACCACTGAAGAGATCACATCTCTGTTTATCTCTCCAAATCCTGGTCTACTCTGCTAGGAATTCTTGCTCTGCTTTCTCTTACCATTCTCTCTGTAGTACTTTTATTTAAGTCCACAAGTACAGCTACTTACTTAAGCATCAGTTTCATCACTGAAAACTGTGGGCAAACCACACCTCAGGCTTCAAACCTTGTTACCTGGTTAGAATAGTGACCCTCACTTCCAGTGGACTTCCTTTGGCCTGAAAGGAATCCAGGAAACTTTCTGCTTTGCATGAACTCTCTCATCACAGAAATCTCTGAACTAGTAGAGCTTAACAGATGTTGCTGGAATAGAGGGATCAGCATTTTGCTCCACAAATTACATTTTCCTATTTTGCAGAGATCCCTTCAAAGACCAGCTGCCATAAGCCACTGATTTAATTACAGAAGATGCATATGGAAATAATCTGACAGGGATAAATAGCTTTCTATATTAGCATGTATTCATAATGATCTTCCTGCACACTGAAATACTTGCAGAATGGATACTGTAGGACTCGCTTGTAAAATTCTTCAAATTAGGAAAAAACTATCATTAAGCGGGGATGTTTTAAGCAAATTCCAACATCCTCCTTCATAAAGGAGACAATACTATTTAATGCCTAAGATCCTTAGGAGGAGCCCCTGTTTGACAGCCTTCACTGAAAAAAGATAAAAAATTGTTGGCTTTCCCCAAAAAATGGATACCTTGGAAATAAGAATGGTTTCACCTAAATTCTCACTCAGTGGATTAAGTCTGTTATGCTGATGAATAAAAAATAAGTCATTCACAAATGTGGAGAGTTTTGTCACAAGAATACATAATAAGATTACCTAATTGGCTTTTGAAACAAAATGTTAGTATTAAAGTTGTTACCTCATGGTTTCCATACCATCATTGAAAGTCAGTCTTTAGATTCATTATGCATTTTTAGGAGGATCTAGGGGAAGGCAGTAGTTTTTTTGGAAATCCCAACTAGGACTCTGTTTCCTTCCAAGCCCCCCAGTCCCTTTGGTAAGTGAATTAGCCAGTGTGCTAATTCAGTCCAAAAAAGCACCTTTTCATGATACTGACATTATTGATTATCACTAGCTAGTGCTCTTATTCACAGTCCCCAAAATCATAGGTAAGTGAATGTAAAGACAGATACACCTTGTGGAAATTTTGGATGTCAGGTTTAATGCTTTCTTACTGAAGCTGCAGTTGTAATCCCTTAAAGAGAGAATAGAAAAATATTTCTGCACCTATTTGAAACCATATTATGAATATTCAACAGTAATATTACATATAACTATTGAATACATGTAGTGAAATAATAATTTAAAAGGTATAAAACCCCATTATCTCAAACCTCAATTTCTTCCAGCCCAACTTGGCACCAGCTGGGAGTCCTGGAGATGCAAGAACTCTTCTTGGTCTTGTATCCAATTTAAACCAAATTTTGAGCTACAGTAAAATGATGGTTTTAATAAACTCCTCATTCTCTTGCTTTTTCTTTCTGTGCCCTCACTTTCAGTCATGACTCAGTCTGTAGCACTAGATCTTCTAAACCCAGGTTATTTTACTAATGTGATAAAGAACAGACTCCCATGAAGTACACCAAATCCCAGGATGCATCCTTGAACAGCTACGGTGTTGGAAATGTACCTGAGTTTTGCAGCTTGAGCCCATTTTCACCCAAATAGTTTTAAACTAACGGATCAGTACAGGTGTGATCTAACTAAATTTTCCATCATTATGTCTTCGTTTGAAGGACACTGATTCAATTCCTAAATGGGCTACATTCTGAAGTAATATTCCAGACCACCAGGATAATGTTAGCAAAGTATTTCTGATTTCATGGCACAATTTGTGACCACAAAAAGGGTTTGACTTGAAAACCTCCTGTCTTTCTAGTTTCAATTTTCTCCCTCAATATTTATAGGAACAGTGAAAAACAATACAGCGAATCTAGATGTAGTGAGAGGACCATGAATGCCTCTTTTTCTGTCCTGGCAAGAACAGTACAAAGGGTACAATAATTAAGCCTGAGGAGGTAGTTATCTTTGTGGCCTGTCATTTTTTTTTTAGTTACTTCATGAACAAATGGAGCGCTGAAATTCATGGCCTGAGAACAATGGTGCCCAGCCCCGTACCAGCCTTCTGGGTCACTTGCTTGTTGTTTGCTTCCAGGCCTGATTTGCATAAGAGGCCTGGAAAAGTTGCAGAGACTGGGAATTATCACAAATTGATACTGGGTGCTAATTGACTTAAGCAAAAACTAAAGATGCATTGGCCTGTTTAAATCGGGTTTGGATTCAGGTCTCTGGATTCCTGCATCATCCAGCACTGAAGAATTAAACCCTGGCATGGTTCATCAGCTGCTGGGTCCTGGGATAAAAATAGAGAGGCAGAAATGGGATCATGTTTTAGTACCATCAGCTGAAACTGAAAAGAGTGGGAAGGAATTCTTCTTTTTATGAAAAATGCTTTCCTTTCAGGTGTTCTGGGCAACAGCATGGCAATCGAGCTCCCCTAAAGTGAGAGCCAAACCAAATCTTTGCCCAAAACCTTTCACAGCTCTAGGTCCAAACAGTTTTAAAACGGTTGGAAAATACAGTTTATTTCAGTGACTGGATCAAACATGCTAGATGCAGACACAGTGACAGGCACAGCTGTAGGAGTTTCCTATTGCCTCAGCCCTGTGCAGTGCCTCTCTCTTGTCTGATATCCAACTAAAAAGCTTCCAATAGGTTTCCATGAGATCATTATGAGAAGAAATGATATGTTACAAAGTCCTCTCTGCTTTTATAGTTCCATTGCACTATAGAAAGCAAAGTTCATCTGTAGGGATTCACATAATCTCATGTTATATCTGTATGTCACTGAAAGCAAAACTTACACATTGGAGTTTAGTTTCATTTAAAAGCTTTCTTGGACTTTTTTGGATTTCTTTATTTTTACATTTGCAAGATACTCTCAGGCCAGATTATGTTTTTCATGTGCTTGGGTTTCCTTTCGGCCCTTTCACTTGGCTCCCCTAGGCCTTGTGTACCTCTAGATTCTCCAGCATTTTAACACAATTAATCACACAGAGTATCTCAAATATGGATGCTGACACAACTGCACTTGGCTGGTTTTGACTTGTTTCTCCCATGTGAAAAGAAAATCCAATCGCCTCTGATACAGTGACATTAAAATGCTCTGTGTTTTTATAAATTAATCATTAGGTTTAATAAGAAAAAGGTACATTTCAGGGCAAAACAATAAAGAGGAAGGGAAACTGATTCTGATGCAGAATTTAATTTATGGAGGTGCTGACCTGTGACGTCTGTTTAAACACTATGTAATCCTTAAAGAGTTTGCTTCCCAGAGGAGCTTGAGAAGATACTAGCAGTTCATATAATAGGACCTTTCCCTCAAAATTATATTAGTAAGAGGTGTCAGCAAAGTCTTCTGAGGCAATCCAAGCCAGATTATCTTCTTTTAGGTGAAAAAGAGCACAGTATATGTTTTAATTCCTATTCAGTTGCTTAAAATGTCACTCCTGATCTCCAGTCAATTTTTAAATGATTTCTTACACCACCAATATGCTGAAAACCCTATCTGACTGTAAAGGTTTCTTAACCAGAGAGCTAAAATCAGTGCCATGAGATAAGGAGCTACACAACCTATCAATTTCCAATGTATATAGTAATGTGAATCATAAGGAAGCACTTGGTCAGGAAACCATTACAACATTACAGAACCAATTCACGTAAATGTCTTTTCAGTTTCTAGCTGTGCCTTCTCCAGTTTCTCCTGGCCTGGACTCCCTTTATTTAGTGCTTGGCATTTGGAATAGTGCTGCAGATCTGGACTGACTTTGGCGTTACCAGGGGCTTCCTGGTAATGCCAGTGAACAATGGTCCATGAATATCTTGCTGTCATATTGCCAGATGTTCCTTCAGACTGTTTTTTGTCAGAAATGAGCTCTGAAAGCAGCACAATGCACATAAGAGGAGAAGACAGTGATTTCCATTTCCTCTTCTGCTTTTATCTCATATTTTAAAGCTAGTATTTGACCTTTGGTGGGAGCTGAAGCACTTTGCATAGATCTAACAGGAAATGCTACATGAAGGATTTTGGTTTTATAGCTGCCAGAGTCTTCATTTCAGAAGTACTACAAAAAGTGTCTCTTAACTCAGTACAAGATACAGTTGTTTGTTGTCCACTCTAAAAATCAAGTCATGAAGATCTGGCAGAGTTTAGAATTTGTACTCTCTAAGGTTCCTTGGAGGTTTCATATGGTCGTAACAATGCAACCAAGTTAGATGCATCACTTATTAGTTGAAAAATATGCAGGATATCCTGTAGGAAACTTGGAGCAACAGCAGCCACACAAAATGAAAAGGAATGCTGTTTTCCTAAACTACTATAACTAAGGCTGTTTTATCTTCTGTTTTGGGTAAAACCTTTCTATGACCATGTTGGGGTGAAATCTGATGGCAAGCAGGTATTTTATAGCCACATGTTAATCTTCTTGAACAGGATGAATTATTAAATCAAATCCTTAAAATGAGAAGCTCTTTCATGTGTGCTTATATTTTCCAGATGTTTGATACAGTCAAGATTATCCTGTTCATTTGCATGTGCTCATTTCTTTTGTTGTTATTTTTAGAAAACTCTTTAAAACTTACTGTTATTCTAACATCTGAGTAGGATTTCAAAACATTTTTTAATTTTAGTCCTATACCATTTTTCAGTTGTCTTTCTTAACCCTCATTTCTATTATTTGTAATTTTGGAAGGGACCAGGATTGAATTTAAGCCAATTAAGCAGTAGGATTTTGTCCCAGGTTTTGTCCCCACTCACTGATTCTAACATTTACATGCATGTTTAGCTCCTGCTGCAGGATTGCTGCACTCCATGGGTGTGTGGGCTGCAGCCTTCAGTGCATGTAACTGCATCCTTGACTTAGCCGATGTGTCTTAAAGGTGGCACAGACTGGCCAAAGGTCATTAAAGTACTTCAGGATCAATCTAGGATGAGACACCATATTGTGGCTGTGTTAGTACATAATAATAGTACTTCAGAGGAAGATAATTAAATAAAATCATAGAAAATGTATGCCAAAGGTCTGCTTGAAACAATAGTCCAGCTTCTTATTTTAAGAATTGTTAAAAATGGCAGCATTAAATAAACAACTGGCTCTTTCCCAACCTACATGCCTTTTGGATTTCCTTAAACATTCAATCTTTACAGTTTCTGAATAATGCAACCATTGTAATTCAAGGACGCTCCCCCGCTGGGTTTGATTAATTTATTTTAACAACACAGAAAAACTCTGCTGTAGCTCCTTTGGTAATATAAATCCCTGGTACAAAGGATTCTGTTCTCTCCACCTCTCTAATAAACTATAGTGTCAGGGGTTCAGAGCTAAATGGATGGCAGTACAGTCAAAACAATTAATCTCTGCTTTGGTGCCTGAATTTAATATCACGGTTCTTTCCCCTTTAACCTTCAACTAGTTTATAACTGTATTCTTACTTCCTGTGTAAGCAACACATCTGGTGAAATATTTTCATTTACATTTTGCACATTTAAAATCAGTATCTCGAAAAAGTTTTCCCTATAGTCAGATATCTTAAAAAAAAACACCCTGTAAAATAACAATGGTTATCTGCCCAACTTTTTAAAATTTATCGTGACTTTCATGACATATGCAATTTTCCTTACAGTACCAGCTACTGAAATCTGGTTCTTACCTGAGTTTCAGCAAAGTTATCCCACCCACAAGAGGTAAAAAACAAGTAATCCTAAGTTTTTACTGTTTAAATATTTTTTCATGTGGTTTTAGAGAAACTAGTATAAGCTTAGTAGGACCACAGCCTGAGAACGAAAAGCACGGTGAGGACCCCTAAGTACTCATATCGGTTTCTATGGACAAAAATTGAGTGGAAGCACAACAAAGCTGCTGCTAAAGTAACAGTGGCTTTCCAAGGTTACAGCAATTGTCACAGTAATGTGTGACATGTAGATATTTTCCCAAATCCTAAGAACATTCAAGCAGTATGACGAGTTTTGGGAATCACACAGCACTTTAACAGAAGTCGCTGTGTTAGCTTACTTATACAATTACATACACTTGAACTGTTTCCATTCCATGTAAATATCAAATACTTCTTTGTTTAAATGCATTTATTTAAAAATCTTAAATAAAATGAAATTAAGCAATTTTCAAGCTGTTTCTTACACATCTCTGGTAAACCAGCTGCTGGTTTGACATGTTGCATGACTAACTTCAGCAGTGCCCCTGTGTGTAAGTGTATATACAGATGCTTTAGGCTAACATTAAACAATGTTCTATAGCTATGACTGTTTTTGTAATCCAAATAAAGTAGGTAGTGTTTTTATAACTATCAATTCTTGGGTTATGGAGAATGTCTTCAAATAGAAATGGAAAGAGGTTTATCTTTACAAACAGGTCTCATTCCCTTAAAAGGAAGTTGTTTCTTTTTTCTTCTGCTTCTTTGGAGAACTGGCTACAAACTGGGAATGGTTATTGCATGACTCATTTGGGAAGAATAGCTACAGTGTAAAAAGTTCAGAAAGGATTTTAATAAAACCAAACCAAATTATCTTCTGTTTTGGGCATGATAAGGATAGTTTTAAACAGAAAAATATTAAATTTTTTCAGAATGCTGTAAATCAATATAATACTGTAGTGTTTGAAGTGAAGAGGGAAAAGGTCAGGAAAGAATAAAACATTTTTCCCTTATTTCAGTTCTATAGATAAGACATAAATCTCCTTTGATAAACAAGTTTTAATTTACTTTATTCTGGCCTGGCCTGGAAGTGAGCTCCTGCATCCACCAGTGCAAATCACTGCCTGCCAAAAACACACATTGCGCTTGGGAGCGATCACTCCTTGAGCTCTGCACAGATAATAATGGGGCTTTCCTACTGCACCCCACCAACTTCAGCTACTCAGCAACTCCTCAGAACCCCAACACTGCAAGTCAAAGTGCCCACAATAATGAAATTACTTCAATAAAACTGCATTATTGCCATAAGCAGCTATGCTGTGGACACTGAGACTGCAAATGCTGTATGTAAATATTATTGTACTACTTCCCTGCATTGCTTTCCCCATGATGGCATAAAGGATACAATAGTAAAAATTGTGCAATTTCATTTTATTTAAGATTTGCATTGAAAAAGTGCAGGCTAGCTGGTGCAGCAGCTGGGTGAGGAATGCTGACTGTTCAGCAAGTGTTCCATGCAAGACATGGGAACATGGAATTTTTTTTTTCAGTTCAGCACTAGCTGTTTGCATATTGTTACTCCAGCAAGAGAATTTTAAAATATTTTTATTTTCTTTCTCCTTAGTGCACATAGAGGAATTTGCTGCATTTGTCACTTGGCAGATTCTGTATTCCCTTTAATTTCAAACAACTATTACATGGGTTTTGGTGTGAAAGTGCATGTCCAGCACTGGCCATTTATATGAAGTTTCCCAGACTGCTAGTAGGATTTTTTATTTTTTTTTTAATTTCTCATGGAACTTTTCACTGAGTGTTTCTCCTAAGATCGCTCCAGCTGAGGCTGAAGTTAATAGAAAACAACCAAGTGATTGCAACAGGAGTTTCACATTTGGAAAGCAAAAACAGGACTGAATCTTGGCAAGACTGTATCTAAATTCCCATTCCTAGGAATTTTACAGGAAAATGCTGAACGTTTCAAATTGTCATTAGACCAACTGCATTTGAATCTTCTTCTCAATATATCCAGAATATCCTGTAACCTTCAAAGCTAAGTTTTAAAACAAAAAAAAAATGCTTCAAAGCCCTCTCCACCCCACTTCCAGCTTGCTCCTGCTTGAGCAGTTGAGAATGTCCTGGCCAAACAAGGTTCATGGATGTGTCACAAGCACTCAGTTTCCGGCAAACCCACCACTCTTGCCTGATTTCAGATGATTCCATGCTTTACAGTATAGCCCAGCCTGTACTGTACAGCCCAGGCAGTACTGTAAAGGAGGACCGATGTTTTATGAGGCACCTTTGATGATAAGAGACCTACAGCCATAACTCATCATTGCAGTAGATTGAACTGGGATATTTGTAATGGATTTGAAAGAAACAAAACATTGCACCAGACTGCTAAAGCGAGTCTGTGCTTCTTTTAAAGACCTATCCTGGACCTGGTTGCCAGGGAGCTGCAGGAGGGAGAAGGCTGGCAGCAGACAGGGAAATAATTCAGCTGAATTCAATCAGAGTGCATCAGTAGAACTAAGTGAACTATTAAATTAAACAGGCCCCCTAAACCAGAAGTGGGTCTGACCACAGGAACTGAAGCCTTGAAAGATTTGCTTTATCCTGTGTTGAGCTCTAAGCGCTGACAGGAGCCACTGCACTGCACACTTGCAGACGTGCTCAGGACAGGATTGTGTTCAGGGTGACCCACCTTGGCCTCTCTGCCATGGGCCCTTTTCCAGGATCCACAGCAGGCAGGGATGCAGCAAGGCACTGCTTCCCTACAGAGGCTGAGGAGGTGCCACCCTTCTTTGTGGATCAAAGGGAACCAGAAGCAACTGCATGAGACAACAGGACTGTGAGCAAACCCTTCCTTGTCCCTTCTGCTGAGGACTCCTGCTGAACACCTGCAGAGAGGGCAGTGGTTCCTCTATGAGAGCGACTTCAGACTCCTAAAATACCCTGATCAAACCACTGGCCAGGATATAACCCTAAATGAGTAGAAAAAACCCAATAGCTTACTAATACTTTTGGATATCCTGGAACATTTTTCCTCTAAGTGGTAACTAATTGATCTAATGAGAGAGATTTTCTAATTTAAAAGGAAGCATCCTGAGCATTTCCTGGACTGTAGATTTAATTTTTTCATCGGTGGCATAGGTATTCATCAGCAAGCAAACACATAATTTTAATTTATAACAGGCATTTGCTGCATACTAAAGCCAGTAATGTGGGAAGAAACTAAACATAAGCTAATGAAGAGAACTGAAGGAAACAAGCTTACCAAAAAGGTTTGTGCAGGAAGCTGCATACATTTTAAATCTGGAGGAAAAGAGTCCAAAGAAAGTGTAGTGGTACTCCATAAAAAATGTTACCTCAAACTGTTCTGGAATTCGCAGCTGAACTCCCACTTCCTTCAAAGGTTCAAAATGACAACTTTCTGCAAAGCAGGGTTCTCAAAGTTTGCAAAAGGTCTGTGGTTCAGTTTATATTTTTCCTACTGCAAAGCAAATGACTGACAGAGGTCAAACATACAATTTGAAAGTGAAGTCCTTTGCCCTAGTTCCTTTCCTGCCTTCCCCTAGTGCTCCACTTCTGAGTTCTCCTATGCATTACTGAGCAGCCTCAGCTCGTGGCAACACGAATTTACACACAGCACCAGCAGAACTCCAACCTGGGGCATTTTGAAGGCCTAAATTTAAACCAATCATTACGGAAGAAAACTTAACAGATAATTGTGCTGGAGGAAGATCTCCATGCTCATAATATAAAATACCTTTTGCCAGCTTTTCTTGCTGTTCTAAGCAGAAATTAAAAATTTTGGAAAGTGTGTTTTTTTTTTTTTTCTCCAAGTAATACCTTTTTTGGTTATGGACCAGCGGTGCTGACAAATATCTAACCCTTGCCAGGAGCTAAAATACTAAATGTCAATCTAGTCCATTTTTGACAGCACACATGCAAGATATGGCCACATCTGCAAGCACTATTTTTTAGCATGCTCCTTAGAATATCTAAAATTAAAACTTCCAGAGAGAGCACAGCCAGTTTCAAACCTTGTTGTATAACTGCAGTAATTACTTCCAAAAAAACCCAGCCTGATGAACAGAACAACAGTGACAATACCTACTATTAATCAAAGGGTATGACCTGTTGGGTAGTCTCAAAGAACTAAAGATGGAATACAAACCAAAAAGTCAGAAATATTATTCAAACTTCCTAACTTGACCCATTTCAAACTTCTGCAAAGTGGGTGAGGTGGCTGTAAAATTCTGCACTTACAGATTTTGAGACATTTGGATGGCAGGACCAAGTCCTCACCTTGGGTCTCAGCCTGTTCCCTCAAACTCATTTTAGAAACATACTTATTTTTTATATTGATATAATCAGCAGAACTGATTAATGGCAATGCAGTTATGCTGAAGGGCTCCACTGGGAGAGCTGGTTCCAATGATTGTTGCTGCAGGTAGAAAGAGCTGATGAGGGGCAGGGGTGACATGACTCTACGCAGAAGAGTCCCATTTAGCATTACAGGCAGGGTCTAAAGTTATGAGTCAGGTACAGCTTTTTCTGGAAATATTTATGGACCGCTGCTCTTTGTCTGCAAACCTGCCTTTCATCACATCTGAGATGTTAGGTGGATCACTTCTGAACATTTTGCAGTCAGAGCTTCATTTGATCTCTCATTTTCCCTCGTCCCTCTCCAAGCTGTGACACCCATAGTGTGCTCCTTTGACTTTCTTCTGCACAGAGACATGAGCATACAACTTCTGCCCTTGAAAAATCCACTTCTAAACTATCTTTGTCTTAAAATCTGTCTTCAAACATCCTGCACTGCTTATTCTAACCTACCTGCTAAACTGGATGTTCTCTTAATTTCTTTTACTCCCCCCTTTGTCTTTTCAGTCCTTTTCCTCTATATCCTTCCATATATATCAGCTACATCAACTAACACAACGTAACAAACTGTGTTAGGGTCATCTTTTCGGTCATTCCCACCATGGGAAACAACTCCATTGTGCTTCCCCATTGTTTAACGGCACATACCCATCTTTCCTGACATTTCCCATTCCTTCATTTGTCAGGTGTCTTAAGGAAAAGAATCGAACAAGCACATTGGAAAAAAATCACTCTGAGTAATGGTACTGGGAAGCCATGCAGACAGGAGTTTTGTCTGGGATTGTGAGGATAATCAACCAGGGAAGAACAGTAACTGAAATGTATTAACCACTTCACTACAAACACTGTGTGCACAAGAAGATGTGAATGATGATGACAGTAGATTAAACTTGGTTCACAAGCCTTCAAACATACTCAGTATGACATTCTTTTTCATTTGTGCAGCTGAGCAAGTTTACTTCAGCCAGCGGGTGGGGGCTCTAAGAAAACTCTCTGGACTGTAGAACAAGAACAGATCTGTACAGCTGGGATAGCTTTGAAGATATGCCAGATTTGTTTGGGGAATTTTGTGAGGGTTTTGTCTTTTAATAAGCTTAAGATTTTCTGAGTATCACTTCTACCCTTCACACTAAAAATAAACCCCAAATAAAAGCAGCATCGGGGACAGTAATTTTTATGGCCCACTAGATAAAGTGTCACAAAGCGGAACAGTGTACAAATGAAAAACTGAAGAGAACTAGTTTACATATTATGCATTCAAACAACCATTAGCCAAACACATCTTCAGGAGTATTGATAGGAAATATAGAAGTTGCCAGTTCCCAGCAAAAGTCACCTACAGATGTTTGCAAATTGCAATGTCCAATTCGAGTAGGCTTCAGTACTTAACCAGGCTTGGCAAAGAGAAGGAAAAACAAAAATATACTCATATTCTGGCAATCCACAGCTAGTTGAATTTTAGAGCATTAACCAAGGCAACCATCTTGTCCTATTTAGGAAATTTTTTTGTCTAGATTTCTTTGTTTGGGTTTGATAATGTAACTGCAAGCTGATCCAAAATGCCAT
Source organism: Grallaria varia (assembly GCA_013396735.1). Taxonomy (NCBI): domain Eukaryota; kingdom Metazoa; phylum Chordata; class Aves; order Passeriformes; family Formicariidae; genus Grallaria; species Grallaria varia. The sequence continues at coordinate 69,870 of VWZG01010841.1, forward strand.
TAAGCTTCATTCCAAGTGCAGTATGAGGATGCAGATACATGCTGCTTCACTGCTTGCCCATAAGGAGGATTGTAAAGGGAATGTTAGACTCTTACAGAAAGAAGCCTATTGGCAGCACCTTTCAGAAAGCATTTGCTGGTATTACTGATTTACTGTATTTATACACAAAATAGTAAGGTACCTAAATTTCAAGACGGTGTATCAGATTCTTACACAACATAAATGTTCTAAGCATGCAGCTTGGAAGGGCTGGATTGTGTTCAGTGTTCTGGGGGGAAAAAAATGTTGCAGTTCCTCCTGCGCAGCTAAATTTGGAAAGCTAGAGACCCCAGGTGTGCTCTGCAGTGTTTTATGGGCTTGTATCAAGAACATTATGCTAAAAGTCAGATCTACACTACCCCATTCTTCAACAGTGGGCATAATAGTTCCCTTACTTCATAAGTAATAAGTGGAAAGTAATAAGTGGAAACACTGGGAAGATGTTTGCTATTTTCCCTCTATTTTCTTTGTCCTCCACATTACATAAATCTAAATTTTAATGTTCAATTTAAAATTATTAGAGATTCTGATTCAAATTAACCTAAATGCATAACACTCTTTTGGCCACACATAGATAGTTGCTTTGCCTCCTTCTTCCTTTTTCTGATCTTCCTTCATCATGAAATCTTTTGTGTTGAGAGCTAACATCAGGCTTCCAGTTCTCTGTTCAAACTTGCATTTGAATCTCAGAAGGATGCAAGGGGTAAAGCTCATTGGCATTTCTTTACAAAGCCCTCCTGGGAGCTGTGCTGTCAGATCTGTTGCCACTGTGAGGACGATGGCTCCAGCCATCCAACAATCCTCTTTTCCAAGTAACTGGACACAGTACAGCTTGGTGGTAGCATCACACAGAGGGATGGCATAGTTACTGTAGTCTTATCTCTGAGGCTTTTTCCTTGGATGAGTTTGTTTTTTCAGTCCTAAGATGAATTTGATACAGTTTTTGGCAAAAAACCCAAGGCCAGCTCTGTGCCAGAACAGCCCAGGATAAATGTGTCAGAACCTATTTTCATCTGCTTATTTAAGTCTTCCAGAACAATATTTAAGCCCTTCGGCCCATCCAGAACTATGCCTACCTTGTTTATTTGTACTTGGGATAGCTAGGCAACAAGAAGACAATGAGTACCCATGACCTGGCGAAACTGCATTGTATTAAGCTGTACGTATCCAACTCTTTTTAGTGTCAAGAGATGAAATCACATGCAAAATCTAAACCAAAAACATGGAGTTTGGGGGTTCTAATGTTATCTTCATCTCATTTGTCAAAAAACTAATACTGCTAGTGCCCAGCACTGCTGACATTTGACTTCTGATCCTGCAGACCCTTGGCACACTGAACTCATATGATGCTTCGTTTCCCATCAGCTGAAGACGCAGTGCTGATTAATCTTTATCTCCTCCCCGTTAGAGTACACTGACAGCAATGCACCATGACACCCCAGGCACCTAAGAGGAGCTCTTGCCAGAAGAAATCTGTGGTACCTGATGAGCTGTGGCTCTGCACAGAGGCTCTGGCACTTTACAAAGCCAGGCACATCGTGGAGCCCCATGGTGTGAAGCCTGTCAGGCCATGCAGTTCAGTGTAAGGTTGGTTCATCCGCCCCTGTATCACAGTCCTGGAACTGGGAATACTGGGGAGCACCACAGAGGGTCACAGGAGCCACCTGGACACATCCAGTGTGGTGGAAGCAGATTTATCAGCCCCCTCTCAGTGCTGTTGCTGCAGTCAGCAGAGGCCATGAGGCTGCAGCCAGCTGTGGGAGCAGGGTGAAGTGGATATAACAGAGAACAAATCTGGCCAATTTTTTCAAGTATGGCTTGGCCTCAGAACTGTTGGGAATCATTACTGTATAATATATTAAATGTGCTTGAACAAGTTACATCTCCTGTTTTCTTGGACAATGAAACAGTCTTCCTTCTTTTACATACTATAAATTACTGTAAAATACAAATTGAGATATTCTGTTGATATGTGGGTTTGCTTTCTGGTTTTGTTTGGTTTGGTTGTTATGCCTGGTTTCTAACAAAGCATAACTTTCAGTCCACATTCATGTCAGCAATGGCCTTATTTGAAACAGCAGTTCTTCTCAAGGTGCCTCGCAGGGTGATGACCCTTAATTCCAGACATCCCAGCTTTGATTAAAGCCACATGAAACAAGTTCATCTTTGTAACCCTGCACTAAGGTATCACCTGCTTTCCTCAAACACACAAAAAGCCTGTACCAAGACTGCACTAAGACATTTTTATGTTGGTCACGTTGTCTTAAACTTTGTCTCTCTGTCACAGTTCAAGCCCCAAATCAGGTACAGAATTGTGAAGTACATTATCAGATAGGCCAAACACAAGATCCAGGATGGAGTGCCCCATTTATTCCTTTAAGAAAAAGGTGGGGGGTTTAAGTAGATTTTTTATATATATATATATATTCTATCTAGATAGTTTTATGTAAAAAATCCTAGAATTTATAAATAAAGCGAGAATCTCAGTATCTCATGAGTAATGAATGTCTACTTTGCTCTTTCTTGGTTTACTTCTTACATCAGACAATCATATAAAGGAGTCAGCACAGAGACAGTCTAAAGCTTTGTCTGACTAGTAACTTCAGTTAGGTAGGAAGGAACCTTTGTAGTGTTGTCTCTGTAAAAGTAGACACCTCTCTCTGTGCTCTCCCACAACATCAAATTTACATGCTGTCAACAAGGACAATTATTACAAGTATTCCTCCTGAATGAGGAGCAGTCATTTTCATTTTACATGCAAGAACAAAACCACTTTTCCTGATAAGCCGAGACCACCTGCTTTCTCCTTCTTCGGAAGTAAACTGCCTTTTATCTTCCCCAGGGTTAAAAGGAGACGAAATCATATACTTAAGTGAGTGGCTAGTCCTGTCCCTCCCAAAAGCAGCTGGCTAGACTGAGGGGGAAAAAAAGGAACAGAGGATGCAAGAACAAAACCAGAAAGCTCTTAGGGGAATTGAAAATTAAAAAAAAGAAAAAGAAAAAAAAAGGAGACAACACTGTCACTACTAGTAACTGTCCAATCATTACAGAGGAACTGTGAGTGGCTTCTTCAGTGGCTTCATCATCACTATTCAGTCCTTTAGAGAAGAATCCAGAGTGAGTATAAAAGATAGAAAATAATGTGCAAGTGATCCTCCAACATGACAACATCTAATTTATTATAGTTGTTGTTTCTGGCTTCTAGTTAGTAATAGCTGAATGCTATTTTTTTGAGAGCACCACATGTGCTTTTCTGACTTTCACAGTGTAGCCACTGGTGATCACTTGCAATAATAAGCCATTTCTAAACCAGTGCAGATTAATTACAGCACACAGACTAAAATCTCATGTTCTGAATATATTAAGCATGGCCACAGAAATGATCTTAAACACGTGCTTGCAGAGGTTGTCAGACATGGAGGGATTTCCTTTGAAGAAGAAAATGCAGATGGAAGATCCAATTGATAAAACACCAATTAAAAAAGAAGTTTTCTGATTTATCTTCTGTTCACAGGCATGTGAATGTTCTCTCAAGGTTGTGAAGTGCTAATTATCCCCAAGGCTATAATCAAATTCCTCATATAATAAATCCTACGGATAATGCAGCCACTACAGTTACAATATTATGTATAAAACCAGTTGATCCTCTAACAGTTCAAATTCTAGCTGCAAAAATACTTCTATTCATTGAATTAGGAGATAGAAACCCATTATGAGCCCTGGAAAGCAATTCAGTCTTACTAATTTTCCATCAGACCTTGTAATCTTGTCTAAACATTAAATTCCAGATTAAAAAAAAAAATGTACAAAGCACTTTAAAAACAGCAAAGTAACTTAATACTATTTTTAAAATTGTGGTTTCACTTTCTGTAGGAAGCAAACGTTCCTGTGGGGATCACTTGAAGGAATGCCAAATACCCATGACAAACTTCAGTACTGCATTTCATAGAGTAGTGCAAGCCTTTTCACAAATAAGCAAGCTAGGAGAATCTTAGCTCAGTTTCAAACAAGCCTGAAATTGCTTTGTTGTCTCTTCAGTTTTCATGTGGAACCAAGTGAAACAGAGCCATTTTAATTGAATTTTGCAAGATTTGTTTGAGCCCGTTCTAATTCAATTTTTAAGCATATAAACTGTTTACATGGACATACCCACAGAAAGCAAAATTGAAGTTTTCACAGCCATGCTTGTGACTTTGAAATGTGAAGCTGTAAAAGCCACATACTTAAGGCTTCATAATTAAATGAAGGGCAAGTATCATCTCTACCTTCCCTTTCTAAACATCTGTAATAGATAAAGGTACTAGTATTAATTTATCACAGTATTTGATTTCTTAAACATTAGGACCAGTCATGCCTATGGAGAAAGCAGCTTTGCACAAGCAGCTGTAGAATACAACAGCAATATATGTGCTTGTCCTCAGGAGATATAAATAAGCAATCAACAAAACATGGAACATTATGCTGTGCTTATGTAATGAGAGACCAGTTTTCTCAAAAGATGTTGGAAGTTTTGGGTTTCAGATCTTTTGGGACTGAATCTAGAACTCATGAATACTGATTCCTACCTAGTGTCTCAGCCAGAAGCAGCATATGACATGCACTAACAATAGTCATAACCACCAGAGTGCTCAAGCATGTAATTTATATAAATATACAAGCATTAATTAACACAAAAGATATCTGCTTGGAATCAGATTGATGCTGATACAGTTGGCTGAACCACAGCAGATATTACTGTCAGCCAGTACACAGTTACATTCCTGTGAACACAGTGAAGCATAAGACAGAGCCAACAGAAGGCAGAATTTCTTTGTAAGGATTCTATTGCCCCAAAACTGCATAATTTCATGTGCCCACATGAGACTTCACAAATCAGTCCTGGCAGTAGTTGTTATACCAGTCCAAACAGCAAAACCTCACCAGTATCTGAAGCACATGGAGCTTTTTTCCATTTTGCAAAAGATTCATAACTTGAGTTCTGACCACAGAAGTAATTTCAAGTGTCAACCCCCTGTATATAACAGAGAAAGAACAGGACAGAATAGAAAGTACACAACAGCCTCACACAGACCACTGAGGAAATGCTGGGTCCCAGTGACACCAGCAGTGCACATGGTAGGCTCCTGCAGTTAAAATCTGGAGCCAGACAGGTGCAGATGCTTTGTTACCATTGCCATGAGTTTAGGTACCCATTTATAAGATTTAGAAATGTAGATGTGGGGAAATAGTTATGCCAGCAGCATTTTTTGCCTAGACTTAGTCCAGGCTAGAATAAATCAGCTACCTAGAGACTCCGTGCTCTGAGACCCAGCCATCTTCACCTATCTTCTAGGGCACACATAGACACGAGTGTTTTCTTTTTTTGTTTCTAGGAGACACTGGTTAAAATGAAAAAAAAAAAAAAAAAGGTATGTTGAATATGCAAAGAGATAACAAGATGTCTTGGGAACAAATGCACACACGTAAAAGATAAGCACGGAAGAAGTGGAAAATAGAGCTAGTAAAGGACTTTTTAGCAGCAGAAGACCCTAGTGAGCAGGTAAAAATGATATCGTGATGCTAAAATGGTAATAGTTAATAACCTTAGCCTTGCACTGGAACCCTAGTTCACCATCAGAGCAAAAAATAAAAAGACATAAAAAACCTGAGTCTTGTTAAACTTTAAAAGTGTAATGCAGATGTAAAGCATTAAAAATTATTGCCTTAATCTTACACACATATCACTTTCTACAGAGTCCAGCTAGTGCCTTGACATCAAAGAGAGCCGAAATGAGGCTGCTGTCTGGCAGCCTGGTGCCTGGCTGAGTCTTAGTTCCTTGTGGACTTATACCAGTGCTGCATCCCAGATCTGGGCAGGCATGGTCTGGTTGCCAATCACCACTTCACCTTTTAGGGTATCTTTTAGGGGAGTGAAACTCAAAGGCCTGGAGCTTGAGCTTGAGCTCAGAAATCCCTTGCACACATGAACTGTGAGCACTGCTGAGGATATGGATCTGGACAATCTTTCCAGAGGATCTTATATCACTGCTGTTTCTAAAGCTGAGCACCCAAAGGGCAGAGTTACATATGAAAATGCACCCAGCAAGTAATGCTGACTGTAACTGCTTTAGCATAGAAAATTATGGGAACAGAAGCTTACACAAAAGTTTGGAAAGAAGCGCTTATATTCTCTGAACAGAATGTGAAACTGCTGCATAGGGGGTTGATTCTGTTCCCATTGTAGCCACTGCAAGCTCTTCCATGTACTGTATGTCTATTCATATGTGATTTATCTGGAGAGAAAAAAACACCACCAAAAAAATAAAAAAACCCCACTAGTCAGCTAATGAGGGCTTTTGTACACAATGACTTTAAAGTTTCCCAACTTGCTTTACTCCCTGACATGATTTATGGGCAGCCCTGCTGGTTAGCTTCAGTACCCACAAGGAACCAGGCTTCCAAACTCACTGGATCCCATTTGTTTGTGGCATATTTTGACAACAGTTTCCTGGGGGATCTTCTTTCTCTTGTTCAATTTCCCATGTCACTAAACAGTGTCCCAGTACTACTGAGATGCATTCAGTACAATTGTACTGGAAGAATACATTTCTTTTATCAGCTTGCACAACTATTTTCATCTTTTTGTGAAGACTATTAAGAATAGTAACCAGTAAGTCCCACTCTCTCTTAATAGAAGATGATTAATTTTGATTGGAATTAGTATCTATTTTTCTAGCCAGCTTTGGAATAATCAGCACTGAGTCAGGTCCAATTACAAGCAGATTTGTTGGAAACATCTTCTTTTCAGCAACAATTGCAGTCCTCTGAAAATGTGTGTGGGTGTCCATGCAGTTGTAAGTTTCTATACTTTGGAGAGGAACTCTCCCTGATAGCTTTAAGCAGTGATAAACAGGCATAAAAAGTCAATAATTATCTTTCAGGGTAAATCACCTATTTGAGAATAGGGAGATCCTAGTGTGTTTGCTGATAAGAGAATTACACAGGAAAGGCAGCACTGCTAAAAACACCCACTATAATTACAGAACATTAAAGCATGTGTTCAATACTCTATCTGTTTACCTTAAGAATATGTCACAAAAGAAGATATTTGAGGGCAAAATACAGTCTGAGGAAAAAAAACCCTCAGTTTACCATTAAATAAGAACAACAGTCCAACTTGTTTAAAACAGTTGACATAGGTTCACCTATAAGGTGAGGAAAAAGGAATAATTGTAAAAATGATTTCTTAAATAGGTTTTATTTTGAGATCTCAGGATATGAAGAAATTCACACTAATAACATCCTAAAATAACATAAAAAAGGGAAAAATACAGACCATGAGGCACATGGGATTGCAGTGACTCTAAGTTTATACTGGAGGGTAATGCTCTCTAAAGAGTCTTTGAACATTTCATTGCTTGGCTTTTGTACAGTAAGTACGCTGTGAGATTTCAGGCTGACCTTTAGCTTTTGGAAATCCCTGAGTCTGTGCTTGCAGAACAAGCCTGTTTCAACTAAACAGAAGAAGGAAAACAGTGAAGAATGTTTTGTTACGGGGTAGACTGATTTCTTTTAAATAAAGGAAACATTGCTGATTGAACAAAATATAGCTAGGGATTCCTTAAGTGGAAAGTAAGGGAAATGTTTGATCTGGCAAGCAACATTCAAGTAAAGGGACGTTTTCCTACAGATGGTTGACAATGGTGGCAATAACATAGAGGGAAAATGAAAAGTTAGTTATTTTTTTTGCCCTGCCTTGCCTTGGGTTTCTGCATTGCACACAGCACTCACAGTCAATGCCTTTTCCAGCTGCATGTCAAATCCAGCATATTATCCTTTACCAGGGAATGCAGCAGGGAATGTCTCATTTGTTGGGGGCAATCTGCTGTGGAAGAGTATGTAACCTGCAAGGAAACTGCCTGCAGGATCATCATGGTGGTTACCACGCTCCCTGCTGGAACCGCCCTTGCAACTTGTCTCTCTCAGGCTGTACTGTGAGATACAAAGGGGTAATACCTGCCTTTTGCCCTTTGATCACCTCCTTGTCTGTGGGGAGACGTGTACCAATGTCCTAATCAATATTCATCTAATATAAGCTTCTACTTAGGAAAAAACCCAACAAACTACAGCTAACAATTGTTTTATTAAGAGTGAGCAAGATCAATCCTCTTTTGAGTTCCCATAAGTCTACTTAAAACACTACTAAGATTAGAATGTTGTCCTTTTTAATTCATCACAACCCCAATAACTTAGGCTGGGATAATCCCCATGGTTTTCAGACCCACTTTTCCCAGTAGACTGCTTTAAGAGACTTTTATACTGGGAAATGTAACTAATGTCTTGTTTGTTCTCATATCTGGCTGAGGACAGCAGAGTTCCAAAAGAAATACAAGAGCTATTTGTTTATGTTAAGATAAAGCCCTGCTGTAAGATGTCATCTCATTTATGATTTCTCCCATAAATTTAGCTCACTCAGAACCAGATGCTTCTTATTCAGAGTGATTAATTGTAAGAAAACTTCTTAATATCTGGGTTTAAGGTTTCTCACTTCATTTCATTTGAGCGTGAAAACAGACAGGAATGAGGTGCAGAGAAAAAAACATTGTTCCAGAAAAAAATGGAATAATTTTTCACTTCACAACCTGAAGAACTCTCAGCTCTTCTAAGCATAATACTGCAGGGTTGTCAAAGCTGGTTTGAACTTCTCATATTTCCTTTGGACCTTACTGAAGTAATTTGTAAGTAAAAATTATTAATGGTTTGAATGGAAAAACTGAGTTACAGAAAAATGAGAAGCAAGGGTATAGAAAAAAGAAGTCTTAGGGCCTTAACAGTAACAGTCAGAAACAGCAAGCTCTAGTGCCTTGTGTGTATGTTAAATTTAGTTGATGATTTCCTTATCTTCCTCAGCATGTGAATTTGAGCAGATATGAAGGCTATTTAATCCAAGCTTCCAGGTATTTCATTTTTATATAATGTATCACAAGGCAAGGAAAAATTCAGAACAATCAACAAGCAAGGGGATTCTCTGGTAAGAACAGATAATTAGGATCTCTTGAAGGTGATATCACCGAATGCAAAGCTACTACCATGCCGAGAGGGAGAGAAGAAATTGCCTAGAAAGGAAACAAAAAATAAAAAAATGTCTGCTGTCAGAACTGGCCAGTAAATGGAGTTTGCATTCCGCTACTTTTTTTAGGTGAATCTTCAAGAGTTAGTAGTTTCAGTTTTTATGATCATGTTTGAAACTGCTGCAGTCTTTGTAGTGACAACTGACGTATTAAGCCAACTTCACCTATCTAAGTTAGTTGAAGTAACCTTGGTTTTTGCTTCATTACAAGAGATTTTGAGAACACATTTTAATAACAATTATCCAGCTGGACTACAAGCAAACATTAAAAGATAGTGTTTAGTGTCTTATTTGAATTTATCTTGCATGTTGCAAACTCTCCCCTTTTCTTGTTGTTATATGCTATGCTTCTCCTAAATACACAGATTCTATTACCTTTCCCCCAAGGAAAATCTGGGGAACAGATCTGTATGAAACATAAATCTCTACATTAGTCATAATTAATTGTAGGTAAAGAATTAATCATTTCCTGGTCCACATGTATCTGTATATACTTGAGGGGCAGTATGTAACATCCCCATACTTACTGCTCAGAGCCGAAGCTATGGTTTATACACATCCAATGATTACTTACAAGTCACTGGTTTTTAGAAAACCTCATGCCATTTTTGTACTAGACAACCTAAATAGGAAGCCAGCACTGCTGCTGTGACACAGACCTTCTCAGAGCAAGTCTACATGCAGTATTTCATTGAGTGAAAAGACAGCAGTGCTAAATCACATAGATAATTACCTTACATTACCCATGCCAAGAATTGTTTTGGTTTCTTACATCTCACTGCATAAATACAGTAACAAGAAGAGACTCCCCTAAAGGTTTTTTTGTGTATGTGTGTGCCTGTTTGCTCCTCAATATTTCAGTCTTGATCTGCTCTCGCAGTGTGCAGGGCCTCTTAGATACAGATGACTCACAATTAAGTATTCTCCAAATGCAAGGTGAACATGCATCTGCAGGGGATTAGGCTGACGTCAGTCATCCCAGATTCTCTACATTGCATATGAACTTGGGTCAGGAAAGAAATGAAGCACTTGTTCATTGAATCATTCAGAGGCTTAACTCATCTTAGCCGTACTTCAGAAGGTAATTACACTCCCAATAGCAAAAGTGATCTGAAATCAATTCTGCCAGATGAGTCCAGATAAATGGTATGATAAAGGCACTGGGAGCAATAGGAGCCTTTTTTTCATTATCAGACCTTGTTAAAGTCACCATCAGGCTTTCCAATGCAAGTGCAGTAATCTTTTCAAGATGATTGAGGAATCCTCTCTAGCACAGACCATGGCTTCCTGCACTGATCCAAAATGAATGGGAGAGATCATGCAATACACTCACTTCTGTGGCTGCTGCCCTCTTGCGTAAAATAAGTCTGGGCCTTATGCAGTCTAAGTTCTGAGCTAAATTATTCTAGAAAGGATTGCATTTATCTTCTGTTAAGCTATATTTTTTCAGACACAGAGGTAAAAGTGACCCTGTGTTTTCATAGATTCGTGTTAATAGTCATACTTTCAAAAATAAGATGAAACAAAGCTGTGTTCTGTGACGTGCATCTCAAGACATGTTTGCATGAGCCTTTTCACTTACTGTGGCAACTACAAATGCAGTCAGATCCTGTAGACTGGGTTCCTGGTTAGTTTTTCCCCTTTCCCGTGAGGTTATTTAGATGGTTTCCAGCATGGACCATAAATGTGTGGGGCTGCTCGTGCCTTGAGAGATTACTTACTGATTTGAGCTGTATCTACCGACTACACTGATGACCTCTTGCAGTGGGACTTCGTAAAAATCTGAGTCTTCATGAATTAGGACTTGTAGCCAGAGTAAAACTTCACTCAAGAAATACTGAAAAACAGCTTCTAGCCCTGAGGTTTAAATCAGCCTAGGCAATTCCTGACAGAAATTTTGCTTAACTCATCTAAAATCCTCCAGTGAAGAAATTTCCACATCCTCTAATTTAGCAAAGTCTTTCCTTGCCCTCAGAAATACATAAACTTAAATTTTCTTTTCTGCAAAGTTGATTTCTTGCTGTTTCAAGCCTACAAGCAAGAACAAACAATTTTACTGTCTTCTTTACAATACTGTCCTGCTGTGAAGTCCTCCCTGCCATCTCTGTAGCTGGGTTTTTGGTGGGCTTTTTTTCCAAAAGAGAAAGACTGAATACAGTAAATTCCTCCACAGTTTTCTCACAGGTCATGCTTTCTAACTCTTTTAGCATACTTACTGATCTGCCTTGGACACTTTCCAATTTGCCCACATCTTTCTGAACTTGACAGAGCACTCACAGTGCCAAGTAAAGATGAATAATTACCTCCCATGTTCTATAGATTGAGCTGTCCTATTAATATGGCCTAGGATCACGTTTCCCTCTTCTCTTAAGGAAAGAAAAACGAACACACACAAGACCCTGCCACCTACCTCCTGCCCCAGGCTTCCCTAATTTAGTTGAGAAACACACTAAATACCCTCCAGAGCCTTTGCAGCTGAATTGGTGTCTGCAAGACACTTCTTGTTTTTATAAATTTCATTTTCCAAGGGGAGCAGTTTCCATTACTCTGACGAATTATATAATTCCACTTTTCATCTTGTGTTTTCCAGATCATTTTGAATGTGGCTCTTTTATAATGCCAACAATCACACCCTGTGGGCTCTCATTAGTCAGTTTTATGTGTGTATTCTTGCTTCACTGAAGGATTAATGAAAAAAAACTAATCAAAGGGGATCCATGACTAAAGCCTATAACACTGCTTGGATGTAGAATGTAACTTCTTTTAAAAAACTTACCATTCTTTAAAGGATCTAACCCTGTAAAGTCAGACAATACTGATAAATGCCTTCAAAGGCTTGTAAGAAAATTCCTTCCCTGGTGTCTCTGAGTCCAACACTAACGGTGCCCCAATCAAAGACAGAATCTTCTTGCAATAAAGTGTGGTATGCTTTGTGTAAGGAAATACAGAAACTCATGGGAGATCTGTCATTAATGATAACATCCAATTTTCAATCCCATGGGGCTATTTTCCTGCCTAGAGAAATCTGGTGAAAATCCTTATGTTCCCACATCAAATAACATGTGAGACGACAGATAGGCACAAAAAATGCGCTATCAGAATGGCCTTAGTGAGGACCAAAAAAAAAAAGGAAGATAAAATATCCCTATCTCTGCTAGATCAAACTTTTGATTCCTAGTGTTCGTCTAAGGGGACAGTAAAATGCTATTAAGAACTGTGAAAATGATACTGAAGAATTCACAATACTTTGGAATGTGCAGTATGAATGTGCTATACATCCATCAGAAATTATTTTAGGTATGGCTTTTAATAAAGCTGCTTGAATATTTCACAGCAAATTACTCCTCTTTGGAAAAGTGAGTTTTAAATTCAGTAGCTTTGGGGAGCTCCTGAGAAAAAGTCACAAGCTTTCTTTGTTTTCTGACTGATTGGACTTTGGGTGTTTGGGTTTTTTAACATCCTCACCCTAACTGAACAACTCCCAGTTTTCATATTTCACTTCTGAAAAAAAGTACTCAGACATGTAAAATGACAAAAAAGCTGTACAGAACTGTAGCTACAGATAGTATTTTTTGGTCCCTAGTACTCCTTTACCCTGAGTTTTAATTTTGGCCATACCTCCTTTTCTTTTTTTCCTCGACCTTGTTTCTCTGTTCCTTTTTGCAACATTATCAAGACAACACCACATGCAGAGTAGCAGCAGTACTCTGGTCTGCAAGTAACAGTTATTTATAAAATAATCCTAGTTTATCTAATTGTGCCTGTATTGGGTCTATGAAATAAAAATAATCATCATGATACCTATAAAGTGTTGTACTTTATTTTTTGTGCACCCTACAGTGGCCATTTCTGATAGAGAATGACTCAGAAGTGGAATTGTAAGAAAACAGAATAACCATTTTTCTATGTTCAGACATTTTCATTTTTCTGAGCAGTGGATTCACTGCCCTCTACTGCTTGAGACAAGCACAGAGCCACTTGGGAACAGCTTAACTTCTCCCAACAAGCCAATGCCAACACAACCTGAATTGGAAAACCTGTAATCAGAAATTGCAGGGTCACCTGCCAGGCAGAACTAAACTTTGCACTGGTAGTAAAGCTTTCCAGTAAAATAACACGCAACTACAGTGAAGGTCTTTGGTATTATCTCATTAAGGTAAAACTACATTATACTGCTTTGTAAAAAGGGCACAGCATGTGCACCTACTCAACAGGAGCAAAAAAGATCAGTAATTATCAAGACAGACCGGTTGAATTCCACCACTCTGCTTTTAATACATAATCTGACTTGTTCAAAGAGATATTTGGGCTTTTTGGTGCTGACCAACATGATAAAAATTCAGATTTTAAAAGTGCAAGCAGCTTTGGAACAGTGCTTACTGTACAGGGGGACTTTCAGCACAGCATAGACTGTACTGAAAAAACCCCCTGTGACTTGCATATAAATATTTCATGTAATTATGATATAGTAGCATAATGTAATGGTACCTAGGTCACTGAGCTCATGAGAAGTACAACAGCAGTAACAGGGGCAATAACAAGGTGAAAATGGCAAGGATATTTTTATCTCTGGATAGCAGCCGGTGACAATATCCTCGCACCTATTCCAACAGTGTAATTTCACATTGCAAATATGCAAATCCCAATTCAACAGCTTGCTGAGCACTTCTCACTCTGTTCATAATACACAAGTAGTGTCACTCTGCAGCTTCGGATGCTCTGGGGATTGCAGTAACTTGCCAAGAGAAACTGATGAGGAAGAGAGGCAGCTAACACCAGCCAATGGATAATCCTCAGGAAGTACTCTATACTGAGGGCTGGTTTTGTGCATTTCTTGTAAGAAATAGATTTCTGATGTATAGTTTTCTTTAACGGAATACGAGCTCCATATTAAAAAGAAAAGAATGGTTACCATACTTCCAAAAACCACCAACTTTACAAAGCTAGAGGTAGAAGTACAGTTTTGGTAGTGTCAGCTAGATTTTGATATGTATGCTTTATGACAATACCATAGAATTTTTATCTTTTTTTTTTCTGTATTACAGGAAAGCAAGAATAGGGGGGTAAAAGACAAAAAAAAATTCCCACATTTCCCCAGTATTCTTTATATATGATGTTCACATATCTGGTTTTAATGGCAAACACATACGATCACATAAAACCACACATTACTTAGAAGTATTTAGCAGAAAAACAATTACTTAGCATATCCCCTCAATCTCATCTCTTTTACCCAGTTTGTTTACTTATTGCTTGGATACTCAGAACAACTATTATGGCAAAGATGTTTCTAAAACAGCTACAGGAAAGGACTCCAGGATTAGTAAGATGTTTATAAATATTTTGGAAATTAGTGGCTTTTCAAACAAATCTTTATTCTTAGCTAAATTCAGGCCAGTACAATCACACACACAATACAGCTGGTTTTTGTAACATTGTGCATTTAGTGCTGCTGAGCGAATCTTCAGCTAGTTAGAGGAGGCCTGAGGAAATCATTGTACAGTGACAACTTACAGACTGGTGGTGTCTGTTTACAGCACAATGGTGTTGCATAATCCTATTTGTCTCCTACAGCAGCATTTCAGTAGGAAGATAATGCTTTTTTCTTCAAGAAGAGCCTGGACTCACTGTATTATTTAAAGACTTTTTAATATGCAGAATGTTATTGTCTGATTATGCTTGGAAACTACTGTGTAAAGAACACAGAAGCCTGCTTATGTAGAGGGGCGTGAGAGACAGACGTTGCAATAAAGCTAAAGAAAAAACATGCAGAGTCAGTTTCTAATGGCACTCATCAAAATTGTGAAGTTAATATAAAACAGGAGTTTGCAAATGAAATAGAAACCAGTTTAAATGATCAGATATGTGTCCTTGTACTAACCATTTTAGATGCTTGGCAGATGATGACTAAAATGTCAGGTCTGATGTCGTGTCTCCTTGGTTTTGAGCACTTTCAACTCTTTTCTGCAACATACCCAGCCAGTGTAGTGGCAGAAGCTCAAGTGATGCAGGATTATATGTTGCTGTAAAGAAACAACAAAAAAAAAGATATTTTACCTCAGTTAAGATGTCCCTGCTCAGGTCCAAACGTTAACTTTCGTCTTTACAGCTCTTTATTATTGCCTGGACCAGGCATTTGTGTATTAATATATTTATATTTACATTTTACAAATGGGAGCACTCTGTAATAGATTTAAGTAATTATTAAACAGTTCGTGTTGATCACATGGAAACTTTTATTTATTTGGCAGTTCTAATCTCCCTCTGGACAACAGGTGACAAAATGAAAACAAATTCAAGTGCAGAACTGTACCTTACAAGTAGATCACAAAACTTTCAGTGGAAATCACACTAAGGAAGAGAACTGGGAATGCATTAAGACAAATGACTGACCAGGTGTATACACGTTCTAAGAAATGTCTTTTCAATTTCATAATGGCTGGGTGCATTAGTAAAAACGAGAAGGAAAGAATTCATTGCCAACTGAATGCACAGCCAGTAAAAGTCAGAATTAAGTACTAAGCCCTCTACCAGTTGCTTGTTTGGGAAACAGTGCAGGGATTTATTTAATCCCAGAAGGAAGCTGTCCAGGAACTGTGGAGAGGCAGCCCGGGATTCCTGCCTGGAGACAGCTGTGAGGGGGATCGGGAGAGGAACGTGTCGGCACACTGGTGGCATTTGGGAAGGAAGAGGGGACTGCCACAGGAGATTCCCTGGGGGCTTCCTCGGTGAGGCAACGGGACCTGCAGAGCCCCCTCAAAGGGGGAAAGGAGTTCCGACTCCTGTGAGGGTCTGGTTTGTGTGGAGCCACTCTGGGAGTGAACCTGACAATACAAAAGGCCTTTAGCAGAGCTGTACTGCCAAGTTACAGTCAAGTTCCTTAAATTCATAACCAGTAATCCCTCACGACTCCCGCAGTTACTCGACCGGCGGGCTCGCCCTCAGAGGGAAACGCAGTTCCAAGTCTTTCGAGGACTGAGGGTCTGGTTTATGTGGAGCCACTCCGGGAGTGAATATGACAGTACAAAAGGCCTTTAGCAGAGCCATACTGCCCAGTTATGGTTAAGTTCCTTAAATTCATAACAAGTAATCCCTCACGATTCCTGCAGTTACCTGTCTGCGGGCTCGCCCTCAGAGGGAAAGGCAGTTCCGAAGCCTTCGAGGGGTGAGGGTCTGGTTTGTGTGGAGCTACTCCGGGAGTGAACCTGACAATACAAAAGGCCTTTAGCAGAGCTATATTGCCGAGTTATGGTCAAGTTCCTTAAATTTATAAAAAATAATCCCTCACGACTCCCGCAGTTACCTGACCGGAGGGCTCACCCTCAGAGGGAAGGGGGAAAAGGTAGTTCTGACTCCTGGAAGGCGTGAGGGGCTGGTTTACGTGGAGCCGCCCCAGGAGTGAATGTGACAGTACAAAAGGCCTTTAGCAGAGCCGTACCACCGAGTTATGGCCGAGTTTCTTAAATTCATAATAAATAATCCCTCACGATTCCCACAGTTACCCGAGTACGGGCTTGCCCACAGAGGGCAAGGCAGTTCCGACGCCTTAGAGGGCCGAGGGTCTGGTTTGTGTGGAGCCACTCCGGGAGTGAACATGACAGTACAAAAGGCCTTTAGCAGAGCCATACTGCCGAGTTATGGCCGAGTTCCTTCAATTCATAACAAGTAATCCCTCATGATTCCTGCAGTTACCTGACCGGCGGGCTCGCCCTTAGGGGAAAAGGCAGATCCGACTCCTGCGAGGGGTGAGGGCTGGTTTGTGTGGAGCCGCTCCAGGAGTGACTATGACAATACAAAAGGCCTTTAGCAGAGCCGTACTGCCGAGTTATGCCCAAATTCCTTAAATTCGTAATAAATAATCCCTCAGGGTTGCCGCCCTCAGCGCAGGCCGCCAGGGGGCAGCGCGGCCGCGCCAGAGCGCGGGAAGCGGGACGGGCCAGCCGAGTTCCCGACACGGTCCCTGCCCTGTGCTCCAAACACAGGCAGGACATAACGCCGATTTCACCTCCAAGTGCAAAAGGGCCCGTGTTTAACACATGTCAAAGTAGAGAGGGTCATTTAAATGAAGGGATTTCATTGCTGCCCCTGCTTCTGCTTTGCCACTGACTGATCTGCTCTCACCTCCTGCACAACACAAGGCTGATGTCTTTCCTTGCCTTACTGCAATGAAGGCATCCCTTCCGGCCGCTGTGATTTCTCACCCCTCATTCAGACCGTGTGGCTGTTCCCAGTTTTACTCACCTGAAGCCAAACAGATTATGTCACAGCTAGCCCGGCAATGTAAAACCAGAAGCAGAACCCAAGGCAAGCTAAGACCAGCATGAGCTGGCCCTGACGAGGACTAACACCAGTCCTGTCTCCAGCTCAGAATTCATTGCAGGAGCTGGGTTAGACTACAGCAGAAGAAGATCCTGCATCCTTAATTTAGCTCTGTTATCTCATCTAGTCCTTACCTAAGCAAAATCATGTTGCCCCAACTGCTGTGCTAACATTGGCAACAGCTGCTACAACCAGTGTTACCTGGGCTGCCTCTGAAAGTTCAACGAGTCCAGAAAGTCTCCTGTGTTTCCCAGGAAGCCAAACAGCTCCTCTTAAAACTGCAGGAGAAATGGCGTCGAGTAAGTTAATTGAGAACACAGGTTAAAAAAATTCTGTTCAGACATTTTGCCTACCTATTAATAAAAAAACAGATATTAAGGGCAATGGAGTTACGTGTTTGCTGGATGAACCAGGCTTCAGAGGAAGACTCCCCAGCAAAGCCAGCACCTCAGATACTGTTACATTTTTCTGCCATTAACTGTGAGTTATACTCTTAGGTCACCTGTCTACTGTCTCTGATGGTTTTGCTGCAGCACCCATTCCGTTTAGGTGCACTTCGTACTCAGGATAACTCATAAAACTGTAGTTGTAAAGGTTGAGTCTATAACACCAAGTTTTACCCAGTTTCCCCATGATGGACATGATGGTTATGTGTTGGGCTTTCCTGGTGTTGTCACTTGTTTAGCATAGCAAGTTCTTTTGGCACCAAACGGTGTTTGGAACTATCTCTTCTCTCTTGCATCATCCCTCATGATCAAGAGCCTTCTCTGACATTTTTAATGGCTGAAGCGCTTGCTTCCAGAAGCTGAAAGAAATTAGAATATTGAAAACCAAATACTTGGTCTCCAGTTTTTACCTCAGTTCCCTCACCCAAGAAAGACATCCAAGTCAAAGTATCTTTGTGTGTTCCACTTTTATAGAGAATTTTTCTTCCTCACTGAGTAACAAATATTCTCATCTATTACAATAAAGTAATGGTCTCCCCAGCACAGCCTTATATAGCTCTTTGAGTAGAATCTGCCTCTAAAAATAGAAACCTCTTTGACATTGGCGCTCCAGGCAGCATGTAAACTGCTGCATTTCAAGCCGAAGCTTTTGGAAAGTGCACTCTGTATTTCCTTTACAAGTGTCCCACAAATGTGCAAAATGCATGGCCTGTCCCATCATGAACTTTGAGTAAGTGAGATTTTGTTTGCAGCATGTGCTGTTGCAGCAATAGCTTCTTAGAAATAAGTAATGAAAAAAGAATGCAGCACTGGCAAAAGTTGCTGGATTTACAGCTCTGCAAAAATAACACCCTTTCTTTCCCCCCCCTTGCCCTCAGACACAAGTGCCAGCCTTTCCCAGACTGCCTGACTGGGAAAGATACCCTGAGTTAAGCCCAACAGTTGCACTGAGGACAGAAGGACAGATGAAAACAAGCAAACAGAAATCTCACACATCAGGGTAGCTGTTTTTCCAGCTCTCAGACAGACACTCCTCTAGGGCAGGTGGAACACAAATCCTCTTGGTCCAGCTTTTGAAGATGTTGACAACTTGCTCTTACTAAAGCCAGCGACAGAACAGACAGCTCTGCCAGCACGCCTGAATTGGAGAGTGTAAGAATAGAAGGCCTAATTCTTTGGAGGACTAAGTCCAGGAGCATTAAACAGAGCTCAGCACCCCTGTGTCAGACTTATTCAGACACGACTGTAGAGGGGCAACAGCCACAGCTGGTCTATTGACACGGGATCCAGAAATCTGGCTCAACTTCCACAGCTACTGTCAGAGAAAAACAGCATTTCCTCAGTGTTCTGACTACTACTATCCATTTGCCATGCCACAAAAGTTCTTCTGCCAACACTGTAATATTCCCCTGGCAGAATATTTAATATGAATTTGAAAGTGCTGATATTTCCAAATTAAGAAATACAAGTGAGTAGTGATAGTAAAATCCAAATGAGGAGATGGGGATATGATTTTAGCCTGCCTTGAGAGAGATTCATTCTGCCTTCAGTTCCAGGCCAAGTCTTATGCTCTGCTTCTAAGATACTTAATTTTTCCTCAGGTTGGTCCCACACTGGAATTCTGATACATAACCTTACACAGTATTTTATTTGAGAGCTGAGAGGAGCTCATGAATACCAATCTCCATGTCAGTTTTATGAAACACAGACAAATTGACATAGGGGCTCAAGGGTTACCTACACAAAAAAGGACTCGGGGAGCAACAAAGTGATCTTTGCTACAGAGATACTTATTCCAATATATTTTATAATTATCTTTGGTTAAAGCCATTTCAGATTAATCCACTGAAAAAGAAGGAAGAATTTTAAGTGATGGTCCATCAATTCAACTATGACCATTTTAAAGCTTGATAAAATTAAAATTAGGTAAATTCTGCATATATTCTAAAAAAAATAAAAAATAAAAAAAGGAGACTGCAGATTATGGGCTTTAATTGTTTGATTAAAAGCACAGGTTAAAAAACTTGCTCACTGTTGTTATCAGGCAAGTGGCAAAGACCACAAGGGGAATAGTTTTGTCTCTTAATTCCATGGAGATTCTGGAAACATCTCTCAAGAGTCTCCAGCCACCATTTCCCCCACCACTAAGGCCTTCAGCACAAGCACAGAAACCTTGTCTCTTCTTCCGGGAGGAGGAGTAGACCACTGAGCTCCCCTGGCAGGCTCAGATATCCTTGGTGTGCATCCACCCTCTGGGACATGACAGCTCCTTTCCTGGAGCTTTACTCGAGCCACCAGGGAGAGGTGAGCCTGAGGAACATCCAAATTCCCTGATGAGTCACAAAACAGGGGCTGTCCAGGACAGCAGCCAGGCAACACTGGAAGGCCTCTCCATGAACCTACATGTTGCGCTCACAAAACATTCACCCAGTTTGGCAGAGCCTGCCTTTCTAAACACCAAGATGGGTTGGCCTGAGGTTGTCCTCAGTTTTAAAAGGTTGTTTTAAAACATCACCCCCTAAGCATGAGGGATCCTAAGAGAATTTGCAACGTGAAATCCTGGTAAATAAAGCCACCAGCTTTCCCAGAGGACCATTTTCTTTAGTCTAACTGTAAGTTTTATTTAGTTGAATAGTCTAGCTGAAGATGACCACAAGCAGTGGGAGCTGGAACTCAGCCTCTCAATTGAGCTCTCAGCTGCTGAGTTTGGGCCACTGTTTGATTCACACTTCTGCAATGACCTGGAATTCTGTGCTTTCCTTTGAAGATTATCAGGCATTGGGCACTTTCTTTGTGCATAACACAATAACTGTTTAATGCATATTATCTAGATGCTGCATCTGCCAGATGCTCATGTTATTTGGTTTCTTTGAACAATCTGTCTCACTTGTGCTAGTGCAGTCCCCAGAGCCCCTCTCCCCCGTAATCTGAGCCCTGGCCCAGTTGTGCTGAGCATTGTACATACAGAAACTCTCACAATAAACACAGTGCCACTGCTTTCTCCCCTGGGAGTGAGGCAAAGCTTCCAGTTACCTCTCCATGATCCTTCTGGTGTTGACTGAATTGCTGCCTCAGCAGTGAGGCAAGTAGCAAGAAATACATCACTGGGCACACATTTCAGGATAACCTTGACATCACTGCCAGTGATAGCTCCAGCCCTCGCTGAAACAGAAACCTGCAACATGGCATCTGTTCCTTCTTGCTGCCTTTGCTATTCCTTTCGGGTGGACGATCATATGCCATGCCTGTGTATTTGCAAGCTCATGACATAATGTTAAGGGATTGTCATAAACAATACCATTTCGGGGAATGGACTGAGGGGACTGAACATTTCAACTTTCACTGGAGTAGTTTTGTTTTAAGGATTAAATGTGTTGTCTCAAATCCAGATTTGTAATGAGAACCCTCCTGCCTTTCCCTCGCTGCCTGCACCCCATGCCCCCTACTTCAAGAGTATTTGGGCAGATGACCAATGGAATGAAAATGAGACAGGGGAGTCACACAGGACAGACTAATTGATACAGGATATGAAGGTAGGAATGAGTGGATTTAACAAAGTAGCTACACTCATATCTGAGTGGCTCCTTTGCCTGCCAGCAGGATGGATTGATAGCCTGTAAGCCAGTAATTAAGAAGCCAGTCATCCCCTCCACTCCCACCACCTCAAAAAACCCTCACACCCCTTATGTCCCTCCCCAAATGTTGCTTAATCTGAAAGGCAGATTAAGTCAAAGTTTCAAGTTACACAAACATACTTTGGACTGAACTGAACAAACTACAGAGACCTCCAGAAAACTCTTTTTTTCTTCTTCTTTTTTTTAAGAAACTGGAGGTTTTAGTTAATTCTCACATACATCTGCTGCTTTCTACCAGCAGCCACAAGTCTAGGCTAGAAATTATGTTCTCTTTGTGACAGTGTGCATATACCCCACCATTCTCTTAGCACCACCACAAAATAAGTATTTCAGATGGTAGTTCTTGGTTTCCACCTTTCATTTACCTGTCTTTTGGTTGGAATTTTGGTATAATAAATGTTCCTCTTTTTCTGCTGGGAACACAGAGCAGTTCCACTGCTGTTTCAGTGACAAGAGCTCAGCCCAAGGTTAGGCAGTGGATATTCTTATCACAAGAACTGCCTATTGTAGCACTTCACATGTTGCCTCCAACTGTTCAGTAGCAGATAATACAGACATTTTAATTCTCCATTCAGTCTCCCTTAACCTTATCATCACAGAAATTCTATTCTCTAGGCCATAAGCTATACTGTAGTTAAAGACTTTGGATGCTACTGAAGCCCTCGGTAGAGATGCATTATTTTCTCAATCCCAAAGAAGCACTGAC
Organism: Grallaria varia; assembly: GCA_013396735.1. Taxonomy (NCBI): domain Eukaryota; kingdom Metazoa; phylum Chordata; class Aves; order Passeriformes; family Formicariidae; genus Grallaria; species Grallaria varia. The sequence goes on from VWZG01010841.1 coordinate 92,124, forward strand.
AGTTCAGTTATGTCTCTGCATGGGGAGTAGTGGGAAAGAAGAAAGGAAAATGTAGCTACAGTTTTCATGGAGAGATCAAAGTTTGTTGGGATTTAAAAACAAGCCAGGAAGCATACAGCCAGAGCAAGAGGGCAAGGAGAGAAGGGGAATGGAAACAGAGCAGACAATGCACAGCCACCCTACTGAAAGGATGGCATCATTCCTCTCGTTGTCACATGTTCCCCAATTCAGTAGTGAAACGTAAATCAGCACAACATTTTAGTTTTGACAAATCAACTACAAGTATGCAACAGTACACCTCAAAAAAGGGTAATCCAGGACCGGGCTGGGCACTGACTGTGCCATACAAAATGAATAACAGACTCTAAGTGCTGTACACCCGAGCTCACTATTGGGAAATCTGCTGCGCCGCCAGCATACCAGATCAATATTTCAGAGGTCATTATCTCATCCCTTCTTCAGTTGCTGACTTTGGATTTCTGCCAGAAAAGGGCAACCGCTAGAAAGATGATACACCGGTACATTAGGCAAGGCTTTCGGGAATTTGAGCCGGCTTTTCTTTACACTGGGACCAGTCTGCTCTCTGGTTCCAAATGGCACAAGTGCTCCGTCAACATATAAACGGTCAAACAGGTTCTCTAGCCCTCCCACAACAGTATGTACAAGAAGTTGTACCACACTGTATTTGTCAAATAGACAATAAAGAGAACTGAACCTTTATAGAAGTACTTCTCACGTTGTGGGAAGGAGGAGACAACCTCTGTCACCTCAGTCACCGAGCTGAACCAGAATCAAGAAGTGTGACTTCAGATGTACAGTGTAATGGAAGGACTGACTGGAGACAGTGTAAAACAACAAGCACACCAACAACTAGATGGTACTGTCTCCCCTCTGCAAGAATGTCCCATGAACTTTTACATGAGCAAACCACCATTAAAGCTCTGCTTTAGTTGTGAGTTGGTAGGCAAAGCCAGCACCTTAGCAACTGGACCAGTGGATTTCAAAGTTAAGAAGTACCTTTGCTTTGTATAGCTTAGCATCCTGTATCTCGTATTTTGTCATAAACAACTATCATATTATACCAGTGTTCAACTTTTCTAGTGATGGTCTGTGTGATACCCAATGGCAGCACTCCCATCTACTCAGAGAGCAACATTTTATCTCCCCTTCTGTAATGACTTTTTGAACATTAAGTAACAAAACTATATCTGAACATATTTACTCTTTTCTCCTTTGATCTCTGTTATATTTTCTCATAAACCATTTAGAAATATAATGAGTTTTACAGACAGATATGAAATCCTGCTACTTGGGAAGCATTTGGTGACAGGAAATATTCTGTGCTTACCTTACAAGCCAAAAATACTTAATTATTCAAAGCTTCATCTCAGGAAAAGCATTTGGGAGATAACTTGGAAGCATCTTTGTTTAACCCAGTTAATTAACAAACATTTGCACAGTCTCACTAGTCTTACTGCCTAAGTCCTACATAAACTCCCCAAAGAAGGGGACACAGAGACTTTCAGGTAAAATATAGAAAACTGTGTTTTACAATGCTCATACCATCTGCATTTATACCATCTATATTTACAGTAGCTACGTCACAGCACTTGAGCTTTAGCATCTGACATGCTCTGGGGCAAGGCCTCTCATTGCATTCCCATCCATTCCAAGGAGCTGGGAGGGGTTGGATCTCTCACTCCTGGTGAACTTGCCCTGTCTGAAGGTTTTACACTGTGGCTTTTATTCTGACTGATTCTGAAGGAAACTAGCTTATCTGTAGGAGAAATTCAGTATAGAGAGCATGGCAACCAGAATCAGCTTGACACAAGGTCACCTCCAGGCAGCACAGCTGCAAATAGTTTGAACCACATCATGCAGCAGACTCATGGCCAAGTGTAGGCATGTAATGAAAACAGAATAGAATTTGGTACACCAGCACTAAAGAGGCCCTTTGTAAGAGCAAAATGTACACTGCCACCATGGAATCTGTACACAGAATACACATAGGAAGGTAAGTCATCCCACTCCGACTCCAGTCAATGACACTCTTATCTCAGCAGTATTTCATCCATCATGCTTAAAATTTATTCCCTAAGCTTGAGCCCTGTCCTGCCAAAAATGCCTACAGCTTAGATCAGAAGCTGGTATTTCCAATGAATTTATGTGGATGCAAAGCCCAGACAGGAGTTCTGGTTGTATGGTTTTGGAGACCTCTCAAGGAATTCCTAAACTATGCTACCACTACTCAGTTAAATATGCAAGTGGCTCAAATTCCATTTCGGAAGATCTGATGAGTCTTTCCTGTCTGCTCATCTCTTTCTGTCTACTGACACCTACTTTTTCTTTATATACATATAAAAAGAGAAAATTAAGAACACAAAGGTCCCTCAGCATTTTAAGCGTACAGCCTACAAGTTTCAGTCATTACTTAGCTTCAGTTAAGATGCAGGTTAAAGCATCTTAAATACAGTTATTCCAGCAAAGGCCTGGATTTCTTGTACAAAAGTGCTGATTGACAGGTCCTATCTTTGTTTCCAGAGGTCTTGATTTAAAGCTGAAAGCTCACGGTTTGTTTCCAGATAGAGTCGACAAAACATAGACATTTAAAACTAGAAATAGAGTTTTAAATAGTGGCTCATTTAGAGATGGCAGGCAAACACTGCACCCATATGGATCCACAAAAAGGCTTGTGCCACTGACTGTATTTTTTAATAGATGGCCACACAGACAGAGAACAGAGAATTCATATCTGAGTTTTTCTATGATTTTATAATATCCATATGAAGCCCATGCAAAGATTTTTTTTTTCTCAAGACTTGGTGTTAATACATCCCCAAGACTTGGGGACAGGGAAGAAAGTGTTCAGGTGAAAATAAATTTGGATGTTCTCCTGTGCACCTGAGGGGAAAAAAACCCCACAAAATCCATACACAAAATAAAGAGATGTGAGTTTGTCCCTTCATCACCTCTTTTGATTTAGCAAGAGCAGTGTTTACCAGCCTTAAGTCTCTGAGACATTTAAGGGATCTACAGAGATCCCTAAAAAACCCAATCACATTATGAGCTAGGCTTAAATTACTGTACAGACCTTTATATGTAAAACTCAAAAAGTTTAACTAACTGACGTTCAAAAGTTTTTAGTCTAAAGCCAAAACTGACACTTGTGAAACACTGTCCTGACACCAAGGGAGAAATTTTAACTGTGCTTACCACTGAATTGCTTATTTCCACCTCAAACAAGTGTAAAGGAGCACCTGTGGAAAGAAAAGGGAAAAAATGCCTTTAGAAACCTCCTCATATTAAAAAAAAAAAACTTCAGTAGTGACTCACGCACCTGTCACACAATCCCTGAAGAGAGATACTAAAATCATGCAGAAACCCATGTAAAGTGGCAGGTAGACAGCATCTGCCTATATAATGCAAAAATAATGTACAATTTCCATATAATGGGAAGGCCTGGACTAGTAATTTTTTTACTAAACACAAAGCAAGTCACCACTATGTTGGGGAGAAATTTAAAAGACTTCAACACAAAGCACATTTAAACAACACTATCTTATTAGTTAATGATGAGACTGGAGTGATTATACAGAATAAGGGCTCTGATTAAGGTTGATAATTATTTTATTTCAAAAAGGTCTATTTAATATAAATGTCTTAGTTTGCTACTGCAGTAAAAATTACTGCTTTAAAAGCTGACTGGTTGTTGGGTTTGAGAAGGTGACATTAAATTTGAGATCATTATTAAACAGGGGTGTAACAACTGTCAAACGAGATACCCTTGTAAGCACCCTTCACCCTCTGTTATTGATGTTTAGTCATCAGTTTAAAAGAAAACAACAAAGCCACTGCTAGTGAAGCTTGCAGTTGACCCAACTAAAGTAGTAAACAATAATGAAGGTGGACAACTGATCTACACAAGCCCCTTTCGCCTGGTAAGCCGTGCTATTTTGGGCAGCGTGTTTCATCATAAGGAAACACAAGGCCAACCAAAATCAACGCTGAGGACACACACGTAAATAAGGTTCACTGAAAGCAGCTTCAAGCCCTGAGGACCAACAGCAGCCCAGATGAGGCTTCAGGTTTCAGACAGAATATTCAACTGAATGGGTTCTTCCAGAGGTGACCCCTCAATGAAAGAAACTACGCTGTGTGAGCAAGTGGCCTGAAATGGCAGGGAAGTGCATTTCCACTACATCCAGTGGCAATATTTTCTGCTCTGCTGTTTAAAAGCTGCCAGCAAATATAGATATATTTTAAAGCCAGAGAAGTCTTATTTAAATAGACAAAGTTTTTAAATGGATCATGTTTATGCTCAGATTGCTCATTTTCTGAGATCGGTTGCTCAGCCAGGCTATATCTGAAGCACAGAGCTTAGATACAGATGTGTACCCCTAGCTCCAGATGAACTCTAGAACAAAATTAAGATAAACATCATCCTTCTCAAAAGTCACTAGTAAAATCAAGTTGATGAAATATTCTAAAAATTCTTCATTGAGTAATTAGAGAACCAGGACTGCAGAGCATCCTCAAGCCCATCTCTCTCACTTTAAACTGCAACTCATTGACCTTGTTACCAGGTTCAACATACCTCAACTCTCTGCTCTGCTTATTATAGGGTTCAGACACACACCCAAGATCATCAGCTCGTAAGCTGAGCCCCAGTTGCTGTCTGTGCATCCACTTGCAGCGACAACAAGTGACAGGTATATCTACTCCAGCTTTTTAGTTTCATCAGGACTACATTTTTTGAAGCAAACTTCCCTATTATTCTGATCAACCATATGTTGTTTCATAGCATGGAAGTTTTGGGTTTGTACGAACTGAACTGCTTTCAGATTAAATCAAAGGAGGAGATTTAATTACCTGGCAAGGGGTCTCCAGGTGACAGAAGGAAACTAGATCTAGTTTAAATTAAAAGCACTAAAACATACACAGCATGGGGGCTGGGCACTCCTATCAGCTTTCTCTAGAAAAACCTCTTTTGCCCTACATAAGCATGAGCACAGCCACTGGTGTATCCCTCAGTTTATTCCCTTCCCTCTTCAGGAAAGTGACTGGAATTGCCATGTGCTGCAGGCATCCATGGCTACTCCAGCCCCAGCAGCATCTCACCAAGCCACAGTAGTTACTATCCCCCACTCTCCCCACCATTTACTTGTGCCTTTGGGATGTGATCTCTTACCAGGGCATCTCAGCACACAGTCCCTGCTCCCTCACAGCTGCAGCCCAAGTCTTTACAGACCCTCCTGAAGAGCCTCTGGACAGCCCCCAGGCCCTGCTGCCTGTGAACTGGTGCCAGGAGGCCCTGGATCCTCTGTAGTGTTCCGATAACAGCAAGCATCCAGGCTGAGTTCTTCACAAGAGAGCTCTCCCCTAAGATTAACATTTCTGTGCAGATGAGGAATTGCCCAGCACTTGACATTTTAATCAGCAAAGGGCACTCCTGACAGTGGGAAATTCCAGGTACAGTGGTTATCTGGGAATAAAAAGAAATTACGTGCTTCAGGTAAATTGAATAATGAAGAGTTCTGACCGAGGGGGAGCAGGGAAGCAATACAGGCAGCACCAGGGGACAGTGGGTTGAAGCTCTTCACCGTGCTCCAGGAGCAGCTGTGTCCTGACGGGTTCAGCAGTATCAGTGTAGCCTCAGTTTTGCTGTGTTATACTGGAATTGCAGGCATTGAAAAACTAAGACAATCTTTACAAACATATTTTTCTAGTAGTGAGATCCCATATGGGAAAAAACCCATTTTTTCTTCCTAAAGAAAACCCCAACTCAAAGTACATGGGAAGAAACAAGCACCTGAGAAGCCGGGGCTGCACTATGAGGCAAGAGTTTGGGAAGAACCTCTTCTGCTTAACAACCAAATGTTCCTTGCTTTAAGTTCCCAAGAACTGGATAAAAGTGTCTTACTGTCCCCTCAGTGACCAAGTTGTATTTCTGCTAACAAAGGCAGCTTTTGTTTCCTAGTGAGGTCCCCAAAGTCTTTCTGCCAAAACTTCCTTTGAGACTAAAGTGTCCTCTGAACGCATACTTTACCAGGAAAATCCTGGAGATGTTCTCAGGATTTTTAAATTATTTTTCTTTTTAATTTTTCCCAGAAATCTGAGAAGTTTTGGGTTACATGTGTAAATTATTTGCTCATTTTTGTGGGTTTCCAGTAAAGACAAACAAACAAAGCTAGCAACAATGACAGCTTGCCTGACATGTATTGTTGAGTAAGCTGGTAGTATGCTGAGGCTAAAATAACAGAAATGATGATGGGATACTCTACCCTAGCAGCACCCTGCTATAATTTATCACACTATCTGCCCTTGCCCATTTTTTTTGTCACTGCTATCTACTCTCTTTTATTCTCCCAACAGAAACACCAAAGAAAAAAAAAAAAGGATAATACAAAATGGACTGAGAGGCACTTTCAAGAACTTTAAAAGGCAATTAAGTGCCTTCGTCTGGTTGTTTGGTTTGTTTAGGGTTTTTTTAATGCTACCAAGGAGTCTGTTTGAAAAATCATGTAAGTGGTTGAGCTGCCTAGAATTTATGCAGAGCTACTGACACTGTGATTTGTACTTTTGCTTTTTGACACAGATCACTGAAGTTATGGCATAGGTAACAGTTTCCCTTTTGAAACAGCTTCAATAGTAATCTGTGACAGAAGTGACCCCAAAGTCTCAAAAACTTAATAAAGAAACAGAAATAATTGTTCTTCTCACAATCTAGGTACCACATTATGCTATTTCAGAGTCCACATGTTGCTGCAATGGCTGTTTACATGTCACTCAAAATTCCTCATGGTATCTACATTAAATATTTACATTCAGGCCTAAAATGCCTTGTAAAAGTTTAAGAGCACACCCTCCTATATAAAAAAGCCCAGTAACTGCAACCCAAGTCCCTGCTCATATATGAAGCAAAACATTCTAAACACTGTCCAAACTGTCATTTCTTCCCAAAGCACAAGGAAGTTTATGCTCTTGTCCAAGGGGAGCTAAACAGAGCAGCATACCACTCCATATTTGTAAATGTTAACTCTGCAAGGTGGGAACTGGCTTCTGTAGGCACCAGGCTTCTGGTGCTTCCCTGCTCCAAAAGGCACAGTATGACATATGGGTATGTGCAAATTGAAGCAGCAAAGATATGTAAGGTGGCCCTGACACAGAAAAACATGCACTCTCACTCTTTATGCCATGTATCATCCTGACTCTAAGAAACTTTTCAAAATTGCTTCCAGAAATGTGTCTTAGGTACCAGCCCAGCAGCTTAATAATGTATTTGGGATAATCCCATGTGTCTGTGGGGCAGCTGCACCCTCAGATCTGGTGTATGTCAGAAGTAACTTCCCCAGAGTCAGGGAAAACTGTCTGCTGCTATGAGTGCAGTATGAAGAGCATAACTATGATACTTCTTTAAAAATAGTCAAGAAAATGCTGAGAAAATTAGTAAAGAAAACACATGTAATCACCAAATGAGTATCATATTAGGCCAAAGTACTCACGCCAACAGGTAGAAGACTGAGATCAAAGAATCCAAGGACAGCCATTTTTGTGTATGTGTCATTCTAAAATAGACTCCTGCAAACATCCTGGTTAATATAACACACTCTTTGCCAAATATGTACTTTAAAAATAGCAGTCAACTGTACAGCATACCTTGACTGGTGTTAAAGCTGTCTAGGTTTTGTTATACAAAGACTATGATAAGTTATAACACGCTGCCAGTGGAAAAGGGAGTCAAACAGCAAAAACTGAGCTGCATAAGATTCTTGAATGAGAACTTAACGAGGAAGGTTAAACCATAACAGGCATGCCTTCACTTTAGTAAATCTGGGCACTTACTCAGATGACTAAACATGGATTTAGGATCTCCAGGGATTCAGATGTTTAGAGTTTGGCAACTAAACCTACAGTTGGGCATCTAAGGAAAAAATGTCCAGTATAGCAGGAGTCTCTATATCTACAGCTCTAACAGCATGTAGATCTTGACATTCTGCCCAAAGAGGCTTAAATCTATACACTATTCTTAAATCTTTGTGTAGATTTCATGTCTAGAAGTCTTTTACTTTCAGAGAAACTAATGGGTTTTGGCATTTATTCTAAACAGTGATCACTTGATTATTGTCCAAAACTTCCAGTTTCAAAATAATAAATCCAGCCTGTTTGACATCTAGCTTACAAGTTCAGTAAAGCAGAAGGTTTTGTATTTGTTATTACTGGCCAGAACAGCATTGACCTCAACAAGTTGTTAATTTATATTACTAGAAATCTGTTTATTATCGGTATTACTGATCCTTTTTTCTTTGATACAGACAAAAGTAAGCTGAAGACATGGTTGCTGCTGTTTTCAAACGAACACTTATGGTGCAATGTGGAATTTGTGTTTGACTCACTGCAGGTCCGCAGCAAAAGCAAAGCAGCAAAGGCTGGGCTGTGTGAGGGGGACGAGGTGGTATCTATCAATGGCAAGCCCTGTGGAGACCTAACCTACGCTGAAGTCATCGTTCTGATGGAAAGCCTGACTGACGTCCTGCAGATGCTCATCAAGAGGTACAGGAATGCTCAGAATGCTGGGGTGCAGTTCAGGGAATCACCTGGAAAACGCTGCTTTGAACACACTCGCTTTGCAGACTTAGACTGTGAGCTTCTGTCAGTCTGTGGCTCTGCTTGTCTATATGGGAAAGGTGGGTAGACAGAGTTATTTGAGTTGAAGGAATTAGTGTGTCTGAGTTGAATAGCAGTGCTCAGGCACAGAATTAAGAGTACAGTCTCCAAATATAAGTATTCTTCATACTTGCAAACTGCAGAGCCTTGAGTTCAATTATTCTCTCCATCCCTTTGAAGCAGTGAAGTGTTGTTATTCCCCACAGATAGGGAAGTGAGGCTTACAGAAAGCAAAGGCTGTATAGATGGAGAAAGTGTGTTAACAGAGATATGCCTTGATGATGACATGGCAAATGGTCTCCTTGGGTGGCAAAATGCGTTAGGAGTCAAGAGGGGGAGAGGGTCTGGAAGTCATGAATTCTATTTCTGTAGCTGTTATCACCTCCCCAGATGAGGTGGGGCAAGTCACTTACAGCTCTCTGGGTCTCAAGCCACTGCTTTTATAAAATAGTTAGAGTGAATTTCGATTTTCTTTGAAAATACTTTGAGTTTCTTAGAGAAGCTTCATGTAAGTTTGCACATCTGCTCACTGCACATCAGTCTATTCCAATGCCTGCCCACCTACTGCAAGCACATTCTCCCCACACAAGACAAACTCTGAATTGCCTTCACTTGGGAGTAAGAAGAGAAAGAAAATACTTGAAACTTCCAAACTCCTTGTAAGGACTTAAGGGTACCAATTGAGTGTTCCTCAAGTGATACCTGTATTCTTATATTTTTAATTCATAATGGGACTACTGGAACTGCACTTGTAAAAATGGTATTTGTGGCTCACCACTTGTCTTTGCAGACACAGAAATAGCTCCAAATGCCTTGACTCCTGCCTGTTGCTGTTCTATAACTGATATTTCAGTTGTCTGAAGGCCATGGGACAGACAACAGTCCCTTTCTCTACCTGAAAGGGACTCTCCTTTGCCCCTGCTTGAATGTATGATGAACAGCAAGGCATGCCCTGAAAATGAGAACCAAAACACTTCTTACACCACATAACAGTGTTCCATGGAATGAAACCATGTCTGGTAGAAATATTAAGGAAATTGCAGTTGCTCAACACTCTGAAAGTGACTAAAGAGTTCTAAAGGAATTCACTGTGAGAATATTTTAATTTCTTCTCACCAGCTTGTGTTTCCCAAATCCCAGCCCTGCTGTCAGTATCTTCCCAGGTATGTGAGAATAGTCTGAAACACTTCTCTTTCCCTCCCACCTTGTTTGTGGGCACTGTCCCTCTCAGCACTACCACCAGAAGGATTTTTCTGGAAGCGTCTTGGCATCCTCTGAGAGCAATGAGAAGCAAATCCTTCCTTTCCTGAGTAGCCACTTGTTAGCAGCCACCTCGAGAAAAGGATGGAAATCATAAGGAAAAAATAATTACAGTGGTATTCCAATAGTGATCTTTCCATCCAATTATCTTTCATTGGAAGGTAAGAATATTTTCCATTGGGAAGATTCTGGCTGTTCCTGAACCATTTGCATGAAGGATGAGATTTTCACAGGGATTAATTCTTGGTCTAATTTTGCTCTTATTAATCTTATTGGGAGGAAAATCAGACTTTTAAAGTAGTTTTAAATAAAGCTACTTAGCCTTTGATGTCTACAAGGAGTTTTCCCAGCTCCCTGCAAACCACAGCCAGTTAGTGACCAGCGGACCCCAGAAAATGTTGGGTTTGCAGGATCAGAGGAAAGCGACACCCTGCAGGGTGGGCACTCTCCAGATGCCATGTGGGGGAGCATCTCCTGACCTTCCTGACAAATGCTGAACAGATGGATGCAGGAAAACACGGAGAGTGGGTGGACACACTGAAACGCCAGCCTGCTCTTTTCACATCAGTGTGAGCAGCTCCTGGGCTGCTGCTGAGTCTGGCAAGAACATTTCCAGGGGGAAGAAAGGAGTGTGCTCTGTGAATACTGACATGAAATGCACCATGTAGGGAGGAAAACACGAGTCTGAGACAAACCCTGCCGTGCTGACTCCAGGAGTTCTGCTTCCTTCCTGGAATTACACCAGGGCTGTTGTTCCTGCAGTGAGCTGGAAAGGCCTGAAACAAAAGCAATAATTTGACAAAACAGAATCTTAAATGACAAAAAAGAGGCTAGAGCCAGTATTTTGCCTCTTGACAGCAGATACACATTTATGTCTATATAGAGTAGAAGTATATCCATATGTAGCAAGGGCCTTTTAAGGTGGAAATCTTTCCCTCTCACACACACACACAAAATCACTCAGCTACCAATAAAGGCTAACATTTAGCTGGCCCAGCCCCCTGACCATATCTTAGAAGGAAATGTTTACAGATTTCCGCAATTTATCTGTGCTTCAGAGCAGTACAATTGATCATCCAAATAGCATAATATGATGGGATCCAGCAGCACTCACAAGGAACTCCCTAAATCAAAATCTGTCTGACCTTTATGTAGCTCCATATGTGGTGAAATGGATGTTAAACATTTTGTGCCATTTGAGGCAGCCCCAGACTGCCACAAACAATGTGCTGCATAACTAGAAAAGCAAGCGATATTGGAGTTTCGTCAGTGCACTGACAGATTTATTTCTTCTGTTGCTTCTTCCAGCCTTTCTTTTTAGGAGGTTCCAAAGTTTCAGAATACCTGAGACTCACTCTTTGATTTTAAAAGTCTCTATAACACTTAATACTTTACTGAGGGTACCTGCTGCTTCCCTTGAAAAAGTGTTTTATCACCTTGTAATCACTTAATAAGTCTTCTCTTGCTGTACAGAGAAAGTTTCCTCTCAAATTAATAGCAGGCAGTATGGTCCAGAACACTGAAAGAAGGACTTAAAGAATAACACCAGTAAAGCAGCCTAACTGGGCCAGGGGAATTAGTAGTTTAGGAAAAGGAGGTACACTGAGATAAATAGTAGGCTTCAGGAAGTGAATATAACATTTTCCAGGGAGAAATAACTAATAGTTTTTAAATAACTAGGAAATATTGTGTAGGTTCACTACCCTTTTATGCCAGATCACTGGAATAGGCCCAGAATATTTTAATTGATCCATGATATATAAGGATGATGATCCTCACAGAAATTCTCTGAATGTGCATTTTAAGTATTCATTCCCCTCCCCCTGATCCTTGTCCAGCACTTCTGTATTCCTTAGAGAGCGAACTATTTGGTACAGGAACTCCACGTGAGGATGGTGCCTAACCCAGTTTCAGTAGTGGCCACAGAGCCAAAAAATAAACACCCTTCAGGTGTCATGCAAAGACAATTTTTTCACAGACAAATGAAATATGAAGAAGTATTGTCCGAGAAATCTTAGCAGCGTTTGTCTGAAAACCCTACACCAGAAATGTGTCTGTGAAAGCATACTGATGTTAGGAATGATACAATTTCACATTGCTGAAGGATGGGAGTAGGATCACAGTTCTACCACTGTCATGTAATTTCCCTCTAACTGAACTGTAAAGTTGAAGAATTTTGAAAGACACAAAGACGCCTCAGTTTAAGACCTCTACACTCTGGGAAATTTCTTCTATTTAAATGGACCTGCTCAGAGGTACCACAGTTAATATAAGGGGGTGAAATACTACACACAAATTGCTTTTGTAACTGTACTTACAATGGCGGTGCTTACAGCAGCTTAATTTCTTGAATTACTTGTTTATGTATGTGCAGATCCTCCAGTGGAATAAACGAAACTCTGAGCACTGAAAGAGCAAATGGAAAGCCTGAGAACATAAAAAATGAGGACTATAGGGAGAACACCACACTGCAAATTAACACAGTGGAAGAGATACCCCATGGAGATTTATGCATCACAGAGATATACAGTGGGACTCACCGGGGAGCAGGAGAGAGCAACATACGCTTTTCTGAAACAAAACAAGAGACCACACAAAGCCACAGAATTACTCCTAAAGTGATAGGTGCCTCCAAAGTGCTCGTGGCAGACGAGGCTGCTCTCAGAGGGAAGGCAGAAGAAAGCAGGCCAGGCACTATGGTTGAGCTGCAATTGTCCCTCTCCAATGACACACACAAGGGCACCAATGCTCCTGCTGTGACTCTCCTGGGGGCAGAAAAAGGCCCCCCTTCAGGAAGAGGAGCCAGTGTACAACAAGATGGGACCAGCCCCGCCATCACAATTCCCCTGGGTGTGAAAGAGGGCAACATCCAGTGGTCAAACAAAGTAGTCCACTTTTCTAGCAGCAAAGAGGTCAAAAGGATCCAAGGTGCAGCTCCATCTATCCCCAGGGTGGAGGTGATCCTAGACTGTTCAGACAGGGAGAAGGAAGCACCCAGGTCTCTGTCTGAAAGGGGGTGTGTTGATTCTCAAGTAGAAGGAGGGCAGTCAGAAGCACCTCCTTCCCTCCTCTCCTTTGCAATCTCATCAGAAGGCACCGAGCAGGGAGAAGACAACAAGCACTCGGAAAAGGATCACAGACCTCTCAAGCACAGGGCAAGGCACGCAAGTAAGTATGTCCCATCTAATAATTTGCACTGCCTGAGGGCATCTTTTGTAACTTTAGATATAATTTCAGGATTTAGAAGGCATTAGAAAAAATGTTTAGAGATTTTTTTTCTGCAATTTGCTAACTTTCCCTCTCCTTTTTTCTTTTAAACAATGTTTCTGTTCTTCCTTTAAATATTTTTTCAGGGTATGACAATGCTCCTGGTGATGAGCCAAGAGCATACCCGTGCCTGAACTGTGCTGAATAACTGCGCTTACTAGACTTCCACTTTGAAATTAACTCATGACTTTGTCCAACTAAAAATACTTACATCTCCAGAAAGGGCTGAACTCAGCTGGTCTTCTAATGCGTATTCAGAGGCAATCTGTATAATATTAACAAAAAGAGCAAGTTGCTTGCCCATGTCTAAGTGAATCCCGGGTATTCCTCCTTTTATAGCAAAAGCTTTGCGTTGTCATCTGCATCATCTAAAATCAAAGCCATGCCACTGCTCTCAAAAGTTAATAAAAAGGGAGAGCAGAAAAGTTTCTTGCTGCCTGCAGAAGAGATTTTGACAGACACTAGCATGTGTATAACTGTTACATGATCCTTTTGGTTTTGTCAGCCTTCTCTAGACTGTAAAGTGAACATGCTATTTCTTCTGCCTCGCATAGCCAGGGGTCAGCTTCAAAATGTGTCCGAGAGGTTTACATGGAAGTAAACTTGCCACTGGAGCCAATATTAATTAACTGGGTGTAGATGTGTATTAATTATTAATTAACCTATCTATGTATTTATTTATTATTTTCTTCATCTGGGACCTTTCTGTTGGCCGTCTGCTCCTTCACAACAATGTGAAGAATCCTGTCTGGGGATTTAGTAGCAGTATGTCAAAGGTGCTTGAATGTGTGCAGTGATATACTGTAGCAGCAAGCAGTGTTGGAACTCCTCTGCTAACCCCCTGCTAATTCCTCTGGAAGCTTATTTTTAGCATGATAACCATTTGGGTCTTATTGGCAAGTGGATTAAGCAGTTACTTAGGTATAAGTGTCTGTATGTAACCCACATATTTTTGGCATATTAAATGAAGCATAAAAGAAAAGTGCACATGCTTCACATTTTGTCTGCAAAGTCAGAACCAACCGTGGGACTGTGCCTGAATTACTTGCAGTGCTGTCTGAAAAGGCAAAAGTACAAAGAATGAACTACCTGATAAGCTCTTCTTTCAAGCAGAATATAGATCCTCTCCTTTTCCCATGTCAAATACGACAGCCTCAGCCTCTTCTAGACAAATGGCAGGTCCTTATCCTTAGGAACCACTGATTCAATCTATAAAATGTTGCATTATTATTATTATTCTTTAATACTGTTATTATTCAAATCCATCCTATACATTAGAACAAACAAATTGCTGAGCACAGAGAATACTCTGTGTGCAGCAAATACTATGCATGTTTTCTACAAAAATAGAAGCTATAATGCAGCACTGAAGTCTGGACTGGAGAAGAACAACTATTATTGGCGCTTAATCTCTTTAGCAGGAATTTCCTCTCTAAATAATAATCAGATGACTCTCCCACTACAGCCCACACTTTTGGAAAATGTCTTCAGTGACTACTGTAAGCATTTGGATTGTCACAGCACTGAGCTGAGGATGCTGTGATTTGACTGTCCCACAATCAAATATTACAAATGGCTGGTTTGGGTGCCATGCTCTTCTTGGGAGAACCACTGGTGCAGTCGCGCTGTCATCCAGCATAATGGCAAAACTCCAGTTCTCTTTAATAGGAGAAATATCAGACTCCATCTACTGACATGGCTAAAAGGATTATGAATAGACAACACATCACCACATGGCTTTCTTTAATGTTTGCTTTATGCTAGCAAAAGGAAAAGCCTTAAATTCTAGCTCTTTTTTTTGAAGGGAGAGGCTCTTGTGGGTGTCGCTCATGAGCTGCAGTGGTAGAGCACAAAGAAGGGAAAGGAACAGGAACACCACCTGACCAGCATTGCCCCATGAGGCACATGCTCCATGTTCCATAACAAGGAAGCAGTCCTGCTGACATGCAGTGCATCCATCAGCTCTACAGCTGCATCTGCTCCTCTTCCACATGACTTGGTGAAAACCAGGAATTTATGCTCTAAGAAATACGTGTCACTGATACACACTGGTGAATACACTTGAGAAGTCAGTTGTGTATTCGCTCTTGCCACATTTTCAAAACAAGTATTCTGGAGCTGTTATATCCTACAGAACATATTCTTTGGATTACAATTCAGGCAAGTAATGCTTGTTAAAAGACTGAAACCTGTTTTCATGGCCACAGTCCCACATCTTCCAAGGGGCTGAAAGTTGATGCTAATATTTTCTGTATGCCTTTTGGATGCATACTTGCTTTTAAATAGCTAATACCCAGAAGCACACTATAGCAACTATACACATTTTGTAATTTATAGGAGTAAAACACCTCAGTGGCAAAAGCTGCTACCAGTGTCAGATAGAATATGCTCAGGTTCATTTGGTCCCAGATATTAACCAGCCATAGCCCTGGCTGTCTGGGAATGGCAGCTGGAAGCCCAGGAACTGTGGTCAAACACTTGTTAAATACTAGACCAGAGAAACTGAATAAATGAGAAATATCACCTGCCTGTGGCTGCTGAGATTACTTGTGGGAATAAAAACCAAGAATGCTAGAAATAAAGACCCTTGTAATGTTCCTATTGAACTAAGAGTTGTAAAGAAAGTGATGTAGCCCTTGAACATGCATGGGTGTGACTCTGAGGAATGCTAGGTATGGAATTTACAACACAGCTGGTAGAGTGAGAAAAGCTGGAGTATAATGAACTTTCCATAAAAAGAAAAATAAATGTTTTAATATGGGAAAAGGGGAGAGTGGATACATTTCAGTATAGACAAATGCAGTTGTTAGTCCCCTTGTAACTTTGTGGGATGCACATAAACAAATGCGTACTTTGATTCCTTCCACAGGGCTCCGACGAAGTGAGAGTCTGTCAGAGAAGCAGGTCAAAGAAGCCAAATCTAAATGTAAAAGTATTGCACTGCTGCTGACTGCAGCTCCCAACCCCAATTCCAAGGGGGTGTTGATGTTCAAGAAGCGCCGCCAAAGGGCAAGGAAATACACTTTAGTGAGCTACGGGACTGGGGAGTTAGAGCGGGACGAAGACGAGGGTGAGGAGGGCGAAGGTGAAGAGGGCGACAAAGAGAACACCTTTGAAGTGAGTTTGCTTGCAACCAGTGAGTCAGAAATAGATGAAGATTTCTTCTCTGACATTGAAAAGGACGGTAAGATTGTGACCTTTGACTGGGACAGTGGTCTCCTGGAGGTTGAAAAGAAGACAAAAAGTGGAGAGGAGATGCAGACACTCGCAGACAGCACAGGGAAAGGGGCCCTCATGTTTGCCAAGAGACGGCAGAGGATGGATCAGATTACAGCAGAGCAAGAGGAGATGAAGGCAAGCACAGTGCAGACAGAGGAACGCACGGAAACCACAGTGACAGAGAACTTCCAGAAAGTAAGCTCTTCGGTCTACCAGTCAAAAGAGGAGGAAATGTCAAGGCAGCAGACCTGTGTGAGCAAAAGCTACACAGATGTGAGTCAGAATCACAGCAAAATGGTACAACAAAATGGCTTTGGCTTAGCACCAGGAACAAACCTCTCTTTCCAGCCCCCTGGAGCCCAAAAAGCAGCATCTTTGAATGTAACAGCTAAACCCTTCCCTTCTGGGGTTCAAAACCGAGCAGCCGCACCATTTTCACCCGTACGAAATGTCACCAGTCCTCTTTCAGATGCAGCAGCGCCACCTCCATACTGCTCCGTCAGCCCACCAGCTGAGCCTTTCTACAGACCCGTCTCAGCTCCCATGGCCAGCAAGGCTGCCCCAAGCGTGTGGGCACCCATGGAGCCCACAGAACACATAGCATCCAGGGATGAACGGATCGCTGTGCCAGCCAAGAGAACCGGCATACTGCAAGAGGCAAAGAGAAGAAGCACTTCAAAACCTATGTTCAATTTCAAAGATGCACCCAAAGTAAGTCCTAATCCCGCCCTGTTGTCCCTTGTACACAATTCAGAGGGCAAAAAAGGTACTGGAGCTGGTTTTGAGTCAGGACCTGAAGAAGACTACCTCAGTTTGGGAGCAGAAGCTTGCAATTTCATGCAGACTCAGGCATCTAAACAAAAGGCCCCTCCTCCTGTTGCTCCAAAGCCTTCACTCAAGGTCCCTTCTGCTGGTGCTCCAGTTTCACCAGTTTGGTCACCTTCAGCTGCTGCTTCTAACAAGGCTCCTTCTTTCCCAGCACCGGCCTCCCCTCAGGCAGCCTATCCTGCACCACCGAAATCTCCCCAGTATCCTCATTCTCCCACCCATCCCCCAAGCACTCTCAACCTGGCTGGGCCCTTCAAAGGGCCTCAGGCCAGCCTGGCGAGTCCAAACTATGCCCCCAAGTCAACCCCAGTCACACCAAGCGCTGGGGAAACGAAGCCACCCTTTGAGATGCCACCGGCCATGAGCGGGAAGGGAGCACAGTTATTTGCCAGGAGGCACTCCCGGATGGAGAAGTACGTGGTGGATTCAGAGACTGTGCAGGCAAACATGGCACGGCCCTCATCTCCAACTCCATCTTTGCCAGCTTCTTGGAAATACTCATCCAATGTCCGA
Source organism: Grallaria varia (assembly GCA_013396735.1). Classification (NCBI taxonomy): domain Eukaryota; kingdom Metazoa; phylum Chordata; class Aves; order Passeriformes; family Formicariidae; genus Grallaria; species Grallaria varia. Next base: position 109,875 of record VWZG01010841.1, read on the forward strand.
GCACCACCGCCTGTTGCTTACAATCCCATCCACTGCCCATCTTACCCTCCTGCTGCTACCAAGGCTTCCTCTAAGTCCACCGCTGCCACCAAGAATACAAAAAGAAAACCCAAGAAAGGTCTCAATGCTTTGGATATTATGAAACATCAACCTTACCAACTCGATCCATCTTTATTTACTTTTCAACCTCCCAAGGAAAGCCTTGCCATGAAGCAGACATCGAAGTTTCCCACTCCAAAGCAAGCTCTACCTTTGCCGACCCTCCTACCACCCGGTGCTGGCTCTCCCACGAGGGCCCGGCCATCTTCAGTGTACTCTGTGCCAGCCTACGGCTCCCAACCTCTGTTCCAGTCAAATGCCTCTCTCCCAGTAAATGAATCCTATTCACCGACAGGCTACTCCGCCTTTTCTAAGCCAGAAAGCACCACGCTCTCTTTGTTTACTGCTCCGAGGCCAAAATTTTCCGCAAAGAAAGCTGGCGTCACGGCACAGGTGTGGAAGCCATCGGTTATTGCAGAGTAAACCTTAGAGCTGAAACTTAGTGTCCACTTTGCTTGCAGGCACTGGTTTGCAGTGCTCACCTGGCACACAGACAGTGCTCGTGGTATCCCTTAGCTCACTTAACAACGTCAGATGTATCACCTCAAATCTGGGTCCAAAACCACTGAACTTTTTTAAGGAATCAAAACAGACACAAATTTTAGCACTTTCATGCATATTATCAGGTGCTTGGTAGACAAACATTCTGAAACGAAGAGATACCACTGCCTGAAGTGAGCAGGACACTAGGTTTTTGCTTTAGGACAAGAGAAACTACAGTAAACAATATTCCTGGTATGTCAAATTAATAGGGAAGAGCTTTCTTTCTGTCTCTCTCCCCAACTGTGTTCTAATGACTTAGGGATTTGAGGACTTTGGTGTTTTGTTGGTTTTTTTTTTTTTAAAGAAGTGCCTTATTAACTCATAGTAATATGTATTATTAACGCAGCATAAACTAGATACAGTATTAGACTCTGACTGATCACTAGCAGAATACAACTGGATAGACCTTTGGCCTGCACAGAATGCCACAGAACTCCCTCGGGATCTGTCCTGGCTCAAAGGTCCTTCCACAGGAGTCTGATTGATCAGCCAGGGGCTTAGCTTGTAAGCTATGTGGATCAGCTGTGATCCAAAAATCATGAATTGCCTCTGTGATTTCACAGAGAATGTGCTTATAAGAGATGCTGGAGTGTTCTGAAGACTAAAAGAGGTGGAAAGACAGCTGGACAAATTCTTAAAGATTTCCCATTTTGGGGAAATTTGACATCCCAGGTGCAGGCATATTTTTAGCCAGAGTTTGCGTTGAACCCAGGAAGGGACGAGAGGAGTCTGTAAATCCAAATTAGTGAGCAGTCAGAGAGGGGAGCTGGGTTCTGCAGCTGCAAGGTAATGCACCAGTTTCTTGTGAAAGCACAGTGATTTAGAACTGAAGGGCTACCTATAGTCAAAAGCACTGATTCTTGCACCCAGAGTAGTAATTAACAGTAAATCTTAATTATGACTGTCTCTTGCACACATTTTATTATTTTCACTTGGAGCTCTACAGTGCTTCTTCCCACTTGAAATCTTTTTACTCTGGTCTTATACTTGCATCTTTTACTTTCTGTACTGGGGACTAAGGATTGAAATACTGCTACTGTAGAAAGTTCTTAAGAGCCTATGGTCTTCAAACCTACTGAATAATCCTGCAGTGAATACAGAGCCTTGCAGAAACCAAGGAGCTGTGTTTGATTAGTTTAGCATGTCTTTCAGTAAAAGCAGTCCTGTTGACATCAGTGGTGCTAGGGCTGAAACAAGGTGCTGTTCCATACAACTAAGGGGATCAAAATCCATCCCAAATGTGAAGCTAAAGATTAAAGCATCACTCTGTGAATAAAGGTGACAGAATCTGCTGATATGTTTGTTTAAACTATCATTCAGCTAGTTAGAGACCTATTATGGACCTTTTATATTGTAAGGGGGATTGTACATCTATGTATCTCGACGAAGAAAACATTCCTAAGTATGAACAAAATCTCCTTTGTTTGGTCCCATGATGGTAACTCAAAGTGCAAAGTTCAGAAGAATGCACTTGGTTGTGATGCAGAAAGCAGGCTGAAATCAAAGTCTAATCAAGGCAATAAAAATCACTCCTCGGAATTTTGGACCTCCAAAATCGTACTCTCCCCTTTCAGTTTTGGATCGGGATATTGACTGCATTAGAAGAAAATGACCAAGTGATCCATCTCCCTCTTCAAATTTAGGAGAATTAAGGGAAATTAGGGGGGGGAAATAGTTTGGAAAACTCAGGAAATATTTATACTGCGTTTACCTGGAAGTAGAAAGTAGCAATATTTTAATCCTTTGGAGATGCCCCTTCTATCTGTTTTTCACTTTCAATATCTGTATTTTTCATCTATCATTAAACTTGTCCCTTTCCTCTCTGCCTGTTTGCAAGGTTTTTCTTTGGCTTGGCTGCTATTTTTTTGTTCTACTTACATGTACAGACGGACAATATATCTTGGAGGAAATCTATTTTCTATGCTACCTTGTTAATATGAAACCTCCTCCCTCCCATTCCCCTTTACCCCTTCCCTTTTTGTTCTCCCATTCCTCCCTCCCATTCCCCTTTACCCTTTCCCTTTTTGTTCTCCCCTTCCTCCCTCCCTCCTTTTTTCCCCTCTTTAAAAATGCAATCTGAAGTTACATACATTATTTTAGGCAGACATTTAAGATACCAGTATGTACTTGGAATAAAGATACTCTGATAAAGGTAAGTAAAACTAGAGAGAGACACAGAAATCCAATTATCCTCCTATTGCCTTACATGCATTTGTTTACAGTCTCTTGCTGAAAAGCACATCTTGTAATTTATAATCACACCTATAGACTTGTTCACCCCATCACCACAAGGATATTTCCATAATGAGGGGATTTATAACAGTTTTGCACTTCCAAGTATCCTGTGTGAAACCTGGGAATTACCGAAACCTAAGTTCTAGCAAATTCAAGCCTGTATGTCAGGCCACTATTTAATTATCACCAGAATAAATAAGAGGTGAAGCTGGGAAATATTCTCATGCAAAGGAAATCAGCTCTCAGGAAAAACAGAAGTCAATAGGAGCTAGGGAAGAGTTGTGGGGTGAAACAGAACTTTTCAGTTTCCTGAGTTACCTGCCTTAAATTCAGCTGGCAGACAGAAATGCCTCATTGTCGTCTTTAAAACTGTTTTGCTATTTCTTTCATTTTCAGCACAACCCAAAAGTTCCCCTAGGGAATCACCTAAAGCATATGTGTGTTTGCAGCACTAAGCAAAAAGTCCACTTCTGTGGCCTGTCTCCTCTTTACTCTGTCCAACAGAAAAGGAAGTGTGTCTATGCTGAAAATCAGAATTTTGATCACACTTGAGATTTTTCGCTCTAACTGAAATATAAGTATTTCCTATGGCCTCCAGCAATACCAGAAGGATTTTTAAAGCTCCAGTAAGAGCTAAAAACAAAGCCCCAGTGACACTAGAGCTTTTAACTCCATTAAGATCTTTTGAAAATCCCATTCAAATTTCAACTCTGAATTCAGTTTAACATATACAAATCATTCTACACACACAGTGCTTGGATCCAACTTGGCTTCAAGACTTTTTACTAATCAGGTAAGTCTTCAATTCTAATTAATATTTCAGAAGACTAGTAGTCTACTTACAGTAACAGCCTTATCCTGTGGAGCAGATGTTCAGAGGGAAGTTGAGCTGTTCATTGCTATGGGTGCAGATGAAAAGCTCAGGATCACGTCAAAATAGCTGAAATGTCAAGGAAATTAAGGGGTTGTCTTGAGGAGCCATGTGAAACTCCACTCTGAAAGGGCAGTGAGCTTTTGTAAATGGTTTTCTGAAAAAGCTATTATAATTATTTCATAAAATATGACAAGGCTCCCGAGATGCAACTGTCATGGTTACTATGTAAGCATTTAACAGTATATTTTAAACCACCCCTAATAACAATACTTCCAGTATGTTCCCATTTAATTTTTGTAGGAACATTTACAGAGTAAACTTCATCATCTCTTGCAAGTATATCTAGTTTAATTTTATTCTGCATACCCAATTTTGTCTTATATGAGACATTCAAGAGTCATGACACAGAATCAGCCCTAGAAACTGCATTGACCCATTTTGCTGTCACCACAGCAATCGTGTGGTAGTGAGTTTGCTTTCTTTTTGGAAGTGTTATTATTAATGAATGTTCTAAATCGAATGTTCAGAATCCACACAAATTTGTATGTGTAGTAAAGAAATACTAAGAGGCTGAGGTATCAGCAGACTGCAGAAACATTAGGAAGTGAGAAGCTGGTGTGTGGCTCAGACAAAAAAAATGAGTGCTAAGTGGCAGAGCAGTAATTTTGAGAGAAAATACCATTAGGATTAGAGGGAGGCAAGCTGTGGGGAGAAAACTCCACCAAAAAAAAGTGCAGAGACTGCACAGCATAAAATACCTGTCAGAGGATTGTGAAATACTGAAGGTAAAAGGACAATCAGCAAGAAGGGTTGGCTCATTCTGCATAAAGGTGGCTGATTATTTCCGGACTTGCATTGAAATGGTTTTTTGTTGAACTCTGATAAAATATTATAGCAATTATAAAGAGAACTTCACAGCAGGTGATGTGATCTGGGAGGAGCACTGCTTACCAACTATCCAGGATGACACCTCAGTGAAGGACCAGCCTGACCACCATACGCTGCTGCTCCAGCATCTCTGTGGGAACTCCTTGGCAAGGCAGGGACACGCCAGGGAGATGACAGCAACTAACAGTTTGCAAAATCTTTCTCCTCTCTTTTTTCCAGGGTCCTTTTCCAGACTTGGTAGCTTTGAGATTCCAAAACTATTGGTTCTAAAAAGATTCCCTCTTCCAGTCTCACCTTTTTCCATGACACAACTTTCTTTCCCCGAAGCCAAACACCCAGGATTCCGCTGGTCGCTCTGGCGGCTCAGCACGGCAAGTGCAAATCCTAATTGCACAGCTTGGCACAATGTTGTTTTATAATGAATCCACTCAGCTTGAAAGAGAAACGCTGTACAAGGAAGAAACTTGACAAGATCTCCAAAAACCTGTGGATTCAGAAGCTCTGAATGAACTCACTGCTGGTAGATTGCCTGGGAAAATAAGTGAGCCTGGTAATTTCCTGGCAGCCCAAGTGGTGCCACCATCACAACTCCACAGTACTCCTGACAAGGACTGGTCTTACTTTAGGGAAGACATTACCTTTGCATGTGGTTATGTAAGGAAGGAGCTGGAATCACTCGAGAGTTATGCTTGACAGGCGCTTTTCAGGCTGTGCTTACTAAACGAAGCACTTCAGGTTTTTTATCAGATGATTTAAAAAAGTAGGGAAAATCCTGAAGCTCTATGAAATACTGTTAGAAAAATCTCTAAAAAAAACAGACTTGAACTCTTCCTTCACAAGCAAAGACCAGACATATGATGGTATTCCCATGGGTTTCACATTTGCTTCCTCAAGTAAGGCAGGCAACGACTTTTTCTTTCTGTGATAATCAATCTCCTGTTATCCTCTGCAGCATTCAAAGGAAAAAAAATCTGTTCCTGTTTGTAGTGATCCTGACAAACTGTTCTTCATTGCAGTGCCTGTGAAACCTGCACTGTGGTAGTGTGTTAGAATAACTGGACATTCCCATAGGCTGAGAAAACTCAGCTGTGAGAAAAACAACTTACTGAACTTACAGACTGATTACCTGGATGAAGGCTTCCTGTGTGGGAGGGTTAGTGTAACAACAAGAATCCTTGATTCTTTCGGATGTCTAAGGCAGAAATCTTAAACCAGAGAGTCCCCTCATAATTTCAGGCAATGAAAAGATAAGGTGCTAAGAAAATAACCAGGTCATTTCTGAATAGGTGTCAAGACTGAACTGTTGAACAGATAAAGGGTTTCTCTTGATGTTTCTATCTAGATCTGAAAAAATTGAGCATAGCTGATTTAAGAAATGTACAACAAACAGAAGAAAAGGAGGAACATTACAGAAGTAAGATACACTCCCACTCACAGGAGAACATGCTGGATTACAAAGGATGCCATGCAGCACAACACCTGTTGATTTTAGTAAGAGCTTTAACTGACTGCAAAGCAAAGAATTCAGTACATTTACATTAGAAGCAAAGGTTTCCATACAGTAAAAACCTATGGGCAAATACTTTCATTTCTTTAAAAGAAAGTTTTTCTTTTCCCCCAAGAAACCTCAGTAACTGCAAGTGATTTTTGATTTGTGAGAATGTTCCTTGCTAGAGCTTGACTTGCAGGTTGTTGGTACATGGCTTCCTACTGTGAACAAAAGCAGAGCAGGAGAATCCAGGTACACTTACTTTTCTTCCAAGAGTCTCTGTAATTTTCCCCCACCATGCTTATAACTTAGAAGTGGAAACTAAGCAGGTGACTCAAAATCTCCCTGCATTTCCATTTTGAGTTAAGTAAACAGTTTTAGTACGTACCGGTATTTTTGCCACACTACCTGACTGTTTTTTATTAACCAAACCGGACTGCAAAGTCTCTTCATAGGAGTTTCCACATACACTCTTGCTGTTTGTTTGGCTGATGGTGTGAGAAAAAAAAATTCATCATGGCATTGTATTAAAAATGCAAAAGATTAAACAAATGAGAGGCAGCAACGTCTGTTTCTAATAATAGTGATGTAAATCTATGCCTGCACTGTACTCTGCTGCACAGCTGGGAGCATTCCAGATGTATGAAATGATAACATTTTCTCATGCTAGTATTACTGGAGAGAGGTGTTTTGGTAGAGAAAGTTGACGGACCTGGTACTGCTACAGGAACAGTAGTGAATCAAGCACCTGACACTATGTATATCCACTGATGGGAAAACAATATTAAACACCACTGTTTGGACTGCAAAACAGGGCACTTAGAATTCATACTGCCTGTGTCAGCTTAATCCATCCTGCTTGGGCATTTGTGTGGCCAAAACATCTGTAATTCTGTCATCATCTGCTACTTCTTGAAATGTAGGGCTCCAGACTCAATTCAGGGCACAGAATGTTCATCTGACAAACAGCTCTTCGCTGTTTTGTTGTGACATCATTCTGTGCTTGGCACCATCCCTTACTTAGCACACACTCTGCAAAGTGTTCTCTTCATGTAGAATAATTCCCTTTTCCTGTTAGCACCCCAGTCACTCATATGGCACAGTCCATCTTTACACTACTGTACAAGTGAGTAAATGAGGCACGGAGCGAGTAGCGCTGACACCAGGACACTCAGCAGCCTTGGGTGTCCAGCCCAAGACACCTGGCATACTCCTTTGCCAGAGAAGCCTGGTATTTCCTAAACGAGGCCCCAGGTGGGGCAGATACACTTCAGACACAAAGATGAGTCTCAAACCAGCTCTAAAGCATTACTTAAACAATCTTCTTGAGGGAGCAAGGGCAGAAAACAGGACCAGCTTTGCACTCCTAGCTGTGCAATATAAAACCCAGAAGGTGGCAGCAAATATTCTTCCTTATGAGAAATAAACTGCCTATTCCAAGGAAATTTAAGATGCCTATGGCCAAAATGTTTCAGCCATTTGCTTTCTATCGGCAAAAAAGTAGTGTATTTTCATAACTGCATATGGATAAAGATTAAACGATAATGAAAAACACTGATTTTCTTTCATTTACACAGGTGCAAAGTCAGCAAACTGAATAATTTATCACAGGTTAAGCAATAGCCTTATGGTTTTTAACCATATTTTGCAGTAGTGAAGGCCTAATTCTAATAGATTACTTTCCTCTTCTACCATTACTCGACAACTAAAAAGAACTTTATTATCAAAAAGCAAAATGTGTCACAAAGCTTATGTGAAATGGGTGACAGCAAGGGTTTCATTAGGTTGTGTATGAATGATGAAAACATTATTCTCATCTGAAGTAATACCACCTTTATAAACAACCTGAATTTTGAATAAATTAGGTTCCAGTCCTAAAATTCTCTAAAAGAAAGCAAGCCCTGACAAAACAGCTTTGAAGAAGTCAGGATCAGGCATGAACTACGTGATTCTTCCCCAGCCATTAGTATCCCTATCAGCCAAAATGCTGCACTCCCACTTTAGTCTACTACAACTTATTTCCACAGTTTCAAATAGATATGGTTTTCCCATTATTTCAATACTTTTGATATTTGTATTGTAAAATAGCTGTAGCATTTACTGCAGAGCTGGTAGCATTTCAGAGAGAAATTATTTCTTCATTACATAAAGTTTAAATTGTAAGTGGTTTGGGATGAAAAAAGCTGCAATAAGATTAACAACACATCTCCCTTCTCTATCCAGTCTGGTTTAAAAATCTGAAGTGCTTTTTTGATGTTTAAAAAGAATGGAAAAAAGAAAATAATTAAAAGGCATAAAAGTCAACTATTACTTGTTTTGTCCAACCATTTCCTCAGTGGTTTGGTCTCTAACTGCAGTAACCTTTACAAGCCCATAGAAAGCCAAAGGAGAAATGCAGCACTCTGGACATTTTATAAAGGCAGAGTCATGTTTTGAGATAAAACATTTGTTTTATCTACTTCCTCCTCCTTTGTCCCTTTTCTGTGTAAACATTAGGTCAGGGTCTATTGTTAACTCGGATTTGAATATGCTTTGATATGGGATTAAGGCCCAGGACTGTAATGAAAAGATGTAAACACATGTACAGTTTTCACTTATTAAGGAGCTGTGTCACCTGAGACAGAAAACAGTTGCTGTGAAACCATTCCACTAAGCAATATTTTGCATTCCTGTTTGTTCTGTAAAAGGAAAAGTATCTTTGTCACTCCTGCCTTTAAAATTTGCTCTGTTTTACAAAGCTAAGTATTACTCTTTTGTCTTTCAGCTTTTCACAATTAGCAAGAAAATTGAAACAGCTCAAAGTTCCAAATAGCCAGTTTTTCTGGACTATTGATGTAGATACTATTGAATCTAAGGTACACAGTCACAGTCTTTACATTAACTAGATGTATACATGCGCACACCTTTTAAAACTACTATTTTTACATTCATTTGCTTACAGATGGCAATAGTTACTTTTGGAAGCAATGTTACATTAATTTTAGTTTATATTCATACACATCTTGTAAATATCTAGGATGCTTGCAGTGCAATAAATATTTGCCTCATTGCCCAGTTTATAACTAGTTTGCATTTTGAAAATCCATGTTAACCTAAACCTACAGTTTAATCTCTTTGCACAGACACCCGAGGCAGTCAGCAGCTGTCAGCATTCTGTGATTGCAGTGGATAGCTCTGAACAGCCTTTCCTCTTCTGGACATCTAGGAAGCACTTTCCCTTCAGTAAATACTGTAGAAAAGATCCTTCTGAAAACATTCAGGCAATGGGAAAGAACAAATTAATCACTGTATAAGGTCCTGGTTTGTTTTGCTGGGTAATACTTCAATATTCTAATAACTGTTTTACAAGAACACAGGAAGACAACGTGTGATACAGTAATAATTCTGGTAGCATTTCACTCTTCTTTCCCTTCTCCCTTGACTTCTGGGAAGAAGAATGGAAAATCTCTACTCCTCTTCTCATGATATTCTTGTAGCTTCAGGGAGAGAGAGGGTACAGTAATTATTCTCTGCACTTCGTATTTCCTGCAGTGTCACTTATGATCTGTGGTCCGTGCATTCTTTTTAGCATGTACTTGTCAAAAGATGTATCTCCAAGAACGAAATATAAAGGGGAAAGAATAGAAAGTATCAGCATGTCTGGCTGCTTCTGTCCACTAAATGAATGAGGAATTCTAGCGACTAAAAAGTTGCCTTAATTCCTAAGTTTGTGTTTGTTGGCTCGAAGGGGCTGAACACCAAAGCGGTGACAGGGATTGGTATATAAATACCAAAAACAGACCTGCTTTGAACTTAGAAATGTCAAGACCGAGCAGGCCTAGAGACTAAATTCCTCCTCCTCAAGGCAAACACTGAGGCATGATGGCACATAGCTGATGCATTTCCTGCATTTCTTCTACGGATGAGGATGAAATTCAGTAATTTTCTGTGAAACCGACATGAAAATTAGAAAAAATTCCCCTGAACCCAAAGGGCTAAAACTGTCTCAAGTTGCAGCCATGTCACAAAATTTAGTGGAATAGTTTCAGGCCAAAACTGGTATTTAATTTTCCTAGATTCATTAAAAATAAAATTAATATAAAAATTTGCTTCCTTCTCTGAACTTCTGGGAATGCACATGCTATGGGAATGCACTGCTATTTATTTTAGGAAGAATGTAATTCAAAGTTACTAAGGCCTACTTTAGTCAAATATATTTTCATATTCTTGCATCTCATGAGTCTTCAAACTCTCTTTTGCCCCCACCTCTACCACAGTTATCACTTTTTTTCTCTTTGGGAAAAATAGAGAATTCAGCCAGTTTCTTCTATCAATAGCTTCTTCCTTCAAAGATCATTGGTTCACTCTTCCCCTCCATCACAAGACAGATGGCCAGAGGCAATGTCATAACTGGAAGTTAATAAGTAAGTGGGGATCTCTCTAACTTTCCCTCTAATTCCTCCATACCCTTTTTGCCCTCACAGGTTTTGTCGTCTCACAATCCAAAAATTTAGTTAGTTATATGCTGTTCAGTCCTTACTCCATGGAAGGAGAGACTAACCCTCAATTTACCAAACCTAGAGGAAACGGATATGCAATTTCACATTCTGGAATTTTAAAGTTAAAAAGCAGCTTATTATCAGAACTGTGTCTAAATACAAGCTACCAGGTGGGAAAGGAGAAGAATTTGACTGGTCTGGGAATACCAAAACAGGACTTCTACACTATAGGATGATCCATTCTGTTAGACAGATATGAAATCCACTTGATAATTCATCATTCTCTGATTAAAGTCTGTCAAAGAAAATTAGTTCCTGCTTTATCATTAATGGTTAGGCCAAAAAGATACGTCTGCAACTTGATGAACTCTGGAGTTTGAAAAGGACAGGCGAAACAGTATTTTTATCTGTCTTGAAAAGCCAGATATTTCATTCAACACTTCTTTCAACAGAATCATTTCCCTCTGATTTCTGAAATCCTACAGAGTATTCACAGGGTTTGGAACTGCAATTTACATTAAATAAAGGGGAATTTTTCTGTTTACTCAGCATAGACAATGATCTAGAACCCTCCTGTTAGGAGGTAACAGAGACTTAACTAGGCAGATCTGTTTGATCAACATTTTTATCCCTCTGTACAACATTATCATCTCAATTTCCTAATTTTCTTAATTACCACCTGATTTCTTGTGGTTCAGGTTATCAGATTAATTTCTACCATGAAAGCTTGCTGTAAGTACGTGGGGGTAGGATGAACAGTGTTAGGGGGTTTCCTCTCTGGAAAAGCAAGCTGGGAATAGCTGGTCATAACTCAGAGGTACTTTCCTGTTACAAAGCATTAGTTGGGAAACTTGTCAAAACTCTCAGTGCATAAGCTCTGTATGTCACTACACTGGGTAGTACACACCGGTATCGAGTTCATGCTCACAGTGGTTTATGTTTTGGAGGCTAATTAGGAAAAGCAGCACAGCCCAGCTCCGGTCGGAGGACATTCTAGCAAAGCCTCTGGCTTGGAATTTCACAGCAGGTTTCAGAATTAAAGGCATTTAAACCTCAGGTTATGAATCAATGAGTGTAAATCAAGGAGTTTAGGTACCACATGTATAGACACTTTAAGAACAATGTAATTTGTCTGTTTTTGTAGCACAGAGAACAGGCCTGGCTTGGGGGGAGGCTGTACCTGCTTCGTGTGCTGCCAAGTGACGGCTGCAGCAGAACCTTCTCACGAACACAGTTTCTGTTTCAAAGTGCTGCATTACTAAGAAGATTAGGATTTGTCAAATATGAATGGATTGCTCCTATAAGTGGGTCGGAATGTACTGAAATTCTGAGGGCATTGGCTTTTAAAGAAGCCGAAAGTACTGTCATGTAAGGGTATTTAGTGAATGATTGCATTAATGTCTTTAATTGTTTGTGTTCGTTTTTGTGCCCTGGAAAGTGAAAACTAGGATAAACTGATAATTTTCAAGTAAGAAAAGCCTTTCTTAAAAGGAGAATGCCAAAGATACATTCTTGGACAGATGTCCTAGACAGAGCCTGTTATCAAATAAATTAGGCTGTACCTAATGTTAGAATCTTGTAAACACGCACAGAATTGTCACAACATCCCTTTGCATTAGGAATGGTCTTTTCAGAGCAAGGCGCAGTAGCTGACTAGTGGGAAAGCTGCAGAGTTGCTAATGCCATTGTGCTTTTTCATTAAAAGCCTGCTTACTTTCCTCAAAAATGCAATTTGCTCTGTATGTGTCCCTCTTCCCTTTCCTGCCTCCTTTTTAATACCTCCTGTCTTTCCAGCAAATTAAAGATTTAACAAATACCCACAGACATACACGTGCTTTTAGGATCTGTTGCTCCTGTTTGGGAGTGAAGAGAAGAGGCTCCTTTCTTGCTGTTTAGCAACTGTAACGATATTTGGTGTTTTGTTTCCCTAGGGAAGAAGCAGTGGCCGCTCACTATCACTTCCTGGGAGACCTTCTTCACTCATTTCCCGAGCCGTGTCTCCTACTTCTCCTCTTGTATTTCAGCCTGCCCCCGATTACTTCAGCAAGCCAGAGCCAGCAGCCGACAAGCCTGGCAAGAGACTGACTCCCTGGGAAGCAGCAGCCCGATCTCCCCTCGGCCTGGTGGATGAGGCTTTTGGCCCCCAAAACATGCAGGAATCCATTGCTGCCAATGTAGTATCAGCTGCTCGAAGGAAGACGCTTCCAGAGCCACCACATGAATGGAAACAAAAGGTTTCCTATGAGCCTCTCGCCCCGAGTGGCAGCACAGGCTTGCTGGCAGGGAAGCAGTCAGGTGCTATGTCACCCCAAAAGGGCTCCCTGCCCGCCCCGGGTGCCCTGGCGCAGGCTGGCTCCCAGCTGCTGCACCCTTACTGCACCCAGCGCTCCAGAACAGATCCTGACATCATGTCCGTGGATTCCAGGTCTGACTATGGCTTCTCAACAGCTGATTCAAACTACAACCCACAGCCGAGGGGATGGAGGCGCCCAACGTGAGCAGCTGAAGGGCCTGCTGCATTTCACCTTCTTCCAGCTCTGCAAGCCTCAAGATCTGAGCTGGAGAAGGAAAGTCTCTCACTGGCCTGATGATCTCTGAACTAAAGAAACGAGGAGGCAAAATGAATGGAGCACACTTTTCACGTGACTGCAGGGCCTGCAGCCTCTAGAATAGACTCAGTTCTACACCTAAGATTGTTCTGTTTGTCAAAAGGCAAAAATACACATTTCTTGGGGCGAAGTGGGGGTGAAAGTGGGGCCACCAATATGTTCAATGCAAAAATCTAGAAAATGACAGTACAAGTGCTTGCAGTTAAGCTAATGTTAAAAAAAAAGGTAAGGGCGTTTTAAAGGCAAGAAGTATTTTATAGGACCTTGTAGGTTTTCTGGGTATGTCTGACATGAGTTCCAAGGTACTAAATATAGTCAGATCTGAACAAGTTCTAATGGAAGTGGAATACTTCAGAGTGCTGGCTTATTTGCCATATGTTTTCTTTACTGTGTTTTTATAATGAGCTAAGAAAGTAGATCAGTGGATATTTTTACTGAGGCAACAGCCAAAATACATCTGTGGTCGTGGTCCCTGAATCACTACAATATGTAGGTACAGGAAATCTTACACAGTCCCCCATTTCAGATGGACTTCAAGACAGTTTCAATGAAGTTTTACAGATTGTAATGAATCGAATGATCTGAAAACACCAGGAAGGAAGGTGGTGTTAATAGAGGTCAGTACCACGATACTTGAACAACAAAATAGATGAGGGGTGTATTTAAACTGGACTGCAAGTTAATTTTGTAATAAACTATCAAAGAAGTGAGAGGCTGAACAGCCTTTGTTTCTCTGTGAAATGCACTAATTGCTGAGCATTTACTGTGGCAGTGCCTGGCAATCCAACTGGCTGGGCAGTTACTTGTAGGAACTAAGTAGCTCAATGTTTAGAAAGCTTTTGAATTGCATTCTCAGTTTGGAAGACATAGATAAGTTGTTTATCAAGGGCAATGGTGTTCTATTTAAAAAACAGTACGTGAGGGAGGGTTTCTGACACGTGTGATGTGGTACGAGTCTGGTAGCAAGGATTTGGATGGTTAGTTATACTTAAACAATCTTAATGGATCTAAGGAGATGGGGAATAACTTGTGCTGGTGATACATATCATGCATTTACAGCTTATTTAAACAATAGAAGTATGTGGCTAAAAATTTACGTATTCCAAGCTTATTTGGGTAGTTTAGATGTTGCAAAAGCATTAAAAGGACACCCCAAGTTTTGCAAAGTGCTGCCAGTCCTCCTTGTTTTGTGGGGAATTTTTCAAGGATCTGTCAAGCCCAGTCAACTAAAATTACTGCAGGAGGACTTTTAACTACCCTTAACCTCAGTAAGGTTGTCAGCTGTGAGTGAAGTGATCGGATTAGAAAGAACTAAAACATACATGCAGTAAGAAAAAATATATTACAAAACATTCCCATCTGCAAAGAATTCTCCCTCATGGCAATTATAAAATATAATTGGTACGAAGGAAAGAGGAAAATTAAATACAAGTTCAGCTGAGCTGGAACTTCCCATAAAAGCAAATAATTACATGAAAAATATACCCCTAATGAGTTTAAGTTGGCAGTAATTCTCTAGTCAAACAGAAGTCTCTTTGAAATTAACTGAACCTTCTGACCAAGCAGGAAATGGAGACACAGGAGCTGTAATCCTTTAGACTATGATCATATTGCTATAGCACCTTACAGATTTATTTCATAAAATAAGAATGTAAAAAAAAAAAAAAAAAAAAGAAGATGATTCAGAAAAATTACACAAGCAAAGCTGCCATGATATACCTGAAAACAAGCTTTGTACCTCCAGGCCTATCTCCCTGGAAAAACATGTCCAGTTTTCACTTAATTACAGTGAAATTATGATACAAACTGAAATTCAGTGAAATTTATAATACAGGGGCATCAAGGCCTTAATGATTCACTAACTACCATTGCATGTGTATTTCACAGAAGGCCTACATTCTGAAAAGTATATAGTGCTTACATATTTTGCTGAGCTGTGGTCCATATTACCATAACAAAATGATTCCCTGCATCCAGGTTTCTGTTTTGAACTGTTTTCTTTACATCACTAAACAGGAAACCAGATCAATGAATTCACAGAAAGGCATATTATTATCCAAGCCCATTATTTTAATTCTCAGAATCAGATATCTGACTTTGCATTCTTGTTGAAACCAGTGCTGTGAATGCTAAGTTCATGCAACTGCCAGAAGGAGATGTGGACTTAATTTTAAAGTACATGCAATTAAAATTTGCCAAAAGTGGTTTTTAAATTCTGATATTGTAAAATCAAAATTATTATAGGAACTGATATTACAACAGCTTTAATGCTGTGACTACATAGCAATATGGGAAAACATTCTCTAGGATGAAGCCCTAATCCCTCACCACAAATAAGCAACAAACACGTAAGCAAAGAGTTTCAGGCAGAATCACTGACTTTCTGTCAATCTCTCAGGAAAAACAAAGTGTAGCCTTATAATTTTCTTCTATTCACAAGAAGGAGCTCATCACTGAGTAATTCTGTGAACATGAGACTCCCTGACGCTGAGTTTCATGTCCCTTTATAACTAAATCACTGTAACCTCAGTGTTTAACATGATGTACTACAGATTTTTTTTTCCTGCTGCTGAGGATTTACCAGCTCTCTTTCCCCTGTGGATTCTCTCACATCTAATGGGGACTGAGTTCCCACTGCAGCATTTCCCTCAGTACTGGTAAGTGAATCCGGCCTCCGCCCCGCTGTCTATTTTCACAAAGTCTGTGGGCAATGGATTGTCGTGGAGATCTATTCCTCTGCCACACAGAAACGAAACTAATCAACATTTTTGAAGTTACTGGTGGGAGGACAGACATACAGACAGGCATGCAGACAGATCACATGGTGTTGTTTAGAAGGAATCAGACTAAATCCAGATGGAAACCATCGACTGATTTCAAAGCAAGCAGCAGGCCCAGACCAGAAAATTAAATACTAATGCATCAGTTCTATGAAGGCCCCACAGCATTTTTCACTTTCTGTTCTTCACCCCATTCCTCCACTAGCAAAGCATCTTTCTATCAAATAGCTGTGACCGTTGTGCATGAGTTCTGACTATGTTAAGTAATATATGAGTATTTCTTACATCTGTTTTTGAATGCACAGATCTGCTCAGTAAACATGAAGAAAAAAATTCTCTTGATATTTGAAATCCATTGGCTTTGTGTTCACCCTCAGAGGTGTCCCTGTTAACAGGCAGAGCATCCGAATACACAATATAACTGAAAATTTTGTTTCTTTAGTTATGTTAGGTGATGATGTTCATGACTCTTGTTCATAACTTGTTTTCATTTTGGTTTGCTTTAACACAACCTAATATCTACTCACACTGCATTTCTGCCTAGTAGCAAAAGACTGTGTTAGCTTTATGAAAGACTTTTCACTTCTAAAGACTTTTGCTCACTGCAAAGGACACTTTATTTGAGCCTGCATGCCAGAGGTGTAAATTGCATCACATAATAAAGTGATTGACCAATCAGATGAGAAACACAATTTTGTTTTCCCTAAATTCTTGTCTGTTTGTTTAAATAATCTGAACCCAAGTAAAGCCTAATCTCTTTTTCTCTGCACCATTTTTAGACTCACTGACTTTGCCTGTCAGTGACCTCGTGCTGGTATGAGCTTCTAGAAGCTTAAATCAGCATCGGGTCAAAAGGCAACTTATCAAATTCACTAGAATTTCATTTCCATACTGACTAAGCAGAGGAAGGAAATGCAGTGAAGCACAACCCACCCAGTTTAAATAATACGATCAGAACCGTTTTTATTGTTGGAGCATTTTCATCCCAACCATAAAAACTGCAACATCAGCTTATGATAGTTACTTCTCTACTTTACATGCACCTAAACCTCTGTTTAGTTTAGGTTTGTTCATTGCTGTATTCTCTTGTTGTTTATTCTCAATTGAGACACACTGTTCAAAAAAGAAATAAATGCTGTTAATAAATTGTGAACCCAGTCTTTATAGTATCCAGGCTATTTGGGTTGATAGCTGACAAGGAAATAAGGACAGCACATACAGTCTATCTGTGAACGGCCAGAGGAGATTTTCACTACTGACACGAAATGAATCACAAAGCAGTTTTTGCATTGGTAAAGCAAGCAGGATTTTGTCTCCAGTGCAAGAAAAATGATCAATGCATGCAAAACCTGGGGAACTGAAAAACCTCCCTAACAGCATTTTAATAGCTTTGCTCCACGAAGGATGTCCAAGGTTATAAGAGACTCAGTACTACTCCTTTTCATGGCTACCTTTTCATTCTCCTTTGGTAGGTTCTTAAATACATCATAAAGAAAGCAAGCATAAGCCAGATTCACAGTTTTACATCACCCCCTTGACTCCAGTAATTCACAACAGATTAAAGATCTCACTGCCCAGGAGAAGAGTCATCATTTTTGGATGACATTTGACTCCCTAAAGAATGTTCTTTGGTTTTCTTGGGATGCCCTAGATTTTCTGGTGCATTCATCACCGTTGAAGAGTATTTAAAATTACTCCAGTGAGGCAGACTGCTCTGTTACTGAATGTGAGGCTCGTGGACTGAGGAATTTTAAGTCCAGAAAGGAGGATGCTTCCAGGCCAATATCTGGTTTTCCTCAAACTGAACATTTGTGCTTTGCAATTGTTCACTGGATATATTACTGGATTTTAAAAAGAAGCCCTGTGTTGCTGCCGAGTCAGAAAAAGTGCCCAATATGCAGTAAAAGGTTTGGTGTCTGATCACACATTTTCAGTCCTAAAAGAAGGCCTGAAGTATTTTATACTCTAAGCAAAATGACCTCGGGGGTGTTTGTGCGCACGCACACTAAGTTGTGGGGTTTTTTTCTGGATAAAGAAAGGTAATGGCTAATTAATAGATGTTAACGGAGAACTAGGAGAACATATTGTGCTGTGGTACAGTCCAAACACAACTGCAGGGTTATACTATACTGACCATAGAGAAAAGCAGGTATTGATAAACCTCTAGATCTATTTTTATCTTTAAAATAAATCAAAACTCAAGGAGTGCAGACATTCATGACATTTTTTGCCCTATAAATAAAGAAACTGAAGGAAAGATATGGTAATTGCTGGAAAAACAATGCCGTGTGTTGCAAATAATTTTAAGCAGGCTCTAGACAAGCAGAATTTGCCCAAGGCAAAAATGGATAATAAGAAGCTTTACAGAACTCAGGGTCAGAATAACAGATGCCTTGGTATATTTTCCCAACAAGAACAAACTCACAGAACTGTGGCAGTTACAAAACAATTGTCACTTTTCAATGTTATTAACACTTTGCTAAGCTACCTTAGTTTTAATCAGTCTTCTCCTGTAATCAATGGAGGTGCTTGAGTTTAATCTCACAAAGTCAGTAATTTTTGGAAAAGAAGAATCAGCATAAAGTCAGCATATGCTCAACTCTGTGGTATTTCCAGTAGTTCTTTTGTAACAGAAAAGCTTGTAAGCATAAACACAGCATTTTTGACCAGGTGCTCATCAGCTACTCTGATTTTTAGATGTGTTCAAGACAGTTCATATTTACAGTTAAATGCAAATGCCTTGCCTATTAAGTATTCTGCAGCACAGAACTTAAATGAAAGCTCTCTATTGAATTACTTGCACAAAAGAATAGTTTCAAATGTCATTTTTTTAAAAGATGAGATATAAGTAGATAATTTTTCTAGTTTCCAAGTAATTTCCCATTACGGATCCACACAATTCCATGTCTTATGTGAAAGTTCAAGATTATTCTGTTCACTGTGTCTATGGAGTTCACCATTCTTTACTTCCTCTGGCAGCTTAAAACGCCAAGAGATTTTCCATGTGGTGGTAAACAAAAATCAGAAGGTCAGTGTAGAAATGAAAAAATGTACTTCCTGAATCCGTATGTCCTGAGGAAAAAAAGGTACTTCAAAGAAACCCAACAAGAGAACATCCTCTGACCACATGGAGCAAAATCCCAGTCCCAGCTAAGTCTCACTGGGAGCTTTGCTAATTTCCCACTTATGTTAGCAGGGCAAGGATTTCACCTCACAGAGAAATGTGCAGCATCACAAAAACACAACTGGTTGTGAATTCACAAGCACTGAACTGGTGTCAGCAGCCTGGTAGTTTTTTGAAGCCTGTAGAATAAAAAAAATGTGACTGACAAAGCAATAAGGCATCAACCAGATTTTCTGATGTCACCTTCTGTTAGGAACTTGCTCTTTTCTATGTGCAGACATATGGATTGTTCTCTCAGCTGGGACTCTCTTGAGGCTCAAGTTACTGTCTTGGCCACCTGTGTTACCAATGAGGAATGGCATGCTTAAAAAGAGGGTAACTTCATCCCAAATAAGTGCATGAAGTAGGTGGGCTGGATGCCACGTCTACAGAATATTTGGACAGATGAGGATCAAAGGGATTTTGACAGAGCTGGAAAGTGCAGGAAGGTAGGTGATGACACGTGTCCCTCTCTCTCTACTTATAGAGGTATCTCTTCAGTACAAGTATTACAGAATCTTTGGCATGTGAATTCTTTTTTAAAGGGTGAAGCTGTTACAGGAAGTGAAATTTTAATTTTGATCACATTAGGATAAGTAAACAGTTAAGTTACAAGCAACACCTCATTCAGCTGGATAGCAAAACAAAAAGACAAAAAAAGAAACAGAATCCATGCCTCTGTTTCTAGACCTTGGGTGGGTTTTGTGCAACAGCACACACTGGTACAATGAGTTCTGAGAGCTGCTGCCTGGCTGTGCAAGGCCAGCCCAGTCTCAGAAGCTCTGGAACCGTGTTCCTGCAGCGCTGCACTGGAACTTGCTCCTCATCTCACCAGGCTTCATCTGGTACGAGAAATTAAGAACCAGGACCCAGACACAGATTTACACCACTCTGAACTTACCTAGGTTTGTAGGGGTCAGACTGGATAGATCTGTATCTGCGACACGGATCAACAACACACCAGATAATCCACCCTAGGCCAGTGAAGAGATGATGGGTGTTAATTCGGTAACCATAAAGATCTTGGGAGTTTAGGTAGACGCTTTTTCAAAATCAATGTGGAGGTTTCTCAGAGGAACAGATCCCCACTCATCCCTTCCTGTATTTTAAAGAGCTATTATTTACCTGCAGAATGAGATACAGATCACTGTGTTTTGGGTGTACACGGGAGTTAGATGGGACTCCTGCATATTTAACTGCAAATGAGCAGCAGGATGACTGACTGCAGGTTTGGATGGCAGCAATCCAAACAGATAATGCTCAGGGAATAGCAATAGTAGCTCTATTTTTTCCCTGAGACCTTTGTAATAGCTTCTACTTCTTTGAATGCTCTGCCATAAACTGTACTGGAGGGCGGAGAACACAAAGGTGCTTTAGGACTAAGTTCACAACTACAGTGAGAATTAAGGGCACATTGCACCTTTTTTCCCCCCAGACAATAATTCGACTGTTTGTGCCTTTTATATTTATTACTTTCCACTTTAAATTTTTGCCCTTATTCATGATCTCCCTTTCAGATACTCCAGTGGGTATGAGATGCATTGTATTTTTGGGCAAAGCATATAAACCTTCCAAAAAAGCAGAGTTAAACTAAAAAAACAAGCAATACATTGTAATGAACACACACATACAGAGTGCTCACAGACCACAATAAAGGGGAGGTAGGCAGAGAGCAAGAGGGAAAAAAATAAAATCGTGTGTTATCAGTAAAGCAGAAAGATTCTATTGTATTAGACATAGGATGTAGTGAGTCTCCAAGTTCCTATTTCCCTCTGTATTTTAGGGACTGGTGCAACCTCTGGAGCACCTGACTCTGTCACACAATGGCACAGACAGAAACACAGCAGGCAGAGCACAAGAAAACAGAGCAAAGACAAGTCAGTAGGCAATAGTGCTAAGCCTACTGGCATACTCTGCCGGTAAAAAAAAGAAAAACATAAAATTAAAGATATTATATTTACTTTTATCCTCTTTTGTGAAAGAGCTAAGCAGACCAGCACGTGATGGACACTCAGGCCCTATGCTGTCCTGTACTTGGTAGCAATAACTAATCTGGATAGGTAATTCCATTTACTTTCTGCAAAAAGACAGGCAATTTGTCACTAAATGCTTCACACTTACTTACTGAATATCACCATGTTTATGTCTCCCAAGTTTTTCAAGCCCAAAGCAAGAGAAGCACTTTACTAAGCCTAGTGCTGCCCAACAGAGGGCAATGGTACACAATCCATATAATCCATAATATCTTTGACAAGGCCCCTATTTCAACAGAGGAGCTATGGCAGAGTCAGAGAACTGGCTGGACACCAGGCACCAAACAGTGTCATTATCAGCATGTCCACATAGACACTGAAGCAGAACTCAAATGCCAGAAAACTTTACAGTTTGAGCTAAATAACATGGCACAGGAGGTATTCCCACAGCACCATTTAATGAGTGCCACATAGGTACAAGCTAATTATTCCTGACCTCAACATCACAGGAGGACAGACGTCATGATCTCGCTGTACAAATGGAAGAAACTATGACAATGAAAGAACACGTGCATTGCCTGGGGCTGTCGGGACAATGGCAACACTGGACTTCAACTTAGGTATTCCAGCCTTACCCTCACCTGTAATCCACTGACTATTTATAGCAGCAATGCTTACTCCACAACCAGCACAATTACATTCTTACAGCTCAGAAAAGAAACAGCCAGGAAGCTCCAGAACCTTTGAAGAAACAATCTAGTAATTTAAGAGACCGATCAAGTTACGGCCCAGTTTGTCAGAAAAAAATTATGAAAATTATTTGCCATAGAAAATTATGTCACTAAAGGTGGGGTAAGAGTTTCTCTTGTGACTCTCTGAAAGCTGCTTTAATGTGAAGTTGCATTATTAACTTCAAAATGAGTGAGGAACACTTGACCAGCTTGACACTTCTTTCTCAACAAAGTGGAGTTAACAATTAACCTCTGCCAGTACACAGGTGGCATAACAATAAATGTAGACAAAATCAGTTTGCTGGCAAAGCATGTTTATAAACAAAAAGCTTAAAGAAAAAATCTGTTGTAACGAGTTAGCAATGCTAATTCCCAGAAACAGAAATCTTCTGGAAAAAAAACAGACAGCAAATACATGAATAGAAAACAGCACACCCATTGCTAATAAATCTTCCTTAAAAGCACAGCAGTGAGGACCAGTCTTAGGATAACTAACAAATGTATAGTAAGTCTATATGAATACATGTCCACAAACTGCAGCCACTGTGGACATGATATCAAATCGCCATTTCCACACAAGACACTAAGGCACAGGGAAAGGAAAGGAAGTTGACATCATTAAAATTTATTATATACACAGACAAAAACAGACTTTGATGTTTTCAGCTTCTTTGACATGCAGGCCCAAGTTTCCATCCACTACCAAAGAACATGATGACAGTATTATACAGCTTTTTATCTTAATTTAATTTCTAACAGTAAATACAATACCAGGAAAAAGGTAAAAACATTGGATCTGTCCTCCCTAACAGCCTACCCATGCCTCTTCTTGCCTATGGTTACAGATAATGGCTATTTGTCCTACATCAAATCTCAAAGCACCCTAGAGAAAAAAAAACACCTTCATATTTATGTGTGTACTGTCTATATTATACATAGCTCTTTTGCCTAGTGCAGTAACTGAAAAACAGCTTCCGCAGAGTTCAGATGACAGGGAGTCCAAGGGAATCCATATTTCTGGAAAGATAAGCTTTATACTCAAAAAACCCCCCAAGTCCCGCACCAATGACTTTTATTCTTACAGTGTATTTTTTGAGGGGGATGGAGCTATAAAGACAACTTGAAGTTCCAGGACTTTGCCAATCATAGTTACCTGTTTCTTTTACTTCTGTTCACTGTCCTAAGCAAGAGGTGAATTTGGAAAAGCAAATGCTGGCAGCTCCTGTTTGATTGGACAGATAAGCTTTATCCGAATTAAGGTGCATGGAAGTGTTGGTACAGCAAATGTTACTCCAGCTGGGCACAGTGCCCACATTCAGGGTAGCTAAAGTAATGGAGAAATTACTCAGGGAAGCAAAACACACATGTACAACCCCACCACGCATTCCCCTGGAGAGTAATGAGCTCTAATTCCACATCTGTAGAATATCAAGACTGAGAATGGAAAATATCTATGGCATGGCTGGATTCCTGTAAAATGGAAAACATGAGATGGTAGGAGTTTTGTTTTCTGCCTACCAGTCCTGGAATGTTTCTAAACTAAGTGAATCTTGTGAAGAAAGAATTAAAAGCAACAAATAAGAAGAAATACAGCAGGTTTCAGGAGCCATCTCTTGCAAAGATGGAACTATGGATCAAAATTTGGTCTTTGAATCTCTGTGTCGAAGAGTCACGTATTTGAGTTCACAATTATTTGGATGCAGGGAATTACTTCTTATAAAAAAATATTTAAGGGGCAGACTGATGACGGTGTAATCCGGCAAGTATTACTTCCAAGGCTGCTGCTCACACTTGGTAAAGAAAAATATCCCATCTATTGTACACCTTCCAAATATACTGTAAAATACATACTTACTGTGGCAACCTGCTCCTTGAGGGATCTTTTCTGTATGACTCCAACAGCAACTAATGGAAAAAATGGAAGAAACACCAGGAATTAATCACAAACCGAGAAATTATCCCTGAAACAACTGCACTGTAGTATAGCAGATCTTCTCTACACAAGGCAAACTACTGCAATATTTTGCACTTCAGAGGGTCAAATAGAAAAGTATATATGGGGGTAAAATGTAGTTACACTTATTCATTTGTGACACGTAACAGTTTTAGAGTTAATAATTGCTTAATCTAATGATACAGCACTCAACTTCCTGTAATCAGGTTAGGCACTGACAAGCAGAGCCTTTTAAATGGGTTTGGGAACAAACTTTTCAGAGGTAAGGTCATGACACATCTTGATGACACTGCAACAAATAAATGGTACTTCTAATTCAGTACTTTTATGCTAACTCATAAAATGAACATCTGCTCAACTGCAGGCTTGCTACATTTCAACCATGAAGTATTCCAATTAACTTCAATGTTAATGGGATCACCAGGAAATACCCAAACACTGGAAATGTCACAAAGCAGAACAGCAACACCATCATCACCATTTAGTGAAAATTCACTAAGGATGGTTGCTAATTAACAGTGGCCTGGATGGTCACTGACATTCAATACCTGTAATGTCAGCAAAGATTACACGGTTGCAAGAGGAACATCCCTTCTTTTGGTCACATGACTGTCAGCTGAAGATGACCAGCAAGTTTATTTAGATGTCTTCTTAATTTCTGCTACCTTCACTAGGTAAGAATTTCATTTCTCAGCATAGAATTGAAGAAGGCAGCAGAAAAGCTTCCTTCTGAAGTACGTAAGTGTCTGATTTAAATGAATAAATGAACGCAATTTGCCCTAAAACTTCTGGGCCTTTTTGTACTGCATATTCAATTTCAAAAATACAACATGTACTCTTCCATAAGACCAATGTAAATTCACTTTCTTCAAAGGCCAAATAAGAACCCCATTTTCCCTGCACACCTAATCCTGAATTAATTTCTTACAAATACTTTAAAAGAGAACTCAGTCTGCCCTGAGAGTGAATTTTCCTCCAATCTCTTCACTGGAGAAAACTGACCTCCTGATAGAGGATCTGTTCCCTGAGGATCATCTGCAACCAGCCTTTAACTTGCTCTCTCAGTCTTCACCTGTCCTGAATAAAGAGAAACAGACGGTGACTGAAAAATGTTGGTGCAAGTTTGTGGTTTGGTAACCTGCAATCTCTGTGTCAAAGTCCTTTTGCCCAGTATCACATTGTGAAGTCTAAAAATAATCTGGCCTCTGTATTTACACTCTTGGATAAGGTAAGTCACTAAATTCATGTTCAAAGCATGTAAATAAAAATAACTTTACTTTTCAGATGCAAAGACCTGAAAACAGTAAAATGCATAAATGCCCATCGTGCCTTACAATCAGCCACCTGATCTGCAGCTTGAACATGGTGCTGGATGTGTAATTTTAGATGTCTAGATTTTAAATGCTTTCTAAAACCAGTCCCAATAAAATTGCTGACAAGATAAAGCAGGAATTCAGAGGCCTGCTGGTTTTTCCCACTCATACAGGTGCTTTCTGCTTTCCCAGACAGTGTTTTCAGACGTAGGTGTGACAAAACAGGCAGTGGGACTCACTACGGCATTTCGGGCTCAGCTGCAGTTTCCATGGATGTTCCAACGAGCCATGCATGTGCTGCAGGGGGAATCTTATTTAGCAAGTGACAGCACCACCACACAGCATTGCAATGCACTGAGGGCACAGACAAATCCTGCTTTCATCCTTCTGCAGCAGCAAAGCCCCGTGAGCCGACACTCCTTTCCCTGAACCAATCAGGGACGTATCCTTATTTTGATTTAAATATGTTCCTGTGCAGGAAGGGCAGCGGAGGGTGATTTATTTTCACAGAAAGAGATGAGCAGCTATAATGATTAATGGGAACATAATTTCCCATAACACCGGGATACTAAAAAGAGAAAGAAATGTGGGACAAGTTATGTAATGTGTACTGACTGAAATATGCTGCATGTCTCTGAAAGGAGACAGGATCCTGCCCTCTCTGGAGTGAACAAGAGCTCTGCCACTGAGGGAAACCTCAGCTGTTTTAAATCACAGCTCTAGTTCCCCTAATTTATTCTAATTTACAGTGGAATACTTGTGTGAGTAGCATTAGGAATATGTTGAGGAAGAAGAACTAAAACTACTACACCCAACAGCAGAATATTCACCGCATGATGTATTCCCATCTTATAAAGAACAGTATCATTCCTGTTGACACTTAGGCCTAAAACTTGGTGATCCCACGAGCTGCCCTGCCCAAAAAGCCTGAGGATAAAGCAAGGTTAACACACTTGGCCTGTGTCAGAATGGAAGGGTCATCCAGACTTTGAGACATCAGTCTGAATCACTTACAAATAGCAACTGTACCCAGAGGAACAAGTGTCTTGGAAAGAAACCACTGTTACCCAGGATGACACTTCTCTTGGAACCATGCTGCAGTTTCCAGGACAGACTCACTTCAAGGGATTAGGAGGCATGTTCACAACGTTTTACCTCAGCACAGCAGGAGTAACCTGTCATTTCTTGTGAGAGTAATGTCTTCTTCACATTTTTCCTGCCAAACAGAACTAGGTGCTTGGTCATAGGCACTTAGGTACATGTCTGCATCAAGAAACAGCATTTTTAGCTCAGGTCTACTGCTCACCTCCAGGACAGAGGAGGCAGAACTTGAACCCACAGCTTAACCTTCTGAATCTCACAAGTTAACTCTGACATCACTGGCAACAAGCAACGACAGTACTAAACCCTTTAGTTTACTAGCCAAGCAGAAAACTACATTATGTGGCACAGCCTGAAATTCTGCAAGTAAATCTGGGTGGGTTTTTTTTAGCAGAAAAAGTATTTTTTTAGGTTAGACACTTCCATTACAGAAGACATAACGAGCAACTCCCATAACTCAAAGCCCCCACAGACAAAAGTCCTACAGACCAACTGAGAACAGAGAGCATCCCTTTGGTAAGATGCTGGCCCTTAACCAATAAAACAGTAGAAAATAGTTAGAAAATATACTTAGAAAGTATATTTGGAAAATGTGTCAGCTATGGAAATAATTTAATTAAATTATTAATCATTAAATTATTAAATTGAATGCATGGAATTAATTCTACCCACTTTGTCCTACTATCCTTGGTCATGTTTTAAGGGAAAAGAATATCTGAGGGAAAAAATAACAAGAATTTCCAGTAGCTGCCACATTAGTTATCATCAATTCTCCTGGTAAAACGTTTGACAATGTAAATGAGATTTATATTTAAGCTGTGTACGTGTGATATGGCATACCAGGTGGTTGTGAGGCAGCAAAACTGTACCAAGATCTGGTTTCTATATTTCTAGTGTTGGGAAGAATTCAGACAAGGATTAATCATAAAACAGATGGAAGAGACTTTTTTATAAGGGATAAAAAAAAAAAAAGTATTTGTTACTTTCCTCAAGGGGAAAATGGAAAAATACTTTTTCGCTTAATGGTTCTAATAAAGTGGATGCTGATATAGTCTAGGGCCTTGCAAAAGAAGTAATTAGAAGTTTTGTTAGAGTACATTCTTCAGGTAGACAAAAGAATCTGCCTGGAACATGAATAAAGCAAAAGGAGAAAAATCTACTTCAGAAGATGGCGATCTCTGGATACAACTATAACTTATATAAAGTTCATAGTTATAGAAGAGGGCATGTTCTCCCTTCTGGGCGAATTCAATTGACTTAAAAATATATAAATAAAAAATACACCCCAATAAGTTTGCATCCCAGTAAGTTTTATCAGTTGGGGGAAAGAATTAGAGCCAGTGATGAATGAGACCTGGGATTCCAAAGGAGTTTTGGCATTGGTTGTCACAGCAGAGTTCCACTGGAGTACTACACAGAGGTCCCAGGCAAGATGATGATCTGTACAGAGTACCAAGCAATGGAGGAAGAAACTGAAATCCTGAAAATATGCTTGTTTTATACATTTGTTTCAGGAAATAGTGTTTAAAATAACTGAAACACGGCAGCAATAAAACAATTACCATGTCACCCTTTTGCAGAGCACTTCTTAATACTTTCTAATACAAGGGTATTTTCCTGCCAACCTTATCCCTACGAAAACACTTGGCCACCTGATTCCTTGTTGGTTTTTCATTGACTATTTCCTGCCAACACAGTTCCTGTGAGTGCACACCAGTGTTCCTACTAAGTCACAACTCCACTTCAGCCCCTCTGCCTTTACACTCAGGTGAAACTTTCAGCTTGGCAGATTTATTTAACTTAAATAGGATTAAATTCAAAGATCGATTTAATTTAAAATGATTTTAGCCCAAAAAGTTATATAAATCAGACTTAACCAGCACAGGCTTAACGCTGCTTATGTTTGGATGTAAGAAAAATAGCTCAGATACTCTTCTTTCTGTTCAAATCTGTTTGTAGCTCTAGAAACCTTATTTTGTCCTGCAGACATTTCTGCTGAACTTGTACTTCAGCTAGTCCAGTGTTGCTTTGGAGCTGGAACCCCCAGCAATCACTAGACTGAGCACACACAGAACTGAACAGGTGTTTACTCGTAGGATCAGGAGCTTATTTTTCTTTAAACCCCAAATTATTCCCCCCCCCC
>VWZG01010841.1:138290-201168 GCA_013396735.1 Grallaria varia
TTATTCTCGGCTTTGTTTACCAGTGTTTACCATTCTAAGGCTGATATTTAAGTGGGTGAATTTTGCTCTTTTCTCGGTTTATTTTGAAGAGTTCACACTACCCTGACTTAAAAACAAACATATGAACTGCAAACCACATATAAAGGAACTCACCCTGCTCGTAACAAAAGTCGCATTGTCTTCTCAGAGTTAGTTTCAAAGCACCAAATTCACAGAGTTTAGATCAACAAGATACTTGCATAATGAGTACTGCCAGCATCACAAGCCAAGCTTGTAGCTGCCTTACCAGAGAGAAAAGAATTCAAGGGATATGAAGGCAAATGTTTTTTCTCTGAGTCGGAACTGGCAAAGTGCAGTAAAGCAGAGCCAGGACAGCAATGCTGCTAAAATGTCAGGATTTAACCGCAAATTTCAGCCTTTTTTTTTATTTTTTTTTTTTAACTCCAGCTCCTGCATTCACCAGAATCTGAGTTTTCCAGCAGTTTCTTTTCAGAAAATTGAAAATATGTCTGCAGTGCATGTCAGACAAAAATTATGATGTACTTTCCCCGCAATGCAGTTAAAGCTACACATTATTTTTAAACCAGTGTCCAGAAGATGGATCATCTTTCCAAATGGTTGGATTTGTCAATACAAAGTTGGGAAAGTAAGTATGAAATTAATCCCCTATCTGATAGCATCAATAGAACTCATAAAAATCTGATGCACATTGAGGTATGTGTTGGATCTGCATTTCCAAATACTTTAAAAACATACTACATCCTTTACCTTTATGGAATGTATTTTGGACTAAAATTTTCCCCTTCACCTTCAAAAACAAAATCCCCAGGATACTCTGCCAATTTGATACTTGGCACTCTTCAGCAAACAGAAGTTCAACAACTTGGCAGAATAGTCAGTCTTTCTGAACACCTTTTCTTTCGGAATTATTCCTTTTAAAATCACAGTACCAGCATCAGAAGCTAACAGAATAAAATTCTCAGGTATGCAAATCCTTTAGAGAAGACACCTAAATAGAGTCACCAGGTATGGAGAAGGAAGTTAGACACTTAAGTACAGGATCAAAAGGATTTATTTCCCCACAAACATCAACCTGCCAAAGAGCTGTGCATGTCATGCAATATTTCAGAAGCAAGGATCCGCTCTTTCTGAGCCCCTTACGCAGGCACACACCGTGCCTGTGACACTACGTCAAACTAAATGTTGTATCCTTTTTGTGAAGGAAAAAGCCCCCAGATGCCATGCCAAGCTCACAGTGCAATGGGCCACCCGCAGAAATGGCAGAGTTTTTGGCAGAGACCATCAGAACATGCACACAATACATTAAAGCTGCCTGGCCTGCTGCTGGCTCTGATTAAGCCTCTGACAGTAAAGGCCTGTGCTTGTGGCCTCAGCCCTTGGGATTAAACAGGGCTCTCAGCTTTGTGTTTTCTGAAAATGGGTATGTCAAGGGGAAGTAAAGTGTGGAAGTGTCAGCCAACACTGACTCTTGCAAACTGTCCCCCCCAAATTTGTTGTTCTTGGAGCCAATTACAACCATGTCCACACTTCTACAGCATCCCAGGCCTGCTAAGGGAATTGTCTCACTCCCGGTGAGGAACACGGAGGATGCTGCACCTCCAGGGAAAAAAGGAGCTCTGCTCCATCACCACCTCTGCACAGAAAGTGTATTGCGAATATGCCTGCCCTAAATTCAGCAGGGTCCCATAGCACGGAAGAAATGCTGCTGAAGAAATGCACCTTGTGCCTGTTATTATGGATTATTTAACTGCAGCCAAACACAGCCCACAGTCTCCAATGAGTTGTACCTATCAGACCAGGAATTTCAATGAGGGGAAGTATTATTTAACAATGAAGATAATTAAGCCAGTCTGTGAACGAGGGCAACATTTACCTGTCATCCTCCTTTAGGTCCTTCTACGTTACAGACAAGGCAGCTAAAACAGGAGGACTGTTTTTGGTAGGATTTGGTTTTTTGGGGGCTTTTTTGCAACTCTTCTATGTAAATTGTTACTAGGTCTGATGTGGCAAATGTAAATCCTACTAAATAAACCATCCCATTTGCTTTAAAAAAACTTGAGGATAATGAAAATACTAAATCATAGAATGTCTTCTTGTGGATCCCAGAAAAAAAATAGTATAGTCTTTGGATCCTGAATAAAATGGCAACAGTAACAATATTTTGAAAAGTCTATGAAATATATTATTAAATACATTATATCAATACCTCAAATATAATGATCTCTTGGCAGTCTGTCCAATGTAGCTACAGAGAAATAATCCATACAATATGTAATTGAAATAAAATATTTCATTTTTCATCTGAAAATAATAATGACTTCTTTTCCCTAAGAAAAACTTAAAACTGGACATATTAAAAAATGGCTTTTCTTACACTTTTCAAGGGCAGGGAATTATATTCCAGATAACTCTACTCATTTTTTTTTCATTCTAACAAATTCAAATTTAGACGTGAGAATGGGGAATCCTGTATTGCCTTGGACAGAATGCAGGACATATTTAATGAAAATTTATGACAATAACAAGACTTAGTCTCATTTGCAACACATGTAGGAGGTTTAGGCTCAGAATTTAAGTAGAACCAAGATTATAGGCACACTTACATCTATGGGCCCAGTTCCATTAAAAAAAGTAATGGTTGGAAGTTTATCTCCACCTTTAGTTTTATCTAAACTGTTGGTACTTTATGTCTACCTAATTCATTCCAGTCAGGTACTTCACAGTAAGTTATACCTGTAAATAGTTGTCTGAAGCTCAGATGGACACAGAATACAGAAACATCAGTTCCATCATGAATTGAACAGTGACTTTGGTCTTGTGCAGTAACTACACCCCCCTTTTTTACAAACAGATATCACTCATATTGTGAATTAGACACTAGACATACATTAGCTTTACTAGCCTGAATAGTACACTGATTTCAATCCATGGCATAAAATCTAGCATACACGACAGTCATAGTCTCAGGATGAATTTAAGTATCTGCTAATAACCGAGGCACTCAATTCAGCACTTAAACTGCCTCTAGTTTAAATCTAGTTGGAGAGAAAACTACAGTAACTCCTTGTCTTACGTGGGAGAGGAGAGGACATAAAAAGAAAGAAAATGAAGGAGAAATAGTTCAGTCTTTTTCCACTTGCCAGCCTGAGCAACCTTTCTGGTCAATTATGCAATTCAGAGGAAGAAGTGTGGTGGGAAAGATCCCACAAGGTGCTGGAAAAGACCAGACCAAAAGGAAAAGTCTTGGTTAAACCAAAATGACCTAAAGGAAGGAGACAGGTAAATGTTGTCCTTGTTCACGGTCTCACTTAATCATCCTAGTTTGCCACTAGTTAAATAATTATTCTCATTGAAATGCAAGCTTTGATTTTTGTGATGATGACACACGGGACTGTAATTCTTTCACCTTCCCCAACCCTCACTCGTTACTATGGACATTCTCCTAGTCATGTATACATACGAATGATGTTTTAGCAACTTGGTGTATTTTGTGGGGCCCTGAAATTCTTTGAGCATTATAAAGAAAGTATCATTCAATCCCTGACAGGCTCTCTTTCAATCCCACTTGAAGGTTGGTGGTGAACCACTGAGACCAATCTTGGCTGTTAGTTGAGCAGATAAGATTTAACCAGGACTGCGACCATGATTGGTACTGTTAAAAGTTTCTGATCGAAGCACAAAAGCTGGAAAAGGATTACCAGTGAGTAACAGCAGCAGTAAATTCTGATGGTGAGCATTAAAATGAACACTTCTTTGGGGCAGGGATGGCCAAGGAACTCAAGAAATACTTTTGACAAAGGTAAGCCTGGGAATAGGAATCTTGAGGGGAAAATAATGCAGTCTGGTGGTTGGACAGACACACTTTCAGGACAATGCATCAGGCACACACACTTTATCTGCCTCAGAGAGCCTCTTGCTTGAAAAGTTATGCACACTGTGTCAGTGCATTTTATTACTCTCCAGATGCCATTTACAGTCAGAATCCCTTATTCTTGTCCTATCAGGACAGGAGCAATTTTCTGATCAATCCTCCAAGCCAAATAAGACCATCATTTTCCACAAGAAAAAAGGATCTTCCTAGAACAAACGCAAATCCAAATTGGAAATGCATAACGTTCACCTGGCTTTTACTGCCCTGTAATTCATCTTGTTGCATTCAGACAGGAAGGTAAGGGGGGGAATGTTTCCTTCTGTCACTGCTCTATTGTGTCCAAAGGTGGTCGCTGTCACGAAATATCTGTGCTCTACATATCACACATTTCTTTGATAAACTGACACAACACTGTCCTGGAATGCTGAATATTATTAAGCTTCAAGTTTCTGCAGGTTTCTGTCTCTAATGCACAAAGAAAATGAAGGGATTTTCAGTACAGTTTGTGAGGCGTGTGCTTGTTGAGCAGTTACTCCTTAGCACATAGAACTCTGAAAAAAATCTCATTTCTTTTTCAGAACAGGCTCCGTAGATCAGCCATCTGCCACTGACTTTAGCCATCAGCTCCTACTGGAGCACGGTTTCGTCTTTCACTAAAGGATTAGCCCATGCCATTCTCATCTGATATAGTCTGCCCATCCATATATTTAACGCCTTATTTTTAAATGTCTCTTCCCTGCTTGTAGCACAGAGATTATTATTCTCAGAGGATGAGGAGATGAGGAGAATGATCTGTGCAAGTATGAGGGGAGCATTCCACCAAATCTTCCCATAAGCTCTGAAAGGGATATAAACTCTCTTTGTTGTGGGTGCAGTTGAATCTTCTCTGTTCTCTTCTTTTGCCAGGAAGATATGAGTGGCTGAAGTGTTTGAGTCTAAATATAACTAGTTGATGTCAGCTGGATGCCAACCCCTTCGAAGAGGATCAGCCCCCAGTTTGCCTCAGTACTAGGTACCATGCAGACCCAAGCACAAGGGTACAAACCATCCAGGACCAGGCAGGTCATCCCCATGCATAACTAACTCCAGAAGCTTCAGCTAAAGGCTTGAGATCGCTTTTTATCTGCACAACAAAACAGTAGGGTAAGTGTATTGTTTCCTGAAATGTTTTGACATTGTGTGTCCTACAAACTGTCATATAAAAGACATTTATGTAACCTCTTGACTCTGCAATTTAAAAGGTGTTTATTTTTTTTTTAATTTGGTCAGAAATGCACCCTCTTTAAAGATGCCAGAGTAACTTGCTTAGTTCCTCAAATTCTTACTGGATTAATAAATTTCAAAATGTACCATTTCTAAAATCATAAATCAAGATGTAAATTAAAATGAGTTATGAGTTTACATCTTTTAATATAAGTAGATGTGAGTAGGCCTAGGCCACTGGCACTGATTTTTGCCGGAGAATTCATGCAGCCAACTCCAAGTCCATTCCTTTGAACCTTCTGTCCATCAAAACATGTCCTAACATCTGTCTGCAAGCAAGAGCTGCCAGTGCATTTTGCAGTGCAGTATTTCTTTATCAGAAATACCTGACTTCCCTGCTCAGCCATTCTAAACAGGCTTTTGGAAATGAAAGTTGGCCGAATGGTGCGCGCTGGCTCAACAATGTAAAAATGTGTTGTTTTTTTTCCAGCAAGGAAAAATCGTATCAGCAAATCACAATGTTATCAGATTCTGCCCTGGTCAAAGAGAGGAAAGAACAAGCATCAGCCATTATGGATGAAATACACAGAAATGGTATAGCACCGAACCCAGCTTACTGCATATGCAATGTCCTCTAGCCCTCCCTAATACAGTTTTTTAATCATAGAGTTTAACTCTCTTACAGCTTTGTCTCTGGGTGTTTTGCCATAAATAATCTTGTGGGAGTATCATGCTGCCTATGGTAACTAATCCTTTTGTAGTTGCCTCTTTTCATTTGAAAGCTATTTTCAGATGAACAACTGCTGTGGAGGAATGAAGTAATCTAACAGCTGATGTACATTCTGTTAGGATAGCCTTTCAGAACATTATTTGGGGTTAATAACATGACTTCATTCCATTTTAAAAGGCTATCATCTCAGAAACATACAGATCTGTACTTTTTTTTTTTTTTTGCTGTTACACTCTGCTTTTTTTATATGAATGATAAAAAAATTTGAAACAAATGTTTACATCTCTGTTCCTTCCTCTCCAACTTTGTCTTTGTAACTAACTCATTTTGCTAGCATTTGGCAAGTCTCTCTAATGCACAGCCACCAATTAATCTTACATGAATGAAATTTCACTTCTCTGTTGTTGCACTGAGGAAAATGCAGACACTTTTATGAGAAGGTTGCTTGATTTTCTAAAAGAGGTTCTAAAAGTTCTGCTTCTAGTGTGACACCTTTAGAAGCAATTAACTCTCTTGGGAATACAGAACTGCTTGGCTTTCATTAGGTATGTGCTGGATGCTTTTGGAGATGTTTGCAATCCTCCTCATGAAGCCTTTTTTTACCATCTACATAAAAGATCAATTTTCTAAAAGTGATAAGCACCCCACAAGACTCACGGGAAAAACAGGAAGCTCCATTATATCTAGAATTTATGAAAGTTATACCACTTGCATAGGATGAAACACTAAACATTAAATTCCAGTTTTGAAAACCTTTCCGGTGGGCTTTTGCTCCAAAGAATTCATGGATGGTTTCTGCACTCACTCAATTGCAGGAAGATAAGACACAAGCATTTTAGAAAAAGAAGCTCCTTCTGATATTTGCAGAGGGTTTTTTTTCCCCCTGCAGTTTCTATTCCTAAGCAAATACCTCTTTCCTACTTCCATTCTCCACTGAACACGCACTCAAGTCTGAAAGCCAGTCTGCCCTTCCAGATCTCATTAGAACTCCATTTTTTTGATACTGTAAACCCAAGCACTGTATGTGCCTGAAATAGCCTGTAAGCTCTTCAGGGCAAAAGGAAAAAAAAAGGTCTTTCATATGTTTATTGGGAACCAGGCATTTCACATGGTAAACGTTGCTACTATTCATAGCAATACTAATAAATGCACCATACAGCCCTTGACATCATTGGTGTTATTGGATAATCTGTGCTGATGCTTAGCATTTGCCTCACATAATCTTTCCTTTTATTATTTACGTATTATCAGATTTGCTGTCAAGATTCATACACATAGTTATGACAGCTTATCCTGCAAGATAGGTCGTGATATGTGGCCACTGAAGGCAATACTAACCCTTTCAGTGTACATTCTATTCTTGCATCTTCTTTGGATGTCTGGGATATTAAATTTGAAAAAAAAAAAAAAAAAGAAATTCCATTAAATGAGTGCAATAAGAGTCTGTACAGGCTCAGTGAAGTGAGTTAGGAAACAGAAGAATAACCAAAGCTGTAGTCACACAAAGTATAAGTTAATTCTTTGGGACCAACAAACAAGTCTTGGAAAAATTGACAAGAAATCTGGCTAATGGCTAAATTAAGCTCTACTAATTTTTGGCATTTTGTTTTGCCTTGAATTGTTATTTCCACAAGCTCAACCTGAGATCTGGAAGGTAAACTGCTGTCCTTCCGCATCGCTCCTCTTAATGACAGTCCTGCACCTGGTAATTATGTAAAAACTAAATGTACAGTTTAAGGCAGTCTCACAGCCCTGTGGAACTCTTACTGCTGATACACCAACAGAAAACTCTGTAATGCAAGACTTGGCATGACACAGAAAACTTACCTACTGCATTTTTATTTCAGCCCCTTTTTATTATAATGCTTTCAGGTAAACAGTGAATCTCCAAGTCCTTGTTAAAAGATATTCGTAGCAGAAACAGTTGTCAATAAACTCCAAAATCAGCGAAGTTTTTCATCAGTGTCCAAAATTACCAGTATGTGGGCATGACTGGTGGTGACTGGAAGTACACATCTGCTGGGTTGTGGGACGTGGCTTTGTGTTTTAGAAAAGTTTGACAAGTCATAAAATAGGAACAGACACCAACTGCAAACCCTCTTATGGTCTCAAGGACAGACTGGAGCAGTAAATCAGTGTTGTAGATCCAGTGACCTCCACAAACCCCGGGTTTTTCAATGGCAGACTTGGACTAATGATAACATTTCCGAGGCTACTTGGTAGAGGTAAACATGTATGTAAATACATATGTTTAGGAAGCCGTTGGAGCTCATCACTTGAACCTCATGTCCAGCTCTATACTACTGCTTAAATGATTCCTTCAGTAGCCACATGATTAACTGCCTTTCCCGATACAGTTACAAAGTCTTATTTCTGACACTACAACAAACACACTATCTAAAATCCATTATTAAACTTTATAGTCAAGATTAAGGTATTTAGAAGATTGTAAACTGTAGGATTAAAGGAGTATGAGGTAATGAATACAGGAGGAACCATATAAATCATTGAAATGAATTTAAGCACAGGACAGGAAGGACTTGGCAGGAACAAATTAAAGAAACAAAGCTAAAAGGTTAAGATTAGTATTAAACTATTAAATAAACTTTTAATATTATCTTACAATATCCACTTATGACATTTATGTTCTCTTTCTATTATGCTCTAAATGTCTTCCTTTTCTCATTCTTCATCACCCTTTCTGCACTGACATGGAACAATCCCTAGACACATCATAAAACTAGACAGATGATTAGATTTTAGTTGGCAAGGAATTCAAGTGAACTTCACACTTAGGGTTTTGGGATGCTGCCTGGATACACAATAGCACACAACTGCGCCTTACAAAGTACCTTGGAGCCTTCAGTTAACAAGAACAGCATGCATGCAAGGGAACAGCGAGGCCCAAAATAGGTAACACCCAGTGTGTCCCAGCAGAATCCTGAGTGGTTTGGACAGAGAGCTCTGATCACCTTGGCACCACAGTCTCTGGGGATGTACATACCACCCATTCTGTGCACAAACAAGGAATGCTGCTGACCTGTGGGGCAAATTTCTTACTCCTTACTAACAGAAAACCATCCAACAGTCCATACCTCTGCAGTATTTATGCAGTGTGGACTCATCTTGAGAAACGCTAAAAACAAAATACGACTCGAGGTCTAAATTTGAGGCCACAGGCCAACAACCAGTGTGGTTATCTCCACCCCAGAGCCAAACCCCCACCACTATCTTTCCCTGATAGGGCTACACTGGGCAAGCTGAGTCATTTTCTCCCATGTTAAGAACTCTCTGTTTTGTAGCTACCTCTTATATAACAGGAGGCTGTCAGGATTCTCTGCACACACTATTTTTAAAGCAGAAGTGCACAATCCAGCTCCTGATCCAGTTCACTTGCTCTTGTTCCTGTTAAAGCCATTGCAAACTTTCAACTGAAATCAGCATGAACAGAAGTGGATCAACAGTGATGCACTACAGGGCCCACCAGCTTGTTTGATTTACTACATGGATAACTCTTGTCTGTACAGCTTTGGCTGAATATTTAATACACCTGTCTCAATTAAGTTTGCCTAACATCACAATGTTTTCCCAATATAACTTCACTAGGAGACACATGTGAGGCTGAACATGCCACTCACTGATAAAGAAACTCTTCATTATGCAATACTAACTTTGGCATTAGTTAATTAATTTGTAATGTTAATTTTAAACTTGGCTTCCTGGGTGCTTACTCTGAAAACAAGACATAGTGCCTTACATTTTTCTTTTCATTTTAATACAATAAAATACATGTCAAATTTCAGAATTTTAAATCCTGTAGACCATAAGAACATGTGAACAATAGAGTGCCTTCTCATTAAAGAAATAACAGAATATGATTTTGAATAAGTGGATCAAAGAAAATTAGACCATTGATATAATCCTCAGAGCACACTATACCTTCCTCTTTTTCCTCCTGAAGTTTATGAACTGAGAACAACTTCAACTAATAAAATGACAAGTATTAAAGTAAGAGGCAATGGGAATTATTTTCTCAGAAACTCTGTTTTTACTGTGTGATCCAATTATTGTTATATTTGTTAAATTCTACAACATCCTAAGCAGAAAATAGTTTTTTCGGTGTTCAAGTTACTGTATCCAGGGGTTTAGGTTTTATCTCTAGGCTGAGGACATTTAGTGAGATCACTAAGCAACAGCTTGCTCAAGGCCACCAGCACCCCAGTTTCCAGAACACTCCCATGAAGATGACCAGCAGGAATTCTGACACCCAGAATTCTCTGTTTATAGTCCTAATTGATCTCCTCTTCCCTTGTTTATGCATTCTCATTTTCAAATTCCCCAGGATGTGAATAAAGACAAAGAAGGAATTTTTCCCAAGTAGTCAAAAATAATTTGCATCCAGGACTTCAGCTTCTGCTTAGAGAGAATAGAAAATAAAATGTTCTAAATTAATCAATTCCTAGCAACATGTTTTAATTCTTTGTTAGGGCTCTCATTTTCCACACCTTAAGCTTTATTTTGAAAGTTAGTTTAAAAATAATTTTAAAATCCTAGTTAATAGAGACATAGTAAAGCAAACTTTTCTTAAAAGGACAAAACATGCCTTGGATTACAAAAGCGAGCAGAATATAAAAGAATAATTAAAAATAAAATGTTTATAAGCAGTAAGAAACTGTTTAGAAAGGGTTCTCTCTCATCTATCCAATGCAGGATACAGAAAGTTTGAATCCTGTGCTCGGAGGGGGTTTTGCTCCCCGTTTCAGCAGAAGCCGGTTTTCACCAGTCTGCTGTTGACATGGTGTGTAGGACACTATAGATCTGACCTTGGTAAAGCTGAATGCCATTCAGCTGAAGTAAATTTGGAGCTTGAGGTGTTTAGCAACTTTGAAAAAACAAGTTTGCGGTGTTCACTGCTCTCCTCCAAACTTTTGGAAGAAGGATTAATTTCACTAACCCCCTACAAAGCTGTGCTACGGGTTAGCTAAGTATGCACTAACATGTTGTCGGATTTCAGGGGTAAGGGGTGGAATTTAAGGCATTTAAGGCAAACAGAGGTTTGTACTTACCCATTGTATTGCAGTCTCACCCACCTTAAACCTCGGAAAAAAGGTCAGCACACCCAGAGACATCATGGTAGAGGAACTCTCCACACTCAGCAACAGAGGCGCCAGACTCTTCAAGAGACGCCAGCGGAGATCTGATAAATACACATATGAAAATTATCATTATGTCGCAAACAAGCCAAGAAATGTGAGTATTTTGTACTGATTTACTAATGAAACACAGTCAGACTAGCTCGGGTTCCCTTGGTGCTCGTGATAAACATTGTTTGTGCACGATTTATTTGTCATTTCAGGAAGAACAGAAAAAAAATCCTGTACTAGAATATAGCTACTTGTATTTATTTTATTGACATCTTACAGACAACTGAAAAAAACAAATTTACATTTCTTTTCATATGGTACAGACATTTCAAACTTCTTTGATCACTCAATCAACAGAAGTTAAATTACACAGGGATAAAATGGGATCAAGTTTGAGCTTTGGTAATCTGCCTTTTTAAAGTAAGTACGCACAAAAGAAAACCCATATAAAAAAAAATCTGAATAACTCAATTAAACACCCACAGCTGTTATTAAACACTATTATTCAGAAGCCCATTTATGAATACTGCTCTTCCCATTTCTCTCTCTGTTGAGTATTGGAAACTACACAGAGAAATTCTGAACACAGCCCCAATCTTCTCAGAATTCTGTGTGTACTTCCATGATTTTGCTACAGCCTGACAGATCCATTTCCCTCTAGTCCACTTTTTCCCCAAAAAGCACATGGTGTACACTGAGCATGACATTTCAACACATGAAAAAATGATGCCTCTGGCTCCTGCTCCCTTCCTTTGAGTGCCTATTTAGCCACCACTGGTGGGGTCTTCATCATCTTTATGATTCTGCCTGCCAAAGTTAATCTTTCTAACATACTTCAGGATGACTAAAAAACATTCTGCCTTGATCTCTTTTTTTGTTGTTTCAAGTTTAAACAAGTATTATTTGTTTGCTTTCCTACTTCAAGAAACTCTTACTCTAAAGCAGTCTATATTTAAGTTGCTTTAAGCATATGTGTCATAGCTAAAATAAGACAGTGACTTCTTATGAGACTAATTCTATATTTAAGCAACAATGATTAAGCTTTTGGATGTTTCCTTAGAACTGATAACCAGATAGGAGGGTGGAAAATAATAGCATATCATAAACCTCCAGAAAGTAACCTGCACCGAAGTTGTTATTTCCATTACAAATAAAGGAAAAGACAATCCCAAACAAAAGCAGCTCAACAAATGCAGTGAGTTTTCAACTGATCCTGGAAAAGACGCTTTGAAGAATCAGTGCTTTGAAACTCACAGGGCTCAAACTTGCCAGATTTCTGGAACCTTCAATGAAACATTCAAACACTTGTAATACAGACATTTACAACTGTGCTCAGATCACACTCTCAACACTGAAAAAAACATTTTTGGTTACATAGACAATTTAAGTGTGTTGTGGAACTGCGGCTTCTCCTGGGGAGTACTGTCTAGCTAGCAGGGTACCAAAGAGCAGGACAGTGGGCCTTACAACTGTATACCCTGGGAATCAGACCTGGGCTGTAAACTGGAAGTTCACTCCAACCCTCACCAGAGAACCACAGTTTGTTTTGCCTGCAAGTGATATCTATTTCCCTTTAAATGCAGCGTGGGGAGCCCATCCCGAGTGTGAGAATGGACGGGCTCAGCGTGGAAGGAATTGCCCAGCATGCCCCGATGACACCTCCCAATACACCTGATCCCCGGAGCCCACCACATCCTGACAACATTGCCCCAGGTGATGTGTGAGCTCACACACACTGAACGTACTTAGCTCTCACTTCAGAGCAGAGAAAGGACTTTTTGAGACAACAAGATTTGTTAATGGACTTACTAATAGAAATGGATAAATTTGAGTCAGATAAGTAACCAGAGTCTCTCATAGAAATGTGATGCTCTTAGTTGCTTCTGCTTCTTTATAAAAGATCTGACACACCCTCTGTACTACTTCTCCCTAAACTGAAAACATACCTTACATATCAAGAGACTACTCCTATATTTGTTGGTCTTATAAACATTGAGAAAGAGATCCTCGGATTTAAAACCACATTAATATACTGACTTTTCTTTGCCAAACCTTTGTTTCTAATATGCAACATGTTGCTCAAGAGTCTGAAAGTTAGTCATTGCAGTTTAATTATCCATCAATGTAAATCTGAAGTCCCTAAGTTTTGCTAGAACCCTTTAGAGAGGAGTAACTTTAAAAGGGATTTGCCTCTGACTGCATAAACTGTTCTTTTCTAAATCCTTAACTGTGGGGGTACTGTTCACTTTATTTAAAGCAGTGAGTTAGAAGAAGGCCTTATTTTTTATTCTTTAAAGACTGGAGAAGGCTAATTTGTTTTAATTAATTTATTCAGTGATATAACCCTTCTTCCTGTTTATGAATTATCCATGAGTAGCCCGTGGTTTTTACAAATTCATTCTTTGTTCAGAATTACTCAATGCATGTTTTGTGCAGACCTTTTCCAGTCCATGCAAACTAGGTCAGTGCTGCCCTGTCAGTGACTGCTAAGGCTCTGGGCATCCATTGGGCAAATACAATGCAAACAGAGATAATGATACAAATCTTCAAGCCTTTCTTTAGGCAAAGAAGGTCTGGCAAAAGGAGTAGATATTAAACTACAGGGGGTCTTAAGCTTACAGAAGGAAGTGGAGTTACTTAAAAAAGTTAAATATACTGGGAAGGTAAAAGTGTAGAATAGATTTCCCTTGTATTTCAAATAAATACTGTAACTCACATAACTGGTTAATCACTTGCTGGTCTGCCTTCCCCCACAATTTATTCCCGCCCTATTGTACTTGGCTTTAGAAGAAATCACGCTGAATATGGAATTTATTTACTTATTTAGCAAAATTCTGATCAAAGCCTGATCCTCAGATGATTATGCAGAGAGAACAACTGATTGTTCACTTTTTCAGATGATGAAAAGGACCAGAGAACCAAGCAGGTTGGACATTTCAAATCAAAGAGGAACACTCCATTATAATGACTGTGACCCTAACTCCTTTTAATACTTTTGAAAAATTTCACCTAAAACCTGCAGAATTAGTTTTAATCAAAAGGTTGTTTTAAAAATATTTTTGTTAATTCTGCCCAAGTACTGTGCAGCTACAGTCTGGTTTCAAACAAATGCTTATAATTGAAACAAATGTGGATAAAACTCAAACAGCCTCAAAAGAGGTTGGATTGTTTTGGAGAAGTTCCCTAAAAGGCCACACATTTCCCCTACCATCTTTCTGCTTTGGCCAGGTGACTTGACCCAACTGTTCCTTTTACCTGTGGTTTTACCTTGATTACATTGCAGGGTATTCTGGACCACTGAAAGAAATTCCTCCTGAGAAGTTCAACACCACTGCTGTGCCGAAGTATTACCAGTCTCCTTGGATTGAAGCCATCAGGGACGACCCAGAGCTGCTGGAAGCTTTATATCCTAAACTTTTTACACCAGAAGCAAAGCCAGAACTGCCCGACTACCGGAGCTTTAACAGGTAATTCTGAATGGACATTGAATTTTACAAAGCAGAGAATAATCACTATGAAATAAATATTTCCATCAGCTGTAAAAAAACCTACGACCTGTGTTTGCAAGTGTATGCATAAACACGAACACACACAGAGGTCACAAGTGGCAAACAAAAGCATCAAGGAGGAAACTAGTCTATCTCTAAAGTGTGGGCCCAAAATTAAAGTTTAGAACTAGGAATATAAGATAAATTGCTAAAAATACTGCAAGAAAGAATCAGATTCAATGTACTCAACATATGGAAAATATGGGCTTCAAATTCCTTTCAGTATTTCTGCAGTTGACTTCAGTAGGTACCAGAGCATAAGTGCTGTCAGAGAAACAAATTTTGTTTCCAAGCTGTAAATGCAAACCACAATTTATTTTTTTTTAATATAACTCGTAGCTTTTTTTAGGCAATCATAGTACACTGAACGTCAACCTGCAACCAATCCTTCCCACCAGTTTGCAGATGACACATTTTATGACATTTAACAGTTTCTATATATTTGATAAACTTCAGTAAAAAATTAACAGATAAACCACTGCTTTACTTACTAGCAACTAGTATATTAACGCTTTCAGTAGAACTTCTAGATATATGGACAACACTGGGATTTTAAAGTCTTAAAACAAATTTTGATTTATGTCATTTGCTTTCTTTCATTCCATTTACTCTATTTGTATTCATTGAGGTTATGGACAAATTTTCTCCAAACAACCCCTGCGGAGTCCCAGCCAGCTGAGCCAAAGCAAAACCCTCCCCTCAAAACCCCAGACAGCAATCTATTGAAAAGGAAAATGGCTCATGGCAATACAAACTAGAGAAAAGCACCACAAACATCACTGTGTTCCTGATGTCAATGTGAGGCTCAACTACAAGTGCAAAGGCTAACACACTACACAGTTCAACAACAAAACTGGCACTGCAGACACTGCACTAATTCTGATTTCCTAACAGCAATATACATTGCCATGTTAATAATTAAGTCTGTGTGGCACGCTCTTCTCAGCACACAAAGTAGCAAACACAAGTCACAGAGACGTGCCCCAGCTGCTAACACTGGAACAGTAACAGCACAGTTTATGTACTATAGTTATCATATTTGAAAAAAAAAGAATTAAACAAAACAACAAACAGCCCAAGGAAAAATGCCAAAGACACATATACATGGAGACAGAGTCAGTTCTCCCTCTCACAAGGGAGATGTTGGTCATTACTGTGAAAGACAAGATCAGACAGGGCAGAGAGGCTCCAGTAGCAGGGATATGTGTCTTGAGATGGTGTCTGATAACTTCTTCGTGGATTTCTAGCTGTCTCTGTGGCCCCATGTCCTATTAGTAGTCCTCTTTCTATGGGGATTTTCTCTATGTATGACATGGCAGAACTGTGGCTCACCACAGTCAGAATTTCTTGAACATATGTGCCTTCATGTAAGGAAAAGGTCAATATTCTCCCTTCTAACTGCTATAAAAACCTGGCCTATAAATCCAAATGCAGACTATGAAACTGGTAAATTGAAAATACAAACATATTCATACATATTCAAACATAATTCACCACAACTCTCCTTCTCATGGGAAAAAACCTGATATCCAGAACACAATAAAGGGATGCCTGGCGGACCTAGCACGAAGTAGAACCAAAACCAAACTGAGAATCTGCAAAACTGAAATCCAAGATACTTGCCTCTTGGAGAGGATTTTACAGCCATGACTTAGGTGCCTACAGTCCTAAAAATGCACAGGAGAGTGTCTGATTACGGGATTCAAAACAGAGAGCACACTGGATGCCTAGCAAACAAAGAGAAATGGACTTGTCTGTCTAGATCCCAAGACATTCTGTGCATCTAGGTCACAGCATCCATGACTTCTTTAATTGCAGTCTTGGAGAGAAAGCAAATGATACTGTATTCAGCAATTACAGTGGGATATAATAGCACCATTTTGTTATCAGCGAGGGTATCTATCAAGGCTTTCTATCCTGCTTCATCAGTCAGTAAAATGCCACTATGTTTGTTCTCCTACAACGCACGGGCACAGTCAT
Source organism: Grallaria varia (assembly GCA_013396735.1). Lineage (NCBI taxonomy): Eukaryota > Metazoa > Chordata > Aves > Passeriformes > Formicariidae > Grallaria > Grallaria varia. The sequence goes on from VWZG01010841.1 coordinate 154,788, forward strand.
CCTTAGTCAGGAGGGGGTGTGGTTAACAGTAAATGTGATGCACAGGATTCCCAAGGGAAATGGGCCTCAGATCCCTCCTGGCTCATTCAGTGGCGCCTGTTAGAGCAGCACTCGGACTTTACAGGCCATTTCAGGTTCCTCTCAGCTTTATTTGTTACACAACAAACCGTAAAAGACACACAACCTCAGCAGCTAGGGAAGTCTGATGTGTTGGAACAGATGCATGGATTAAAAGCACAGGGATTAATTCCTATTAGGATTGAAGAAGTATTTACTAGTGAAAAGATTTTTTGTCTCTTACAACTGTGGATGCACCCAGTAATCATCTGTGGGAAAACAGCAGGAATCTACATTTGCTGAGGAGTTTATGATACTAGTTAAATTAGTATCTTTATTCCATCTGCTTTCTTGGAGCTGGATAAAATGTCAGAGGTAGGATTATGAGTAACATATAAAGCACTACATCTTACTCACATAGGACAAGCAGGTCTGACTAGTTCTGCCTCTCCTCCCAGATAAATTCTCACTCAGCTTTCTCAATTCCCAAAGACAACTCCTTCAAAAACACTACAGGAATCCAGTCCATCTGGACTGGAGTCTGCTTTTATTGACTCACGGATTCTGAACTCTATTTTAAAAATACCGGGATCCAGAGTCTCACAGGAATTTTGGGTGCTAACTTGAAGTGATGTGGGATTAGTGGAAGCTGCGTGCTTAGCCAGCTCCTCAGCACCTCCACACCTCTGTGAAATTAGCATTAGCTCTTGCACTAAGCTCCCATGAAGCCCTGAGCACTTTGCAGGATCAGGTTCTTTGCTCCCATGGCACCTTCTTGCACAGAATTAACAACAAACAGAAAGTTCTGTGAATTACAATCTCTTTTTAAAACATGAAACTCACTTGTTTTGTAATTATGTAAAAAAAAAAAGGAGTCCTGCTAAAACAACAGCTAAAAATAAACATGATTGTGCCTGCTATTGTTAAATCATGCACCTACTTTTTAGGAATATGCAAAGCGAATATTAAACAATCTGGTACACTTCCTGATGCCATTTCCTATGGCTCTGAACCAGTCTTTCCGCCCTCATTATGAGCAATGACTACTGGAATTTTTTGGGCATGAGATCCAGGCTTCTATACAGTGAATCAGAGCTCAAGTGGTACAGCTGATGAGCACACAACAGAGGTCATTGCAACACCATGTTGTCAGACAAGTTAGTGCTTACAAAAATATACTTACTGCTGCTGTAAAGGAAAATTAACATCTATTAGCCAATTACTGTACTCTCCTTCATGTCAATCATCATGTGTCTCTGCCTATAATGCAGAAATGCACAGTTCTCTGAGGCCAGACTTTGAACTACATGCAGGTATTTTGCCACAGAAGATATCTGAATTTCCATAAATCACCTTCCTGTTCCTGTTACTTACAGAAACATGTTGTATTTAAAACCCAAAAGTACTACAAGAAAGATGCTTTAGACAATAGAACTGTTTTGCATTTTATACAGCTATTTTTACTCTGTTTATCTTGATTATCCCTTTAATACAAATATCGATGAGATTTAAATATCACAACAATGTGAGAATGTGCATGGTAATCAGGGCAGCAATTAAAACAATCTTTATTATCCGGTAAGATGTAGATCACTACATTCACTCTGTGCCAATTACCAAGCAATTATTTTTAATCAGTATCATACGGTATCCAGTTTGACACTGTGACCTAGAAGACAGTTTCACAAGAAAGGCTTGATACCACAGGTACTCTGTATAAAACACCTCCTTTGACCTCAAGAGAGTTTAATGCCTGGACTGGCTGCCTCTGTTGCAACATCTTATCTTCATTTGAGAACCATTTTTAGAGCTTAATCTAAAGGATGCCTGACCAGAGCTTTCATGATTTTTTATATCTCAAGGACTGACGCTTTGGAGTTAGCACCAGCCCCTTCAACAAATGCTGCTTGTACCAAAATCCAGTGAATTATCCATGTAATAACAGAGCAGTACCATTTCCTTTATGTCACAGATTCATTTTGCTGAACCAATCTCTTCTTTTTGTGTGTGTGTACTTAATACTCCTTAGGTTTTGTTATCTTGCTGAAAATCCTAGTCAGATCTTCAAATGATGTTAGTTTCTGTAGGCAGTAATTTCTCTGGGCTTCTGCTATAACATGTGGAGCCACTGGAAATACATTCCAGCAGGTCTGTTGTTTTGTACCACACACAAAATCTACCAAGGCTGGTTGAAGATCCACTTCAAGACAAATTCGTTTGCTCATACCACTGCATATTTGGCTTTGCAGAAATCAGGTGCTCCTGTCTGGCTTTAAAAACCTGACACTCTTGAAGTGGTTAGAACACATCCCAGCAGTCATGCAGCTGATCAAAATGCAGAGCACATATGTTTGCTTATACAAAGGAGGCTGGAAAAAGTGGCAGAAAAACTCAAGGTGTTTTTTCAGCCTAAAACCTGCATATATAGAATAATCACAGGAGGTTTTTTTGAAATACCATTTTAAAATACTTGCAAATGCATGTAACGGACAGTTCCAGCTTAGTATTCCTCATCTTTCAGTTTCTCAGTCTTACTGCCCAAGGGAACATTCACAGTTAAATAACATGAAAAACGCTGGCCGAACAGTGTTTCAGGGTTTAGTTACACAAACATTTTCTTCAGAAACAAAGCTGGTGTATCAAGTCCTCACCCATTCCCCTCCTTTCCAGGGCCTGTTGTCTTTGGCTGTTCCTTTCTGCTTCACATTACACTCCACTGCCTCCTCACTTATATTGCTACAATTGTTTGAGGGTAACGATATAAACTAGATTGCTGAAATAATTCAGATTTCAAAGTGCTCCTTTGTTTTGAAGGGTCTTTAACCCAGATCACATAAGTGACCCGAGTTTACAGCACAACCCACGTACATTCTAACTGGTACAATATGGTGCTGAAATACAGTGTAGTGGGAGGAACAAGCAAATGGGGAGAAGAGAAAATGGGGTGAGAACTTCCTGAACTAATTACTTGCTAGAGAGAATGTGTCAAGCTCTGTTTTCAGACTTATCAACTCATCACCAGCAAAATAAGTTTAGTAACTGTGACTCACCAATGACAAGGTTTTCTTGCAACATCTTTTGCTCTCCGCTCTTCCACCCATTAAAATTTTAAAGAAGGCTGAAGGCTTTAGTTAAGGGAAAATAAATCAGATCTTAAAGAGAATTTCCCAGCAAAACAATTGGAATACTTTTGCCAAAAGCTTGAAAACATAAACAAGAAATTGGACTTAACTGTTATCATTTAGTTTCTGTTCTTTTCAGCTCGTGGGAGGAAAAGAAAACAGGTACTTTTAAAATCACATTCTACTTTTATTTCTCTAATATCTGCAGAGTTGCCACTCCCTTTGGTGGTTTTGAGAGAGCATCAAAGCTGGTTAAATTCAAGGTACCAGATTATAACCTACTGATGCTAAATGACCCCAGATTCATGATCCTTGCCAACCCTCTTGCTGCCAGAAGATGCTTCAACAGGACCCCGAAGGGATGGACATCCGAGAACATCCCTGTCGTGTTCATTCAGCCTGCCGAGTCCAACCCCGTTCCTGAAACAGAGGACCTGTGAGAGAAGCTGCATTCTAAACCCCACAAAATGCTGAGAGCTGCACATCCATGTATTTTTGGTCCAAATATTACTGAAGGCTACTGACAAAATTTGCCCTTGGCAGCTGGAGTATAAGTAATAATGTCTGATGCAGTGTCTCTTTTCCAGCACTGAGTTTCAGCTGTACACACGATATAAATAAAGTCATTTGGAAAATATGACAATGTTTTCTATTTGTGTTTACATGTTCTTCTGCTACTTTCTAAAACCTTTACTTGTCATTTAAGAACAAGTGCACTAAGGAAAAAAAAAGTGGCACTACTCTCAAGGGACTTGACTTGATAGGTTTGGTGATTTTGGTAAAACAACCAAGCAATTCCACAACTCGGCACTTAATGCACCCCAAGTTCCACCTGTTCCAGATAAGCTCTGATAAATCAGCTCTGTTTCCCAAGCCTGCTTTTGGCCACAGTTATGAACTGTGTCATTAGTTCAGTGATAGCGTGCTCAGGCCATTTTCCTCCTTCCTGATCTTAGCCAGCTTTTACGATGGAGGTCAATACCTGTGTCACCTGAATTTGTTTACAGAAAATGCAGTAAATCTGGCAATGACAAGGTTACGTAGTGCTATGAAAAAGTACAGAGGTATTTCCTGGATGTCTAGAATGTTTGTATTAATCAGAACTGAAAAGCCCAGCACTGGCTGGTTCTGTCAAACATACCAAAATAGTATCACCACAAATGCTTTTATCACTAGACAGAAGTTTCATTTTCCCCTAATGCCACAGCGTACACTGGGACTTAAAAGCATCAGAGATTTCTTGCTCTTGATACACTGGCATGTTATGATGTTTTATCAATACAGGTATATATGTTTTTCAAATGTGATTTCAAGGCAGGTAGTTGGCAAAGGAATTTCAGCCAGTTTTAGGAATTTTCTTTAATTTACTGTGTCACACAAAGTGCACAAACAAATGTACATGTCCTGAACAAATTTATGAAATTAAAAAACAAAAAAAAAAAATTAAAAAAAAATCAATCTTATTGACTGAGAACACTTTCTTAGCAAGGGATTAGTTTGGGGACTTCAACTGTGCTCATTGCACCACAATTATATGCACAATGACGAAAATATAAATTGTTCAAGGCTGAAAAAACAACTTGTGAGGAGCAACGCAAATTTTAGTTTCCTATTCGCCCATGGATCCCCTGGCCAAACTCCTGACGTGTGCCTGGGAAGTGTTTGGGAGAGCGCAATTGGCAGAAGGAGGGCTGTGCAATGTGCAAAGCATTCAAAAGGACAGCGGATCCAGTGCCAGTGTCCAGGAATGTTCCCTGGCTGCATCAGCCCAATGTTCCCTTATTGTGCAAGTCCCACTGCAATAAACAAATCTCACTGCCAAAAACCAACTCCTTTGCCACAAAAGGAGGTCTCTTGGTAAGGCTGGGAATTCAGAGATTCTCTGTTCACTTCATCTAGGTTTAGTACCTGCATTTATTTTGTCAGATATTTTCATATGGCACTTGAAATGTATCTTATAACTAGAGGGAAAGCCCGCATTTGGGCAACTAATGACAAAGAACTTCAGAGATCAATATTTGTATTAATGTTTGTAGACAAAGAGATGGCTCTGAAGTGAGTGAAAAAAGGTTTCTTCAGTTACAGGTCTGCAAAGATCAACCAAATTTCTACATTTTCAGTGGTGTTTCTACAGGCTTCTTTTAGCTGTAACAAATACAGCTGTAAGGGCAGATTAAAAACCCAAGCAACAGCTTTACAGAAACAGAATCAATCCCAAGTAGATAAGTATTTCAGAAAATGTATTTATAACATCACGTACATTTTATCACATTACATTCATACTCACTTCCAAACAAGAGGGGCACTGAAGGCTACAATGAACAGGCACAAGTATGGCGAGAATAAATATACCAGTAAAAATGTCTAGAAGTCTTTGTTCCCAAAGGTTTTTTTGCCTCATTTTTTTTACATTACGGTACCCACTGCAGCAGTATAAAGGGAACTCAAACATTCATTTAAATATTTTCACTAAAAATGTGGTGAATTGAGGAAACAGATCTGCTGCTTCTCAGTCTATACAAACCCTCTGTGACCACAGTATGTTAAAAAGAAATAAGAAATGAACACTTTTAAATAGCTCCATGAACATAAGGGTTTTTTGAAACAGATGCACCTTAAACCTCTTTTGACGTGGAAAGTCAGGGTTCATGGCCTGTACTGTCTGCACTGAAGATTAAATTTTTTTAACTGCATGCTCCCTTCTTAGAAATCTTAAATATGTCAGCATGGTTTGGCTGCTTTCCCTCCTGCATAATCCATACAACTGACAATTGTGGAAATAAATCATTATTCTATTGTTTTAAAGTATCCCTGTGTTTAAATTAATTTAATACACATTGTCTCTATCAGCAGCAGGAAAAACACACTGGAGATGGAATTCTGATCCCAAGGGAATCAAACAAAGGTTTTGGCACTGACCTCTGTGTACGTGGAGGTCACATTCATTTAATCTCAAACATGTATTTGTAATCAAATTTTCTGTCATTACCAAAGTTACTATGTGTTCAGCATCAGAATGGGAATTTTCAATTACAGAGCTGGGCCTAAATCCATATATAGTTCATTTTGCACTGTATATAGGGTGAAGTGCAAACAACCCTAATAATGCCTTAGAGCATGTATGTTATATTAGAATTTCTCATTGTGGGGTCCATAAATGATAAGCAGTCTAGACAGAAGTACCAGAAGATTCCCCATAGGGTTGACAAGTCACGTAGTGCTGGCTCCTTCATTATTCCCAGAGGCTACATACTGTTCAAAAACAAATAAAAAGGGATCTCGATGATTTATAAATAGTATGTTTGCCACAGAGCTGTTATGTAACTGGGTGTTAGAATATAGATGATCAAAAATAGTTACCAAATGCAGTCAGAGTACTGCTATAGTTTAAGAAACAAAAACTGCTTATAAAATACTCCTATTAAAAGGAAATTAAAAATCAACCGAAAAGGTAAAATCCTTTCAAGTAAATAATACGTGATTTTAAACAGCCTGCAGAGACTAACTGTTCAGAGTAGGTAAAAACCAGTACAGAGCTCTAACCATTGTCTCCAAAGAGAGTTACCATGGTTTAAGAGCAGAGTAGAGGAGACTCAGAAAACAAAAAGACAAACAAAGCTTCACTGCAAGAGCATAGCAATTAAACTATCCCAACACAAATAAAGGAAGTTATGACAGAGGTTCTCCACAAATGGTATGGAAAAGTTGAAGAGGGAACAATAACACAGGAACAAACTGACTCTTAATAAAATGGTAAGGAATAGACTTTAAAATTAATGGAATAAATATTTTTTCAAGAAGGGCCTAGTTGTGGAACCTGGTCCTAAAGGACGGTGTGGGTCAAAACTATTAGTAACTTCAAAACAGGAATAAACAAATTCATAGTGATAACTATGTGTGTTATGGATAATGGCCACTATGTGATGATGATCTGGAAAATAGGAAGTAGTGTGAGGAAGACCAACATTTCTCTCTATAAATATCTTCTACAGGGCACTGTCAAAGATCAATGGAAGAAGGATTTGGCAGTCCTATGAAATATTTTCTGTCTGTCTTCAAATGTGTTAAAGTAGCATGTCGATTCTAGCATGTGCCATTAGTTTATTAATTTACAACGAAATATCCATTATGGGAAGAGTTAGAGGAAAGCCAATTTCCATATGTGAATGAGAACACTTCACTGTAAGCCAGAACTAGAATGAGCCAGAGTTAACTTAATCCTCCCACACAGCGTACGGGTGCTGCAGGGAACACAAATCCCAAGCTCAGCTATGCCTTTGGCAAGACTCCTGATCCTGTGCAGAGACCTCACCCTCCCACATCTACACTCACCACATTCTGCATGTTATGGACACACCAGCTCCCAGCTTGTCAAAGGGATTTTTCAGTTAGTTATGGGTTTTATACAAAGTTTAATAAAAGAGGAAGTTTCACTTTACTGTTTATAACACAAGAAGAGTCTTGGGAGAAAGGAATCTGAAAAACCCCCACTTGGGACCAGGCTCCATCACAGACTGCTTAAGGACACAACATATAAAATTTGTTAAAGAAGAAACCTCATGGTAAAAATAAAGAAAGAAAGTAAAAAATAGGTGTACACGAGTACATACATAATATTGCAGGGTATGGTGTATAATGAATAAAAAAAGCATTAGTAGTAGAATAACATACTACTTTCATTTTAGTTGAAATAATGGATTTCATTCTACACTGGGCTGATTCAATCCGATAAAAGTATAAAAAATTAGTATCTGACTTTTTAAAATAAAGATGTCACTTTAGCTATTAGGAAGTTCAAGTAATTTCTTTACCACTATTTTTGGCCAAAACTGTAAACTAAATTCAAGAATAATTCACAAATCTTTTGTTTTCAGATGGAAATTGGATTTCCTGAGAACAGACGATTCATCCAAAATACCTGGCCCAGAATCTGCAATACTCCCCTACTCCCCAAAGACACTGTGAGACAAAATTAAGTAACACTTGCAAGAGGCGGAGGATTTATAAATCATTGTAAGTGAAAATAAGCCTCAGCATTGTGTGCCAACCATTCTTTCAAAAGCAAATGGAGATTAAAATATTCGATGGTGTTTGTACAAAGAACAGCTTGAACTTTGCCAGTTCAGAGCTGGCTGTACTCATTAACACAGGAATGCCCTCAGGCTGCTTAGTGTGGAAGGTAAAACTCAGGACTGGACTGCTCTGGAGTTCTGAAGGACAGCTGGATGACCATCCTCCAGAAAAAATAAATAAATTAAAAGCTTCAAATCTTGAGGAGATGTCAGGTGACAGGAGGCTAACAATCCCCACAGTGGGAAGGCTGGAAGTCATGCAGCATCTAGAGCATCTCATTCTACTTCCTTTTCCTTTGAAAAGTTCCTCTGCACAGCCAAGTTACTCAACGCAGGCAAACACCAGCTTGAAACAGTAGTTACTGCAGTCATTATGCTCAAGATTACTGAAAGATGACTACACAAGATAACTACGAATGATTATAAACAAACATTTGAGGCACGATAGGCTCTTCCTAGGCTGGTCTACTGTACGTCAAGAAACCAAGTAAGGCTTGATTCTGGCAGCGAATCCCAGCAATATGTCATTCCTCAAGTTCTTAATGAGAAGATTTTGACTCTTTGCTGGCAAGGACAAAAAGAAGAACATGCTGTTCAAATAGGAAGGAAAAGAGCAAGCTGAGCAGTTACAGCAAGCACTACCAAACTAAAATGGAAGTGCTTATTTTCTAGCTGGGTTGTGCAGTGATACAAATACATTTAATTAATGTATCATTGCTGAAAAGAAAGTGACAGTATACACAGTTCAAATCAAAGAGCCGCCATGTATTTAACATGTTATTTTACCATTCTTTCAGATATGGCTTATAAAATAGGCAGAGAAGGGAAAATACGGGAATGGGAAGCATCAGTGGGAAAAAAGCTGTAAAGCAGGCCTGCAAATTTAGGGTTCCATGAGACAGACAGTGCCATTCTATAATGTGGCCCTTGCACATGACATTTTCTCTTAGCAATGTTTAGAGGCTTCGACAGTTAAAAAACTTCCTCTCATTCCCGCTCTAAATTTGTTCATACTCAGAAAAATCGCTTAATATAACTTTATTTTTAATTAAAATAAGCTTCCTTTCCTGTCACATTTGTTTCAACTAGTATATTCAAAGAGTGTAAGGTCTTTTATGCTTCAGTTGTCTAAACTAATCAATTCAAGTTGTCTTAGACTCTTGTCCACTCCTCTCTCTCAGTAAGGATTTAAAAACAATTCTTACAACTCAGTTCTAAGTCCAATTTCTTGCAAGCAAATTTCCCAATGTGTTCTCAGTTTTAAAGTCAAACCAGCCATAGGTACAATACGTGTCATTAGTACCGCTTTACCCATACAAGAATTACGGGGCTGAATTTACGTGGGACTGAATTCACATTTCCCACAGGGATGAGCTATGAGTGTCTCACAGCCACCCTGTCTTTGACTTATACACCCAGTTCCTTGAAATTCTATCATCTCTCATCTGACAAGCTCTGAGCTTGTCTCACAGAGCCTTTCCCATTAGGCCCTAACACATGACCTGGTACTTTATGTTATTCCACTGTATCCCACTTTATTTCTTCAGTCCTCAAGGTCATTCAATTACTGTGGTACAATGTCACCCTACAGGGAGTGTTTCCCAACTTTGTGATGTCAACAAAGTTCATTAGCAATTTCTAGTTTTTGCGCCAAGATCACTAATGAAAACACCAGTTTCAATTGGACAGGGCTCCAACAACTTCCTTCTGCCATTCAGCAGAATATATTGCCACCTTTTCCTCTGAGCCATTTCTTTTCCCATCTGACACTTACCCTTTTCTCCAGTTTAACAAATTTGTTTGTCTAGAAAAGCTTTTACTGTATCACAGAAAGCAAGCAGACAAGTCTGGCATGATCTGTCCATGACAAAAAAAATGTTTTCTCCTATTTACTTTCACATTCTTTTTGGTTTTTTCCTAAGAAGTCATCATGTTCTTTGATTACTGAGTTTTAAATTTTGAACATTCTACAGGCATACATATCAAATTTACACCTACAAAGTAACTTGCTACTTTGCAAATGAAAACCAGCTTCTGTGACTAGAAATGGGGTTAAACATTTTTATATTACACTATAGACTATATTCTGGGAGCTCTGAAAACTTCAGAAAGCATTAAAAATAAAAAAAAAAGGGATGAGCTATGTCCTGAAACTCAAGGAGCACTGGGAACACTAAAAAGACTTAAATCAATTGCCTTTTCTTTATCAGCCTATTCTACAACACAATTGTGTTAAATTTTATTTAGTTATAGACTGAGGAGTGGTGAGGTGTGGACTCAACTCATGTATTTTAAAACAAATAATGTTCAGTTTCTCACACAGGACAATTTTTTTAAATCCTTACTAACATTTTTTGCATTCTATTACCTGTAGTATTTATTTTTGACTTCTAATGAAGTGGAGTATATATTAGGTACAGTTAGCCACTGTATTACTCCTACATTTATACTCACTAAATAGTACTCTTTTGTCTTCATTTTACTTCATGTAGGATTTCACCTCGAAGCTTAACTTAGCCACAGAAGGTGACTGTATGAATCCAAACCTCTCTGGCCTTCTTTTCTTTTTCTGTTGCAGACATTCATTGGCTTACATCCTAAGAGGAAGCAATAAATGAGACCTGGAAACTTGGAAGGATTGTCCAAGACTGATGCAACACAAACAAAGATCAACATAAAAACTTCATTTATGCAAGAGTACCCAGATGAGAACACGATTTCAAACAAGTGTCTCATCTGTATCTACAGTATGCATTGAATCTTCTTATACTTTTACTGTTCCAGCAACTAACTTTAAAAACAGAACAGTCTAAAATAGGAAAGTATTTCAGTTGCATTGTTGTCCCACAGAAGTAGATTATTCGACTGGAAATTGGATTATCCAAGAGGAAAAATACTCATTTGCAGGACTTATGCAACCCCCACCCTTTTCCTTGTTCCTAAAGAATGAACATAACCAAGCACACAGCGGCCTTGTTCCAGGCCCATTATCATCAAAAAGTCTGCAGAATGCAAACCTATGTTTTTTTGTTCTCAGGGTGAAATTCTAGATGACTTCAATGAAATTGCTTTTACCACCCCACTGAACACTTCAGCACTTGAAAACTACCATGAAAAGTCAGGCTAATGTACAACGAATATGGGCAAAATGTATTGTGTTTATTCCTGCACCTACTGGAAGAAAACTTTTAAAATGGTGGTTATGCCCTATAAAAGTGTGTCTACAGCTAACTGAGAGGAGGAGGAAGGAGAAGAAACTTGAACAGAAATTATAGGAAATTTTTTTAACCTAGCTAAAATAAACCAACACTTAACACTCTCACTGCTTCTAAAACTTCACTTGGAGTTTTAAGATGAAAAAAGATTCTTTTTTCAAACAGGATCAATTTTCTCCTTCTTTCATTCATGCCTTCTTAGGTCCTCAATTTACGTGTATAAATTTTAGACTCTATACAGGATGTGGGAATGAGATCAATCAGATGACTAAGCTTCATGTGACTGCTTGCTACAGACTACACGAGGAAAACACTGCAAGAGTATGTTCAGAAGGAAAAGTTGTGGGTATAGGTACTCATGGTAGGGGAGGCTTCAGCACTGGAATATAGTTAGGTAAAGTTACCCATGAAATAACATGTCCTCACTTAATTTACTGAAAGATGAAGAAATACTTTTCACTTGTTCTGCTCTTGCTTTTCATCTTTTTCTGGCAATACAGCCAAGTATAAGACCTAGAGAACTTGCACTAAAATGTTGTTGGGGTTCCCTTCAGCCCCTGTAGCAAATGCCTATGATTATTTTATATCCCAAATAATAAAAACACTATTTACTTTTTCTGTGATCCTTTTACTCCTTTATGGCTTTCCTTCCTCCCAATGTGTTTTCCTCATTATTGGTAACTCTTGCAGTATTATGCAGAGCACTGTGCCTTTTTTCACTCAGTGAAAAAGATGAGTAAGTACAAGAACATCCCGGAATTTGAAGGATTTTTTTCTCCTCTCCAGGCAGAAAAGTTTCAACATATGATCTGACAATACCCCAAAGGCTTAGAGAACATGGAAAATCACACACTCTTAAGTAACCCTTACCTTTCTTAATGAAACTTTATCCTGCTACAGCCTATGCAGAGTAGGGTCCAGGTCTCCTGATGTCTTTCAAATTACATTTTCCTCTAAAAGAACAATTTTCTTTATCCATTTTATTTCTGGGAAGAGTAGCACAGCCTCCAATGCTTTCTTCAGACTCAGCAATTACTTCACAAAAAACATGACAGCCACTGGAATTAAACATGTTTTCCAATTTAAATGGCAATGTCTCATAAGTATCTTAAAGTCAATGCAAAATGGCACTTGATCACATAACATTCTTTATGATAGCCAGTAGAACAGACTGAATGATAACAAGTAATCTAATGTGTAGTACTGTTTAAATGCAAAGAAGACTTCAAAAAAAGAAATGTAACTAATATACCACACCTTAAATTCTGCATGAACTTGTGGCATTTTCTGCCTCAGACCCTATACATAATGTGCTGATTTACTTTTTGCAAAATCCCCAAATAAAGACACTGCTCCTGCTAAGTACACCAAGCTGACTTCATATGATTAACAGCTCACAGGGAAGATGAAAGATCCGCGCAGAAGATCCAGAGCAACAGTGACAAAATCAATGACTCAGTAAGACATTACCTACCTTTTTTAAAAAAAAAAATCCTCAAAATTTAGTTTTCTACCTCTCCAATCTCAGAAGACTGAAGCAGACATAATTTTTTTAATAAACATTACAACATGAAAAGGACAGCAGTTGACTGAAAAGCTTGTTGTAAACATGTTCTAAATGTTAAGAAGATTTAAGACAGAAATCTGAGAACAGGTGTTCCAGTACAGCTCGAGGTATGAAATGTTCATAGAAACACTGTGTGTATATATATATGACCAATAAAATTATTTCAGGGAAAGGAATCAGAATTTATTTACAGATCAGCTAGTGGCAACTGCAGTATAGATGACACCGGAACAGGAAAATTGTCACACAAAAATAAACCCTTTTGTGTGCAACTGTGAAACAGATCTGCAGCCTATTCATTTATGAAAATGACGTATCATGCCTACAGCTTCAAGAAAAAGTATTTAATGCAATTACTTTTAAACCTTTTGATGTCTCCTAATTATGTTAAGATTTTTCCTTTGGCACTTAACTATCCATAAATATGTTTTAACCTGGAATGGACATGTGCAGAACCCCAATGGCCTGAATGTGCTTAAGGATCTGGATATGGCCAGCTCTGCATTTTGCGTCACTCCCTGAACACACCTCCTCAACTCCTCTTCTCCAAGTTTAACCCCTTTACAACTCTCAGCTCTCCAGTTTAACAATCTGTGTTACTAATAGCACTAAACTTTGCATAAACATCAGTAATGAATGCACATAAACATTTTTTTTGCCCACCTGCATCATGCCCAGCACATATCCTGTACCGACACAAAGTGTAACAGGAAATCATCTGCCCTTGTAGCATTGTTTTGCACTTGCACCATTTATTCTAATTTTAAAATTCTTCTGTTACCTCATTTAGGGCTTCCTGTGCCGCACCTGTGTCATTCTCTGTCTGAACTGTGTGGAAGACTGTTAAGATTCACTGCTAGGGAATCTTAAAATATACCATAATTAAAGCTCACAGACTACACTTACTACGAGAAAAAAGGAACAGAAGAAACCAATATAAATCCTAAGGGACTTCTAAAGATTAGCGGTGAAGAACAAATCCCTACTGAAGAAAGGGCAGAGGCAAACAAGAAAGCAGAGTTCAGGGAGAAGCAAAAAATATCAAAATGAGGTCATAATCAGAATGAGGTCATAATCCCACTTTGGGACACACAGATGCCTTTGCTTGACTGGTTTTGCAAAGAAATAATGCCGGGATCAAGGACTGAACTGATACTAACCAAAACAATATGCAATGTTTATAAAAAACACACAATAAGGTGATGCGCTGATACATAATTAGATTTTTAATGGCAATGTTAATATATCAACTATTAACTTGGTTTTACCTTAAAATTTCTAGTGAGGATTAGAAATTCAAAGGCTTATCAATACACAGCTTAGAAAGAACAACACAAAACCCTAAGAATTCTCATTGTGCCAATATAATGTGTGAATCTTAGCGCAATGAAAGCGTAAGATACTCAATTCCCTTCAAAAAAACCCACAAAATCTAGGAAAATTTTAAGAAAACAAGAGCTAAGAAAATGCAGTATCTGTTAAAAAAAAAAAAATATTTATGTCGGTTACGGGCCATGACATCTGAAAGGCTCAAGTAAAAAGATGGCCATATATATATATACAGACACACACAAGACAAAAATCTGGAAAATGTAATTAAAACGTCCCTAATTTTGGGGGGGGATTTGAAGTAAAAAGTTGGCCATTTGATGAAAAATGTTGGAGAGCGAAACTGAGAAAATTGCCTTTGCCAGAGAGCTTTTTCCATTAGTGACATAACAGAAGAAAGACTAGCCAAAATGATCAAAATTTATCCATTTTAAAAAAAATGGATGCAAGAACAACGGAAAAGTAGAATTTATATAAGGCAGTGAACTAAATTGATGCAGTGCCTTATGCTCCACACAGTTACTTGGCAATCTGGATGACCTAACGTAGGTGTAGGAAGGGAACTTTACAGGGCAATTATTTAACGTAAGCTTGTGGAAGACATTATTGGAAAACTGAACATGCCTTTATACACAGAAGCACTTTTCCAGTCCTGGAAAACTATAAAAAAGGCAATTGGAAGAGAGAGAATACAGCAAGTTGTATCCAGCAGCCACGGACTGATGCTAGGTGTGGCAACACTTAAAATACCATTGCTATTATAGAAATGAAATGTGTTAATGAAATCTCCACGTTCATCCAGGAAGATGGTCATAATAGTGAAATATAAAAGGTACTTGAGCAACTAGAAACATCAGCCTTCACAAATACGGAATTCCTTTTGCAAATAACAAAAGGAAACACCCCTCCCTCGCCAAAATGATAGACCAGATAAAAATTTTAGGGAACATGACTTTGGGGCAGTGATCCTCAGGCAGGTGATATAAGGTAATAGTTTAGGTCTTGCTGCGCAACATGTAAGACAAATGCAACTGTAAGTTGTTAAAAATTACTTGTGTGTGGGGTGTGGCCCACGAGCTGCCCTGGCTCCAGCTGCCACTCCGTGATTTTTCACTGGCATCTTAAGGAAAGCCAAGACATCCTGGAACACAATTGCTGGAAAAGCAGACGCCACGGGGCTGGTTTTAAGGGGTTGTTGGCTCCTTCCAGACCTCAGGGGCCGGAGGGGCACCCGGGGAAGCCTCCGAACCTCGGGCGGCCCGGCCTCGAGCAGCGACATGGCGGGGAGCAGCGGGGTGGTGGCGGCCCCTTACCTCGCCGTGGCTCTCCCTCGGCAGGACGCGAGGAGCCGAATCCAACCCGACCCCGGCCCGATCCAACCCTATCCCGGCCAGATGCACCCGGATCGCGGCCCGCTCCCGCCCCGCCGCCTCACGCGCCATCGTGTCCCCTCAGAGCGCCCTCGGGCCTCGCGCGCCTTCCCGCGCACCCGACTGCGCATGCGCGGGCTCGGCCCTGCTCCAGCGTCTCCCTCTTTCCCTCCCGGATCGGGAATATCCGGGATACCCGCCCAGGAAAAGCAGCAGCCACTGCGCAGGCGCGGCGGTGCCAGGCCGCGGGAAAAGGCGGCGGAGACGGGGCGGGGAAGGGGAGCGGGAAGGAGGAGCGGGAAGCTGTGGGGGGAGCGAAAAAGTTGCCGTGAGGGCGGGGCCGCGCCCCGAGAGTCGCCGCCGGGAAAAGGGGCGGGAGAAGAGCTGCGTGAGGAGCTGCCGGGGGTGAGCACGGCGTGTGGGCACGGGGAGAGCCCGCGGTGGGCAGCGGGGGAGCCCGGGGGTCGGGCAGGGTCGTGGTCTCGGTGCCGGCGGTGCTGAGGGGCGGACGTGAGACGGGACGGCCGCCTCCTCCTCCTTTTTATCCTCGTCCCGGGCGGAGGTTCGCGCGGGGTTAAGTCCCTGCGTGGGTGTGCGGTGAGCGGCGGCCACGCGCGTTGTGTACGCGGTGGGTTCCCTGCGAGCCTCCCGGTCCGTGCTGCCCGCCCGCCGCCTTCCCGAAGGGCTTCCCGAGCGCTGTCCGGAGCAGGAAATGCCGGCGCAGGTGGCGCGGGGCTGTCCGGGATTCCATCGGCTCGCCGTGTGTTTGGAGGCAGAGTCGTTTGCCGTGCGGAGGGAGTTTCGGGGGCGTGTTGGTAGGTGCGTGCAAATCGCATGCGAAGCGTCTGGTCTAACTTTGCGTTTATCCCTGACTTTGATTTTTCAGTGCAAGTATTTTAAAATCTGCTTACAATCTGTTCTCTCTACGTGTATTTCTCCCTTCCCGGAGTAAGTGTTTCGCTTATCTCTACTCGGCGCTTTATTTTGCGCATGCAACCCCCACCTCAACAAAACCCCCTGAATACTTCAGCTTTTTTAACTTTAAAGCTACTAAGATTATTTTAAGAACAACAACTTAATGGTGTGAATATTCTTTTGCCTGACTGTTGTTTCGGTATTCCACCTCAAGGCAGTGGAAAATGCATTGACTGACTATTAGTAATTGCTCTCATTATTTTTTGTAGAAGAATGATTTTTGGTGTCAAAATAGTGAGATCTAATGTTCTAAACTGACTATAAATTAGCCTTGTGAAATGATAAATAATCCTTTCTTCCCCTAACAAGTTATTGCTAAGTAAGACATATTTGCTGGTTGTTTTTTTGTTGCAAAGTAAGAGGTATTTGCTGGTTATTTTTTTTAAATATCAAATGACTTGTATGAAAGGTTATTATCCAGGGCCAGTGGGATGTTGACAGTAAAAACACCTAAAATATGCACTTGACTTTCATATCAAAAGTTGATAGTGTGGAGTCTTTTTTTTGGTTTGTACAGTGTGCATGATGTTCTACTGACAGAATTGTTTGGGTGTGATACCCAGAGGGCTTCAGGGTCAGGCTATTGGCACTGTCACGTGTTTTGCTTACACTGCTTTCCAAGAGCTTGGTAGCAGCACTTTGTGCTTTTTCCTTGGTTAAAGCCTCCTTTAGAGTAAAGCAGTTCAGTCACTTGAGGGTCACAGTGATGGGAGCAAAACCCATTCACGGACTTCTTCAGAAACCTCATGGTTCAAGGAGAAACAAGTTGGAGTTTGTCGGGGCCGAGTTCGATGATAATGGCTTGCAGCTGGATCAGAATTTCAGATGAGTGGGTAGAGTGAAATGTTTGTAGGTAGATTTGCACAGGACTTATCCATGAAGAAATATGAAGTGCAGTGATTCAGACATTCAAACTGTTGTTGGGGTTTTTTTGTCAAGCCTGTAAAATATGTGTGGGTTTAAAGATGATGCTCACATTACCATTCCTTTTAACTTGGTTATGTAGTTTTTGCCTGGTGACTTAAGGAGTCAGAAAGCTTTTTGGGAAGGAGCAGAACTTGGTATGTTAATGATCAAACATCTACAGAGCGAGCTGAAAGGCAAAGGCGGTTAATCTGTGATAAAAAGGCAAGTGTGAAAATTATCACTGTAGAGATTCATTCTATCTTTTTAAAGCTCAGGAAAGAGTGCCTTGTAATCTTTGAACAAAACTCTTGTAGGAAGATGGAGAAACAAAAATCTTCTCTGTAGTGTTTGTGCGATGATTCACTAAATGCTGGCCCGTGTCATGGGCTGGGAATTTGTATTCTCCAAGATCTTTACTCAGAGTTCCCACTGTAGCTATTTCTAAAGTCAGCTTCTGGTTTTAACAGCCCAGAGAGTCTGAGCTGTGAACCTGTTGTTTTGGATTTGCTGCGAACAGGAAAGTTTTTATTGGAACAGCTTAAAGAAAAAAATTGTATACTTACATAAAAGCCATCTGGGATAGCATCTATGCTTCTGGTTCTCCCATCCTGGAAGGATACAGAGAAGTATGTCATGGGCACATGAGGGACGGTGAAATGGGCAAGGGCTGGAGAGGAGACAGTGGAGGTCTTTAAAATAGAGAAAGTCTGGGTTGAAAATCTTCAGGGATTGTTTGGAAGAATTTCTGGAAGAGATACCATCAAATACTCCTCTGGTGTCTTGGGAACTTCTTGAGTCAGCTATTGAGGGAGAAAGAATGTGTCAGTGTTAATACACTGGTATTGGTCTTATAGTGTTGTTCTCATTTTGTCTTATGTGTGTTGCAAGTGAGCGCTATTAATGAAGTTTTTCTCTCTCTGATGTTTCAAATAGTGAGAATTTGCATTCCTGTAAACATATTTCTCTTGCAGCTTTTGAAGTGAGTAGTATAATTATCAAAGACTGGTGACTACTAAAAGCATTCCATGTATCTTCTGGTGCGTGAGATGTGTGGCCATAAACAATTTTAACAGAATGCTAGAGGTAGAAGGGGACAGGATATGTGCAGGGATCAAAAAAACGGTGATTCAGCCTCACTGAGGTGGGTATAAGAGTTTATTCCTTTCAAATTTTGGTCCTTTTCTACAGTTTTAAAGCAGCTTCACTGTTTATTTTTTCTAATGTGGGGAAAAATCATTGCTGCTTCCAGCACTGTCACAATACAGATCAGATTTTTGTTCTGCTCACAAAAACTGGCAATTTTAAAGGACAGCCTTTTGAACTGTGGAAAACAGTCAAATCCTTGCAGTTGCAAGTTGTTGAATTTCTGATGGATTTCATTGTATTGAGGAGGAAACAGTAACCGCAGTCCTAATAATGCTGAGAACCGCAGAGAACTCTAGTGGTTTCCCGTCATAACTTTATTCCCCTGTAATATATTTAACCACTCTTCCCTCACAATTTTTGTTGTCCTGTGTCTGAATTCCTAAGTTATATCAGTTTAGAAATTGATTTACCAGAGCTGTCAGGCTGTTAGGTGAGTCGCCAGGCTGGACACAGAGGCATGAGCTGCAAGCAGACGCAAAAAGCTGTGTGGCTTCAGAGTAACCCCAGCACTGGGCATGGGGAAGCTTTGCCATTAGGCAATGATGCAACACCCTGAGAGCAGTTGCAAAGTGAAGCTGGGAAGATGTAAGTAACGATTCTTCAGCCAAATTTCAGAGACACAAGCAGTCAGCTACTTCTGAACCCACTGGCAGGTTTCCACCCAGTTTGATGGCAGGGATAGAAGCCTTAAAGATGATTATGTGCTTATAAAGTGCATGAAAAGAGGCAGCTGGCTGGAAGAGAGAGACCCTGTAAGAAGATGTGAGGAGCAGAGCTGGCGTATGCCCCAACCAGGGAGGAAACTGTGGGAACTCAGCCATGAGACATAAAGTTACGGGGAGCTCAGGCAGTGGTAGTTCCAGTGTTCCCAGAACCACCTGCTTATCTCATCAGTTTTATCTGAATGGATATCAAAGATGCTTAAAATGTGCTCATAGCAAGTGGGTTTTTTTGTTGTGTGGGTTTTTTTGTTTTTTGAAGTTTTTGTTTTTTGGGGGTTTTTTTTAGTAAAATAGCAACTGCAGTGCTTTCTAAGCTTCTTTAGTGACACG
Organism: Grallaria varia; assembly: GCA_013396735.1. Lineage (NCBI taxonomy): Eukaryota > Metazoa > Chordata > Aves > Passeriformes > Formicariidae > Grallaria > Grallaria varia. The sequence goes on from VWZG01010841.1 coordinate 174,599, forward strand.
GCTTCTTAGTCTGAGGAGTCTGTGGCAGCCAGGGTTACACTCGAGGCTGTACCAACACAGCAGGTGATAACGTGCAGTTTTGCTGACGAGTGTTTGTTTTTCTGGAAGCTGTAAAGGCAAGTGCCAGAAATTCATGACAGGCACGTATTTTGTCCTGTAAGGCTGCACAACTAAGCTTGATGAGATCAGTGATGAGTGAAGAACAGTGACTGAAATTGGGCAAGGTAGAAGAACTTAGGCTGGTAAATAGACATTGCTTTGAGAGCTCATAGCCTGTGTTTAGTGTCTTTGGTTTAGAAGAGTTGACAAAATCAATTCCTTTAGTTTGAAGGGCAGGAATATTTCTTTAACCCTCAGCTGCTAAACATCTCATGGAGCATGTCAGTAACACTGTGTGAAATAATTGTTTTGCAGAAAGATTGCACCTATGGAAGACCTGGTATGGTTCCACCACAGAATGGTCTGAACTGGAAGGGACCTTGAAGACCATCTCGGTCCAGCCCCCCTGCCATGGGCAGGGACACTTTCCACTAGACCTGGTTGCTCAGAGCCCCTTCCAGCCTGGCCTTGAACACTTCCAGGGACAGGGCAGCCACAACTGACTTCAGGTCTATCCTCTGTTGCTTACACCTTTGTCAAGGCAACAACTTACAACTGGTAAAACCCCAGTGGGTAATAAATGCTGTGGTGCCCTCAGCAACACTGGCTTACCACAGCCAAGTAAGAAGTCTCCAGTTCCTAATTACAGTCCTGTGGAGTGTGGGCTTTAGGGTATGGGAGTCAGTGGTCCAAGTCACCCCAAAGTTCAACCAAACATGTCAAGTTAAAAAACAAGGTGCGACTGTAAACTTTCTCACCTTAGGGAGGGGCTGTTATGGCAAGTTAATCCCATTGCTTGTGGCACCTTTGGAAGGCTCATCTCCAGTTCACCAGTCTTTGATGCAGGGTCTTAGTGGAGAAAGAAGGGGTAGGGGAACTTATGCATATGGAGACTGTACAGTGAATGTGTTCTGAAACAATTTTTTTTTATTAAGTGAATCTTTCTAACTTTTCCCAAAACCCAGCCCAATAGCTAAATGCTTGGTGCATGGAGTGTTTAGTCTAGGACTTCCTTACTGTGAGTTTTTAGTGAATGAATGCTCTTTGTCTGAAGGTGTTCTGGAAGAACTCTTGTTTCCCAAACAACATATGTATTTCTAATAAGATCTGAAACTCTTACGCATTTCTAGTTATTCGCTACATTTCTTTTTCCTTCCCCTTTCTGTGTTTATTGAAGTGAACGTAAAGAAAGCAAACTTGTCGCATGATGTTGTGTCAAGGTCAGTTTCCAATTGGATTTCAGAATCTTTGCTCAGTGCAGTCACAAATCACACTTACTATCTCCAGTATTATTAAATCAAATTACTTACGGGTGAGATACAGTAACATCAGTAAACAAACAAAACCCATCTGATTATTCATGGGGCAAAAGAGACTTTTGGTTGCGTTCCAGTTATTGATTTTTTTTTTTTTATAATACAAGTACCACTGTTCCTTTTAAATAAAGGGGAATGGTTTTAGGGGTGCAAGGCTTCCTGTGTGCTTGTAAAATCTAAGGTGAATGTCTCATTTGTAATGTGAGGCCAAATTTCACCTATTTTTTTTTTTTCTTTCCCACATATGCAACCCTAATTGCTTTGGTTTATTTAAATGTATTCTGCTCTGTTCCATTACTTCAGATGTTTGTGTGGGTGATGCAGTAATGCCAAACTGGCAGAATAATCCATTGTTTTGAGGGAATCACTGCTGGGCCCTACATGTGGTTGTGGTGGTGATGTGGGTATGGAATCACTTCAACTTAAACACGCTCCCTCAGCACTGAGAGAAACAACTCTTATTGTTGGGATTCAGAAACCTTGGAATGGCTTTTCAGAGACAGTGAACAGAATGTTCTTGCTTCGCTATTAGCAGTGTTTTTCTGGGTGCTTTGAGAATGCAACTAGGTTAAAGACCTAATTTTTATGTAGTGTTTAGTAGGTAATACAAACTTCTAAAAGCTGAATATTAGCTGAGAATCAGACTGTGATACTGAAAGTAAAACCATCTTAGGTTTTTCAGTGTTGAATATGAATATTTATTTTTTGGGAGAGTTTTTATTAGACTCGGAGATTCAAAAATAGAATAACTCATGTAATATATGATCCTTTTATAAGATGTTGCATGTTATTGGAAGAACCTTTACAGTAACTTTATGGTGCTCTTTAGAGGTGTATAAATTAGAAGACAATTTATTATGAGAGATGAAATCATTTATTTTTCCTGCCTTAAAAACAATTTTTTGGCACTTTTTTTTCTCTTCTTCTTCCCTGGTTACTGCATATGTCAGTAGATTAAGAGGTTGTTTTAGCCATTATCTCTTTTCTGATTTAGAAGGTCTTTAACATTTTGGGAAGGTTTTTTTTCTTAAGTTTCCTTTTTTTTCCTATTTCAGGTTCACTGGAAAGAGAATGAAATAAACATGGAGTCTTCTAAACTGGAATATATTTCATGGGTTACAGTTAAAAGTAAAAAGAAGATGGAAGAAAATGAGAAAGCAGGAGTATAACGCCTGTCAAGAACTTTCTGTTTTTGTGATTAAATATAAAAACTTTTGACATAATACAACTAATGGTTTATAGTAACACTTCATTGGTATCCCTGGAAGAAGCCGGTTACTGTGCAACTTGCTTGATAAGAACTGTTACTCTAGCAACTTCTAACATGTTTTAACCTTAACTGGACACCTTTTATTTTATTTTATTTTTTTTAAATCTGAGAGCTAGAAACTTTGTTTAGCTGTATTTTTACTGAGACACCGATCCTGGTCGATGGCTGGCAGCTGCTCATGGAAAATGGACTTAAACCCAAACTGTTGCATAGAGTTGAATGGAATGCCATGACTATTGAAATATTCTTGTAGAACCACCTTCTTTGCCTTGCACACATCATATCCTTAAATATTTAAGCATAAATATTGCAATTATAAACTCTAAAAAATAATGGCATGGGTGAAATTCCTAAGAAAACCTGGGGGGAACCTTGGAAAAGTTTATCAGCCTGGAAGTATACTGTCCCTGGCCCCTACAAAAGGCTTATTAAATGAACCTGGACAAAACAGCTGCTTTCTTAACAGTGCTGTTCAGGTAAGAAAAACCCTGATTTTTTAAGCATTTTTTGTAGACTTTCTTAAGTCTGTGGGTAAAAGAAAAGTGGCAATTATAGAAAGAAGACTCTGTGTGGAAGCAATTTTACTCACCATTTAATTTTAAGGAATTGAGAGTATTAAATATTTAATTTTGCAAGAAGTGACAGTGTTTAATTTTATCTGCATGCAGCAAGAAAATCAGAAAAAGTTTCCTTTTTTTTTGGAAACTTAGGAGTCAATAGGTGTATAGACTTCCTAAAAAAAACCCCAAAACTGGAAGGCTTAAAAATGGTATGGATTTAAACACAGGAGGTAGGAGAGGTGTAGCTCTGATGTGTGTGCACGCAGTATCTAAATATGTTTAAGATAAAAATGTTGAATGTTTACAGTCAATGGGAACAGCATGACCTATATTCCCTTGCAGTTCTGCTATTTTCGCTTAGGGTGCCCTAAAATTAACCCCTGTGCAGTTTTACTTACAGTTTTAGACAATCCTACTCCCTCTCACCATCCTGCTGCTTAGCAAACAGTGGCTGGTGGTTGATAACTGCCCTTTTACACGGAGGAATGTGCTCCTTTCTTTTCCTTAACCTCTGTTCAACCTTCAGAACTGAGCTTTGGACTTTGATTTTCAAACACATCCTAATTCATTTGAGCTTTTGTATTTATAGACAGAATATTTTTTTCACCCTGGATTTGCAGCTGCGCTGTTACTCTGCATCTTGAAAACTCGTTTTTGGGGTGTTTATTTTTTTTAGAAAGCTCCTTTCTGAACTGCTTCACTTGATGTGTACCTAGGACACTAGATACTGAAAGCAGTGTGTTGTAGCCATGCTGATACTATCTTTATGTGGAGTAGTTACACAAACAAAAGGTAGAAACATACCTGTTCAAGCACCAGAACTATTTTGATCTGTGGAAAAACAATTGCATTTCAGCAATCATTTTAGTAAGATCCCATAAGAACGTAGTATGGACTTAACTCTTATGTAGAGCTGTAAGAAGACTACTACAGCCCCTGATGTTTTGCTTGAGAGTACTGCAGCTCTTTTTCCAAAGCATATTGTTTCAAATAGTTTAAAAAAAAAAAAAGAGATCCAAATTTCAAGTGTTGAATGCAAAACTTTCACTTCCACCACCACAATTTACCAAACTGAAGGAGAAGGACCATAATTCTTGCAGCAGTATTGGTACTTCAGTTGTACCCTATGTGAAATTGAGAAAAAAAATTAACTACTGTGTGTTGTGTTGAATGGAGAACCTTCTTAACTCATGACTTATTTTCTTTGAAACTTTATAGGTTTTATGGCAACTTGACATATTTCGACGAAGCTTAAGAGGTTTAACTGGGCACGTGTGTCAAGGAGATGCCTGCATATTTTGTGCTTTAAAGGTAAATAGGAAATTCTGGAAGAACCATCTTTCAAAAATGAGGGAAAAAGAATTTAGGTTATTTTAATTAGATTCTGTCCGTATCATACTTGTGCCTGGGTGACTCCTTAAGTCATTCTTGTGTAAAGGAACAGTTTATATTGAAGGATATTTGTAGCAGGTGTTTGTAACACAAATATTTACTCATGTTTAAAGAAGAAATTTTACAGTACACAGATTTTAGTCTGGTTAAACATAAAACTTCTGTCAGTGCAAACAAGTTATACTGTCTTCGAAAGTATGGTAGTAGACATAGTGACATACAGAATGGGCAATCACTTGTCTGGAGGGAGCTGAGGGGAGCAATATTAATGGAAAATGTTTCATTGAGGAAGTGATTCTTGATGATGCTAAATTGTAGGTCAAGGTAAACCAGCTATTTAAGAGTTTACCTTCAGGGAGTTGAGTGTTTTAGGGAAGAACTGTTTGCAGTGACATTTCCTTCAGGATGTGTATAATCTTAGGTAGTTTTTAGTGTTTATCATGATTGCAGTGTCATACAGCTAGTTTGGAAGGTGCCTCTGCCTTTTTCCAAACATACTTTTTTTTTTTCCAAAAGGTGCTGTTTTATTTCTTTGGTTAAAATGTTTAATTTTAAAAAGCCAGCAAGTTGAAGTAGGTTGAGACTACACATATTCATATTAACATCTTGGGGTTTTTATTCCAACCTTTTTTACAAGCTCTTGACTCTACAGAACTCGTTGGGACTTGTTTGTTTCACTGGTGTTTTGATGCACGTTGTGTTCTGTGTGCTGGGCACTTGGTCTTACTAGTGCATAAAGTGCTGACCCATAACTGGGGCATACCTGTGTTTTCAGATTAAATCTTGTTTCTTGGGGTGGTGGCTTCGGTTTAGGGTTTGCGTCACATTCAGCCACCTCCCAAAGCAATGCGCTACCTTCAGCTGCTCCACGAGGCTGCTCTAATTTAGGACTTGGAATTTTCTTTTTTCATTCAAGTCTCTGTCCTTGAGGGATGGATTACTCCATGGTGCACCTTGTGTGATTTATCTGGATGGCTGACTGTGCCTGAATGTTCTGTGTTATCTAGACTGACATCTTCCTGTTTTGATGCATTTTCAAGAATACTGATAAGAAGGGGTATAGCTGCTTGTTCTGAAATGGGTTAGAATGTAATTAGTTATTTTTTTAACAGTATAGTTGTGAGCTTCAACTCCGTGGCCTATGTACTGAGCTGAAAACATTGCAGTTAATTCATTTGGAAGGATCTGTCCTCAGCTGTTATGTATACTTCTGGTTCTGATTTCTTGGCTCTTCAGAGATACTGGTTGAGTAATTCTGTTTGTTCTGTGTTCAGAACCTGGGGCATTTTCATTTTCATGCAATATGTCTGCTGGATGAGGGTGCATTTCAGTAACTTGTCTGTGACTTGGGTTGAGGTTTTTTGGTTCTTTTTGGTTTGTTTGTTGTTTGGGGGGTTTGTTTGTTTGGGGGTTTTTTGTTCTTTTTTTTTTTTTTTCTTTTTGGTCTTGGGCTATTTTAACCTGTCCTACTTGTTCACCAGTCCGGGATATTTTATCTAGATATTTTAATCTCCTATAAACTAAAAGCGTAGCCAATAAATTCTAGTTTACCTCCGTTCAATCTTTTGGCATTGTTCAAGAACTAAATATGCTCTGTTCTTTTTTTGGGTAGCACTGGGGTGAAACTTTTAAATGTGCAGGCCACTGAACTGAGCATCTGTATCTGCACAACTGCTTATCTGGACTTTTCTTTTAGCTAAGGCTCTGCTGCATATCAAAAATTACCTAGAGCCAAAATGAGTATTGATAAAAGTTCTCAAAGCAGAGCGAACTTGTATTTTCAGACCTGTTAAAAACTTCATTTTGAATGTTTGTGTGGGGCTAGTGACTGTCATTTTCATAATTAGTCCATGCTTTTTGTTTTGAGGGGGAACTTTATATATTTGACAGACACCCTGAAATGCATCATGGTGAAAACACTGGTTTTTGTTAGCACTGAAATTTTGCTTATCTGTTGTATCTTTGCAACATATTTTAACCGTAGGAAACCTATGTGAACAATACATTTGTATTTTACATGGCTTCTGCTGATTTACTTTGCCTTTATTCTCTTCATTTCTCTCTTAAACTTGCCTTAGAATTTTTGACAGTGGAATGTATCCTCTGATATCTGAAAATATGTAATTCATTTAATAGCTCTTAACTTTCAGTTCTTTCAAAATCACCTTTCCTTACTTGCTAAATGATGAGGTCACTTGCATGTGTATCTTTGCCAAAAAGAAAAGTACCTGCCAACTCTCTCTTCTGGGAAATGAAGGAAAAATCAAGTGCAATTAATTAGCATGTTCTGGGACTGCAGATATTGACCTCTTCTCTTGTATTGTGTGTGCTGGTCCAGCAGTGGGCAAATTTAACAGGAAGGATTGTGTGATTTATGGGAGGTTTTTCATATCCATAATTTTAATAAAGATACGCTCCCCTCTGAAGTAGTCATGTAAATACTGCATTATTTAATGAATGATGGTGTAAAGCTGACCCGAGTGGTATTACATTACACCCTAAGAAATACACACCAGCTGTAAAGACGAGATACATATGGATGAACTGCTATTCCACGGCCAAATTAAAAAAGGTGTATAATTACAGACCAAGGGGTGTGTTGCTTCTGGGAGCTCAAGTCAATCATTTGCACTTTTATATACTCTTATGGTGGTATTCTACTGGATCAAAGTTCAGTTTGGCAACATGACTTCTTATCATGGAATCAGTAACAGAACACGGAAACCCAGTAAGTCTTAAGAGAAAACAGTAATTTTAAAAGCTGCATTGGTTTGTAAACATTATAAATGTGTTTTTTATGTTTATATAGGAGCTGATGTATTTGTGTAGAACTGAGGTGTCTAGTCAAGTGGGTAATGAAGCTAAGAGATTGTATTTCTTCCCAGGCAATCTTCTCACAGTTTCAGCACAGCCGAGAGAAAGCCCTCCCGTCGGATAACATGAGACATGCCCTCGCAGAGAGCTTCAAGGATGAGCAGCGTTTCCAGCTTGGCTTCATGGACGATGCAGCAGAGTGTTTTGTAGGTATTCTGCGTGGCACCTAAGTAGGATTGTATTGCTTTAGTTGATGCCAAGCTGGCTGTTGTTTTGGTAGCTCCAGGGAGGATTCAAGTGACACAATGCTACTGACCTGCTTTGTGCCAGTTTAGGGCAGTGAGGATGATGAACCCTGAGTCACTCTTGGAAATTTTTGGATGGAGAGAAGGGTTATCTCCTGAGGAGAAGCAGCACCTATGAGTTTGAATATTCAGTCTGTTCCTCCAAGTATTCTCTCCTCAGCTACTGAAATATATTCCATTACAACTTGCCAGCTCATTACTAAATTCTTTTGGATAAGAGATTTCCATTTTCTTACCCAAGAGTAATCAGATACTTGAAGTTCCTGACTCTTGCTTTAGTTACTTTCTGCTTTTATTAAGTGTCTCATTGAAAACCAGGAGCCATTGCTGTGGCCATTAAAACTGATTCCAGATAGCGCAGAAGTCTGGTAAAGAAACTATTCTAAGTGGTCCTGTGTTAGTTAGACAGTGAAAATGTTCTCCATAAAACACCTACGGTTTAAACCTTCAGATGCAGATTGGAGGGGCAGAAAATATGGTTGCTGCTTTGCTTGCTTTCAGCTTTGGACATCGCTTGGAAGTATCCACAAATTAATTCTTCCCTGCCAGATGCATTTTCACGTATGTAGGAAAATACAGTGGAAAACTCCTGAAAGCAGCTGTTTGTGATCTTGCAGTCAGGTTAATGGATTGCAGTCATGAAAGAGAGCCTCTTAGTACTGCTCCATCTAATCAAAATGCATTTGGACTCCTGAACTGATCAGCTGCCTGACCTACCTGAACAGATTCATGTATTCCCACTACCTCTGGTATTTTAAGCAAAAGAGGGAAACATGGCCATGCTGATTCAGGGCCCAAAGTCAAGGCCATTGCAGCACTTTGTGGTGCCAAGGGAAGTAGTTGGGAGTGTTAAATTGCAATGTTCTTCCCATATTCTGACTTTATCAGTTCAGTTTGTATTTATGTTGATATTTCTTTTTAGGAAAATATCCTGGAGAGGATTCACTTTCACTTAGTGCCAAACAGTGAAACAGATATGTGCACTTCCAAGTCCTGTATTTCTCATCAGAAGTTTGCAATGACGCTGTACGAGCAGGTCAGCCCTTCATGTGATTGCTTCAACAGATAACTCGCTTCCTCTGTCCTGAGTAAATAGAAACAGAAGTGTTTTTGGTGTTGCAGTGCGTGTGTCGCAGTTGTGGAGCGTCGTCGGATCCGCTGCCTTTCACGGAGTTTGTGCGTTACATTTCCACCACAGCCCTGTGGTAAGAGCTTTTGCTCTCGTTACTCCTTTTTCTATGTACGCCCTTCTAATAATGTGCAAAGCACACCAGAGAAATGCTTAAGTGTTATAAGTGAAAGTGCATTTCTTCGTTACAACATGTTTTTGAGATGCTGTCCAGAAGTAACATCTGGATGTAGAGAGAGCTTGACAAAAACAAGTTTGTATGCTGCTGTTTGCCCACAGTATATTTTCTTTCTAGTCTTAAAATATAGTTAATTGAGAGTTGACTGAAATCTGTTGGCTCTTAAGGAGGGAGATCCACAGTTATTTCCATTAATTTTTACAGTAATGAAGTAGAAAAAATGATGGAGAGGCACGAACGTCTCAAGCCAGAAATGTTTGCAGAATTGCTGCAGGCAGCAAATACTGCTGATGACTACAGAAAGTGTCCCGTGAGTAAACAAAGATATTACATTACTTCAAGATACAAGGGAGAACTCTTTGGGATATTAATCACACTAAAGCATTCCCCTAAAAGCAGACTTACCTCTGGCTGCTTCAGCACAGTCCAGCTGAGAGTGAAAAAAGCCCTTAAACTTAGATTTTACTATTCCAGTTATTGAGATTTCTGTTTTAAGGTGGTGATTGGATGTAGAAGTTGGGCTGTAATCCTCATCAGGGTTTTTATGATGAAGAATGTTACCCTTAATTGTTAGAAACAAACATTGTAACTAAATTTTAGAAGAAGATGCAGAATTGTCTTGTTGCACTAATTCTTGTGCAGTAACTCACTTTTGGACTTCCATCTTTCAAAGATCTGTTTTCCCTCCCGTCGTGTTTTTTTTCCCTTTTTCTAGAGTAACTGTGGTCAAAAAATAAAAATTCGTCGTGTTCTCATGAATTGTCCCGAGATTGTGACAATTGGCTTAGTCTGGGATTCGGAGCACTCTGATCTGACAGAAGAGGTTATGCGGAATCTGGCAACACAGCTTTACCTTCCTGGGGTACCCAACCTAAACTTTACTCTTTGCTTCCTCTAGAATTTAATTTTACGTGGATTTGGTGTATATGTAAATATATACGACACAGAAATACTCATGTGTATTTTTAAATAGCACAATTTGACTTCATAGTTTGTCTGCTTTTGTCATTCTTTATAATGTGCTGCTTGATGTAGTTCCTGTGAGAGAAAAAAGTCCTGACAGAAGTGTTGGGCTTGTGCCTAAGTACAAGGATTAACGTAGGTAACACACCTACCTGGCTGAAAATCCAGGAATATCGTTTTCAGTTTGAAATTTGTGGAATTATTCCAGAGCATTAATATTTTACTCCTTCAAAAAAGGAAAAAAAGCAAGTTAAAATAGATCTAGTTAAGTGCAAAACTAGGTATTTATACTCAGGGAAAATTGTATAATGCCACAGGGCATTCCATACCAATTGCCTCAGTGAAATGCCAGGGGTGGGTTAGGAAAACGAGGCTAAATGTTTTACACGTGCTTTAAACTATGTAATCATTTTTTACAGCTGTTTTACAGGGTTACAGATGAAAATGCCAAAAATAGTGAGCTTTTTCTCGTGGGAATGATTTGCTACACAAGCCGACACTACTGTGCCTTTGCCTTTCACACCAAGAGCTGCAAATGGGTGCTGTTTGATGATGCTAATGTCAAAGAGGCAAGTGCTGCTTGTACTCTTACCAAACTCAGGGATCTTTTCTCTTCTAGAATGCATTCTTCTGACAGCAAACTTGAAGAAAGTCAAAACCAGTGTTTTTATTTTAATAAACCTTTACGTGCATGCACCGGTTTTCACAAATGAATTTTGGAATTGGCTTCACTGCTTTGTAGTCGTGCCTTAGAGAATGTTCATGCTCTTGTGTACTGTTGAATTTGTACTTCTTTTAAAGAAAACGAAAATACTGGCATCTGTATTCGTAGGGATGATGTTTTGATTGTTATCCCACGTAATATTAGTTTCATCTTTTTGTTGCAGTCTGTGTAAACCAATATGCTAAAATGTCAAATCTTCAAGTACCTTTGGAATTGGGCATTTGGAACCCGTTGCTTGATAAATTGCTCTTTCTGTGTTTGGCTTCAGTGCTGTTGGTAAAGTTTTGGGGTTATGTTTTGTTGGGGTTTTTTGTCCTTAGATTGGAACAAAATGGAAAGACGTGGTCTCCAGGTGCATTCGGTGTCACTTCCAGCCATTGCTGCTATTCTATGCTAACCCAGATGGCACAGCTGTATCTCCAGAAGATGCACCAAAGCAGATTATTCACTGGTCTCAGTGCAAAACAGCAGGAGGAAATGGGGAAGACTTGGGTAATTAGATATATTCTATTTTTTTAAAATACCAGTAGCAGCTGTATTTCTGAAATGGGATGTATGAAGGAGGATTGGCTGCTTTGTTCTGAAATACTTTCATCAATCATTACCTAAAGGGTCTCTAAAGAAAAGAGGTTAGTGTATATATTCAGTGTTTAGAACTGTTTGGTTAATAAAAGAATAAAAATTGAGACAATGGGTAATGAGAAAAAATATGTTCTATTGTGGTTTGTTCAGACTGCCTTGCACAACTTCAGAAGAAAATTGTGGCATATTTGTATATGCAGATGTTCTTACGTGTATTGAAACATTTAAAATACATTTTAAAAGTGCTATAAAAAGATACTTTAAAGCTTCATGCACACATGGAGATAGTTTTGGAGCATGTGTGTTTGTGTATACATATGTATATGCACAAAGCAAAATTCAGAACTTTGGGAAAAATCAGGAGCTACAGGAAACTTCTTTTCTTGGAGATTCATATACAGCAGGCCTCAGTGTGTAAGAATCCAGCCTTTTGGTTCTGCAGTTTGTACTGCTGTCTTGTTTGTTTTGGGTTTGTTTTTTTAAAAATTTTAATCTTAAACATAACTTACAAGTGAATTAAATAAAAGCCAAATTGAATTTGACATGTTCCGCTTCACATGATGCATAGTGATGGGGCATAGACTGCTTCAGGGGGGAAGGAATTTAGGACCCTCTCCCACTACGGGCTACCACTATATATATGGCAGTACATAAAATATTATAGAACCCTATTGCCTGGGGTTTGGTGACATTTTTCTTCTGTTTTTTTTAAATCTGCAATTAAAAAGCACACTTTTTTTTAATTTAGGTATTGGAAATTTTAATTCAGGAAGCTTTTTCTTTCTAAAGATGAATGTGTTGTTTGACAGGATTTGATAAGCATTCTGCTGCTAAATCAGAGCATGTGAAAGAGAACGGAATTGGAGACCCCACTAATCAAAGGAGCAGTAAAAAGCTTCAGCCAGATAATTCAGCTTTCAGTAGAAGCCACATTCAAGCAAGTGGTGGTAGAGGTCCAGGTATGTCTTCCTCATTCCCATAAAAAAAACAACCCTGATATGTCGTCTTATGAAATATTTCAGGTGTGTGATAACCTGGGGAGTAGAGCTGTCTCCAAAGGAAGAATTCCATCAGTGACTGACTTAGCTATGTTGGATGGGGCTTTGAGCCAGCCTGGTCTAGTCTGAGTATCTGCCACGGAATGTTAACTTTTCCAGAGAACCATAAATGCAGAATATTTACCCTCATTATTCCTTCACTAAAGTGGCTCTCAAGGCCTTGATCCATTTGTCAATCACTGTCATGCCTTCTAGCCATATTGTTGGCTAAAAGGCACATCAGTGACTTGAGGCTGAGATGTGGCTCCGTGGGTCACTTTTTCCCAACAGTATTGTGATATTTAGCATTATTTGTAGTCCGGTATGTCAATGGACTTGGTTTGGAAAGAGATTTAATTTTTCTGTAATCCATTCATTTTTTTTAAGTTGTACTAATATTAAAAACTTAGGTTGTGGTCCATAAATATATATGCACACTTTGATGATGAATGACTTTTGCAGCAAAGTTGGGTTACAGTGATCAAAAGGACAGGCTGAAGGACTTATCCAGGGAGTGTGCTCAGAAAGCTGCTGACATGAAAAGCTTCACATCCTTACGAAAAGATGCAGACAGAGGACCACGGAAAGAGTCTGGGAGACAAAGAGGTACATTTAAAAAATGTGACCAGAGAACCAATGGGTTAAATAGTTTTGTCCTTTTAAGGGAGGCTGGGGCTTCCCAGTTTGCAGTATTCTGAAATATGTACTGGGTTTGTGGAGATACTGTAAGAAACATTAGTACTGTAACAATAGCAGTGAAATGACCGTTTCCACCTTGGAAGTGTCCAAGGCCATGTTGGATGGGGCTTTGAGCCAGCCTGGTCTAGTGGAAGGTGTGCCTGTCCATGGCAAGGGGGAGTTGGACGCAGATAGGCCTTTAGGGTCTCTTCCAACCCAAGCCATTCTGTGAAACATTGTTGAGAACTGTAATGGAGCTTTTTTTCTTTTGTCCTTCCAAGACTTGATGGGGGAAGAGCGTTCCAGTGTTAAGTCGGGCTCTCCTCCAGTGGGGAACGGGCTCAGGCACTGCGTGGATCCACGGATATACAGCAGCCAGGGAAGAGGCCCCTACAAGCATGACAACGCACCTCACCAGTCCAAGCTTTCTGCACACACCCTTGGAAATAAAACAGAGTCTTCTGCTGCTGGGGACAAACCAGTGCCAAGGACACGGACTGATGGTGTCACTGGCTATGACACTGACACCAGCCAGGACTCCAGGGACAAAGGAAGTGTCAGCAGCAGAAGCAGAAGTAAAGGTTGGAAACCGATGCGGGAGACACTGAATGTGGACAGCATTTTCAGTGAGACTGAGAAAAAACAGCACAGCCCAAAGCACAAGGCAAACCTGAGCAGTAAATCTAAGCACGAAAAGGAGCGGAGCTTTAACCATTGGCCAAAAGAGAACCAAATGCAGAAGGGTTTAATGACCATATATGAAGATGAAACTAAACAGGATACGGGAAGTCGAAGTTCACTGGATTCAGAGGGCAAAGGGAACACTGAAAGAAACAAAGGATTTACAGAGAGAAAAATCCACGGTGATAACTGGCAAATTCAGAGGACAGAATCTGGATATGAAAGCAGTGATCATATCAGCAACGGATCTGCAAATCCGGACTCGCCTGTCATTGAAGGAATCAATCCGGCAGATGTCAAGAATGTGAAAGAAAGTGCTTCCTGCAGGTAATGCTCCTGCTCTTAGAGCTTGCATGGATTATATTCATAAAAAACAAGCTGTTCTAATATTTATGTATTGGTTAAACAAAAAACTAAGAAAACTTGCTTTGGAACCTGCTTGTGGCCAGGTATGTGGAAAGCTGGAGTGTATCTAGAAATAAGGGTGCGGGCAATTAAGTGTTCAATTTAGCTTCACTCTGAGGGCACGGAGCCAGACACTGCTAAGTTGTGCTGAGGGACAGGGTGTGTTCGTTTGTAATAATTGCTACACTTCTTTACTTGGGAGATTTTTAGACTGTGGGTAACTTTCCATCTGCACTGGAACACAGTGTCCATGTAAATCACACCTGTAGCATTTGTACTCCCAGGCCCTGACAGGGAGGTGGGGATGGCAGTAGGTGAATCTTGTGTGCTGTGCAGAAATGCAGGGCTCTGGAACACCTCAGATACATATTGATCACCTGGTAATTGATTGACTTGTTCAAAAAAAGTCTTTGCTGAGAAGTAAAATTACTAAAACTGGCCAAAAATGTGGTTAGTAGCCATATTTTATTAAACTTACTTAGAACTGATGTATGTTAGTTATGAGTATGTTGTCCAGGGATGTTGCATAATCTCTGTCTGTGGAGGTACTCCTAACCCTGCAGGATGTGATTCTGGACATGGCATTGACCCTGTTTGAGCAAAGGTCTTTGGACTAGAGGATCTGAAAAAGTCCATTCCAACTTAAATTTATGTGGTGCTGTGAAACACACATTTAGAATCCTTCCACGTCCAGTTTTCTGTATTGTGTATCTTAAACTATATATGGAATGTAGGTAGTACTAGAAGCGATCCATTCTTCTTTCAAATCTTGTTTGTCCATAAAATGAAAGAGCACAGTTAGAACCATAGAACATCCCGAGTTGGAAGGGATCCACAAGGATCACCAAAGTCCAACTCCTGGCCCTGCAACAGGACCACCCCAGGGATCACACCATGTGCCTCTGAGTGTTGTCCAGATGCTTCTTGAAATGCTGAGAAGAGACCAAGCCTAGTCACAAATGATTTCTAGATCTCAGCAAATTTTTGGACGTGTGTTTTTTTCATGAGAAGTTATTTTACGGGAATAGACAATAGCAAATACCAGGAAAAGAAAAAAGCTTTCACTTCCTTCCGCGGTACCTGAAGGGAACCTGCAAGAAAGATGGAGAGGGACTTTTTACAAGAGCATGTAGGACAAGGGGAAATTGATTCAAACGGGAAGAGAGTAGTTTTAGATTAGATATTAGGAAGAAATTGTTTACTGTGAGGGGGGGAAGGCCCTGGCAAGGGTTGTCCAGGGGAACTGTAGCTGCCCCATCCCTGGAGGTGTTCAGGATCAGGTTGGATGGAGCTCTGAGCAACCTTGTCTAGTGGAAGGTGTCCCTGCCCATGACAGAGGGTTGGAACTGGGTGATCTTTAAGGTCCTTTCTAACCCAAACCATTCCATGATTCTGTGATTCTCTTAGTGGAGATGCAGTAATTTAGAACTTACTCCGTAAAGTATTGTGGCAAGTTGTCAAAACTTTTTAGTTAAAACATACAACATGAAGCTTCCATAGTGAAACATCTCTGATTATTTTGAAACCCCCCAAAAGCAAAATCAGTCTTTTTTGCCTGTCCATAATAAAATATTTAGGTCATCCTAAATTTCTGTGGATCACCACAGCCTGTCACATGTGGGAGCAGTGTTAAAAGCAGTGTCCAAATCACCTATCTGCTTCTTTTACAGCGAACAGAATGTGTCAACCAAAAAAGCTGACCATGTGTTACATTTGGTCCCCCAGCAGAACAGAAACTTCCATGGTAAGAACTCAAAAAACATTTCAGATGTACCAGAATTTGAATACTTATTAATATCACACAAGAGATGGACGGATTTCTGGTTAGCCTTTTGTATTTTATAATTTTGCTGCATAAATTAATATCTTCACATGTCACAAAAGTAAAAACTGTACATACCATTTACCATTGCTTTCTTTTAACAAGCCATAACCACATACTTCAAAGTTAGGCAATTTGTGTATCAGGTTGGCTGTATTTCAGTGGATTAGAAGGAAAATGGCATGGCATTTGTGGCTGTTTTGAGCATGATGGAAGGGGGTTTTTGTACACTCATTTTCAGCAGAGATCTCTTACTGACTCATCATAGCCTGTGTACTCTGTCTTCTTGAAAATGGCAAAGGAAATATGTTTGGTGGGTGTTTTTCCTGCACAGTGAATTAGAAATTTTGTTAAAGCTTTTCAGTGAGTTATATTGATTGATGAAGATGAAAAGTGTTCATATCCTTTCTTTGTTGTTATTTTGATTTCGAGTTTTTTTGTTTGTTTTTGGCAAGCGTGCATGTTTCTCTTCCCCATACCTTCCCCCCACCCCTCCACCCCAAAAAAAAACCCCAAATACAAAAACATGGTAATTTTGTTCACTCTCTGTAAGTTCCCCAAACACTTTCTTGTGGATACTAAGGAAGATTATTTTGTTTTACTTTTTTTTTTAATGTCTGGGTGGACTGCAGTACCATTTGTTTTCCTTCAAGATACGAAGCAGTATCAGGAAGAAACACTTGTAATAAGCAAGTCTACTTCCTTTTACATACTAATATGTCTGCTGGGGTTTTATAAAGTTGATAAATGCCTTGGCATATAAATATTTTAGGTCAGTATGAGGCCAGCCAAAATCATTATCTGCTGTTGCTGAAACAATGGAAGGGTGCTTGTACAAAGAGGGGCAATAAATATTAGGCCACTTCCTCAGGAAACATTTGATTTTTATAGATACCATACTTTGCAAATAACATATAGTATAGTTTCTCCTAAGACTTAAAGTGGGGGGGTGCTGCCATACCACTTCTACCTTTTCTGTCCTTAATCTAATCTATTTTTTGGTTGTAGAAAGAGAATTAATTGGATGTTTATTTTGACAAGGTAAAAAACCCATCCCGAAACTGCGTTGCATGGAATGCAAAGATCTGGTTTTGCTTAACATTTACTCAGCTTTAATTCTGTACTACACCTTTGTTATCAAACGCACTTAGATGGGGGGGGGGGGAAAAGCCACCAGAAAAAAATAGAAACAACTCTGTTGGCTTGAAAAATAGGTAGGTTAAAACAAAGTGTCCTCTGGAGAGAGTACTTACTCAAAGCTTTCAACATTCATTGTACATTTTTAGAGACGTGCAGTGATTCCAGGTGATCCTCAGGGTTATCATAAAAATTGATGATAAGATCCCATCTAAACTAAGTTTTGAATAGCTTCATAGCAAAAAAACCCCAAGTATATCTTTTAAGTCAGTTGTGAGGATCTCATGTGTGCAGGTTTTGGAAAATAATACTTTTGGTGGAACTGATTAATGGACAGGAAAGATAATCTGAAGAATATGATAATTTCTTGGGGGGGGGGCTAAAGATTTAGTTAGTCTCAGGTTTAGAAGTGTGTCAGGACACCTTTAGCAAGGGCAATAGTAGGCATCTACAGGTATGTTTTGTTACCTGTGTTTTATCTTTGAGTGTTATGAACAAGACATGGATTGGTAGGTAAGAACCAAACAGACTCTGAGAAAATAGGACTTTCAGAAAGAACTGAGCTTTTTTTTTTTTTTTTAAGAGAGGAATGGAATATAAGAAGTCTTTGTTAGGCTGTCATGGCAACTCCAGAAACCATGTCTGAGTGGGTTTTCTGTGTGGAAAACTTCTTAAGGGAAATAATGTTGGACTTGTAATTCTGCCCACCGTCTGTATAACTGTGCTTTTCCAGCTCCTCACTTTTAGCTGGAGCTGAATAAGGCTCCTGTTGAGCAGTTGAGGAATTCTGTCCCTGAGTTACAAAAATAAACTTATTGTTAGAGCATTATAAAGATAGAAACACTGGATCACACAGTGGTGGTGAGATCAAGTGGCTGCTGCTTACACTGGCACTGAGCAGCTGATAATTTGACTGAAGAAAAGGTCCCCCAAGGCCAATCCCTAATTTGTGTGGTCAGATTATGGCAGGAAAATGCAAATAGGCAGATGCAGCATCCATAATTCCTATTAATGACTTCGTGTTTCTGAAGTTTGAACTCGATGAACAGAGGAGGCGAGTTTTTGATGTTTATAAAGAACATGTGATGTGAGCAGCATGAGGGCAAAATTTCCAACCTCATGTAGTTCAAATTGAAGAAAGATGACTATAATTTTAATGGTTTTCCCATTATTTATTCAGTTCAGTAGCATGAGACAACTCCAGTTGGAATCCAGAATAATTCTGAAGCTCTGGTGAGTGAGAAAAGAAGAATCCTAATTGCCTTTGCTTATTTGTCACTTCAGAAAACCCCACAAAAGAACCCTAATTCTGAGAAAACAACTAATTTGCTTAGGAAAGCCATACGTTTATAGTAATAATTTAAAATATGCAACTACACTTAAGGAAATTCAGTTCTTACCCTTATGGTGCAGTCAGTGTACGTAAATAGAGACTATGAAGAATTGAGTAGAGAATTGAAGCTTGCAGCTATTTAGTTGACTTAACAAGAAGCAGAAACAAATAAATGCTTTTCTGGAATGTCTTTAAGTGATAAAGATATATATGAAAGGTTTTGCAACTGAATGTAGTTCCAAAAGTACAGTTTCTTGAATAATATAAGGATTTCTTTTTTTTTCATGATGATTTGTCACCATTTTTTACAAGCAATATTCTGTTTTAGACAAGTTGTAATGTGTTTAGCTTCTTGACTTAGTTTGTGTTCCTCTTCCACATTTTTTCAAAGCTTCCAGTAAGTTTGCCTGTCATTTCAACTTAGTTCAGAAAATATGTGGGTTGAGAGAGGAATTTGCCACAGTATGTGTTAATGAAAAGTAGTATGCTTTGATGGCTTTATTGACAACTTAAAAAAATATATTTTAAAAAAAGGGGTAACATTTTTCCCGCACAGAAATTGGGCTTGGCAGATTTTTGCACGTGATGTGTGTGTGTGTAAGTGGAGCTACCAGAGGAGAAGTCTGTCCTGCCTGTGGATGTTAATCCTTTGAAAATCTGGGTTGACCGCTCAGACATGAAAATAGGTGTTTGTAAAACAGGCCCAGTTTCCTCTCATTCACCGCTCGGCTCCCCGCCACCCATTGATAAGGCAGTGGCGCTGCTGCGGCCCATGTTTAGGTTTGCAGAGGGCACAGAGCCAAGATTCCCGGAGTGGCCGGTGCCTGTTTTCAGCTGTGCATGGCTAAAAAGGACGGGGCTCTTTTGGAAGGGGCAGGAATTCTGCAGACTGTGCCGGGATGGGGAGGCTCCCACCAGTGCTGCCGCCTGCTGTATGCTGGGTTAGCCTCTGCTGCCTGTGCTCTTGCTCAAAGATTGTGTCTTTAGTCTTTCAACACATAAAGACAGGGCAGATACTGACCCTTAAAACTAATATTATTCAACAGCATCGCCCAGAGATTTTAGTTTAGCTGTGTGCTGTTGTTGGGCTTTTGACTCGCATCTTCGTGTGTCAAAAGTTCCAAGGCTTTTCATACTTAAACTTGGGGAAGTAACAAGTGAAACAGTGTGTAGTTGTGCATCTGGTCTACACATAGACAAAACAAGCCACTGTAGTAGTAGCAGTAATAATAATAATCCATTCCTTTGGCTTCAGGGCAGGTGACTGATTCTAATGGACTAATCACTGCTTTAGGAAGACTTGCAGTATCTGTCTCTGGACAAATAGACTGTTGCTCGTCACTTGCCAAGAGTGTTTTATTCTGTGTGGTGTTGACGCGAATACTCAATGCTTCTTTTATTTACTGTTCACTAGGACGTGCCTTGTTCATAAATGGTGCATTTTCAGGGAATGATTCTTTGCCTGTGGGTATAAAGAGCTTTCTGGAGTGGGAGTGCAGAAGTGCTGGCCCAGGCACTCAGTGGTGTGTGTTTGGGGCACTTGAGTGACAGTGTCTTGTCTGCTCAGCATCTCTGTGAGCTGAACAGTCTTGCTCTAAGGCTTTAACTGTTTCCAAGAACGTGTTTCTTCAAACCCATATAAAANTAAATAAAAAACTCCACCAAAAAAAAAAAAAAAAAAAAAAAAAAAAACCCACAAAAACCTAAAACATGTCCAATCTCTACATGCATTCAATTTAATTATTATTACATGATGTGAAATTTCAGAATTCATAGTTTTTATTTTGTAATTTAAATGACTTGGGATGTTTGAATAAAAATGCTTCTGTAAAAAGCTGCTTTTGAACACGTGCTTTTAGTAAGATGAAATATTAAGGTGATATTGAAAGTGTGCCTATAGGACTTCAAAATTATGATAATAACTCTATTTCCTGGCAACAGAAAACCCAGAAAATTTCCTCCAGAAAGGTAGGATTCAAGTAAGGTCTGACCTCCTGTGAGATTATCTTCAAAATGGCTATTTTGCTCAATCTGAAATCTTGAAAGGGGTTAATTGTCCTGTTGTTTTGTGTTTTTTTGGTTTTGTAACCCCTGAGGAATTACAAGGAAGGAATTGGACTGTATATTTGCTTATTTTGCTTCTTTTTTCTACCCCCAGATCTGAGGAAAGACCAGATCAATTCTGAAGTGAATTACAGACCTCATGTTGGTTTCCCAACAGAATTACATTTGCAGGTGCCCAGTCCTCCAGTAAAGAGGTAACTAATACTGCCATTCATTTACTCTGGCACAGTTTAAGAATTACTAAATTCTGTTACATTACAGTAATCAATGTAAAGCATTGAAAAGTCAAGATATTGAGTATTTTTGGCAATCAAGAATCTAAACACAAATTTAGCAGGCCAAAATGGATGTATCAGAATCATAAGGATGCTTAGAAGAGAGCAGAGGTCATGTTTGACATAATGCTGAATGTTGAAGGAATTTATCTTACCCTGCGTCTCTTGCAGAGATGTTTTGGGGGCACTTTTCATTTCAAATGAAATAAACCATGCAGTAATTTATTACAAGTTTTAATCAAATGGCTCTAATAGATCTCAGGTCTCTTGTCAGTTTGAATATTTAGGCAGTTTCATAAAGACTGTCTAAAAAAATCCTTGGTTTATTTGAACCTCTTCATGTGTTCTTAGGGATACTCACCTCTTGTGTGGTTTTGTATTTTAGAGCTGAAATGCCTGAGACCAACAGGAAGTTTTTCCCATTATCAGCTCTACAGCCAGTTGTCAAAGACATTGTCAAGTCGGAGAGCAGGAACAAGGCACACGAACAGAATCCTTCGGAGTGGCTTCACCCAGACAGGTTTGAGAAGGTGACTGTACCAGCGTACTGTCCCGATGGCGTATCCCACCCCTACGCAGAAAACGCCTGTGGGAGGAAGGTGCTGCACAGTGACTTTGCCCCCCCTGCCCAGCCGCAGTCTCATCACACAAGAACGCTCGGTCCTAAGGTGGGGTTGGTGCCCTGTGTGCCACAGTCCCTGCCGCAAAGGGCCGTGGTGCTTCCCGTCCCTCCCAGCGAGCACGCTGGGCACCCAGTGCGCAGGGTGGACGCCCTTTGGGTGCCTGAAGCAGTGTACCAGAACATTCCTCCCCCTCTGCCACCCAAAAAATACGCTCTGAACACTCTGCCGGGCTCAGAGGGTAGCTTGGCAGTGGATGTGAAATCGACAGAAGTGTTGCAGGCTAATCCACTGAGGCAAACAAGTGCACCTCCAAAACCTGCACCAGAACCAAGTACACTCCCAGCCGAACAGAGGCTTAAAGAGCCCATCCCCGGGAACGAACTGTTTGTCCACAAACCGGATTCTCCACCTCGCTTATCAGTTAATGACTTCTGGACCGTGTCTGAGAACTTGTTAAAGAAAGGCTCCCGTCACATGGGACCGAGTCCCAGCTACATGGACGGAAATGACAGCGTATCCCTAACAACCTACTTCTCAGTGGACAGCTGCATGACCGACACGTATAGGATGAAGTACCACCAGAGGCCCAAGCTGTATTTTACGGAGAGTGGGAGCTTCCACAAGGAGAAGCAGCCCCCGGCAGGTGGAGTAGACCTGAACACTATGTACCACGCTGCCCTTGAGCCCAGACATCCCGCACCTGAGCAGAGGTACAAGGCAAATGCAGAAGGCATACACTGCAGCCGATAGATTCATAAAAACCCCCACACCTGGATCTGACTTCCGCAGCTCATGTAGTCTGTAAACAGGCACAAAGGTTGACTCTGTGTGTGGGATAACCAGGTACCCAGCTGACTACTTTGCTGTAGGAGTTGCGACTGTTCAGATGAATATGCAAATGGGAGGCGCACAGAGGAGAAGAGGTGCTAAACTTGTGGTTCTTTGATTTGTTACTCTAGTTGCCTTAATGCTTACCTCTGTTACTCAGCTTGTCTTCTACAGTTGGTATTAAACACGGTCCCTTGGGGTGTACACATCTTACAGCAGAAGGATCAACTGGATGTTACTAATTCTGTAAGAAGATTTAATTAGTTGCAGTTTAAGAAGTGCTCCTTCAGACTGTGGTCACTACATACTTAGACTAACAAAAGGGATAAACACACTACCACATAAAATGCAGTAAAGGTAGTCATAATAGAGCATTAATTGTCCTGAGAGGTAGCAGGAGATGTCAGCTGAAAAAAACTGTCTTCTCTGAGAGTCTGTGCTTTCACAAACCTTCAAGTGTCTTTAATACAAGTTTACCCGGAAGATTTATTTTTTATTTGAAAAGCCTTAATACTAATAATAATAATTCCTAAAAAACCGTCCTGGTTTGCAAGTGTTAAATGAGACTTTCAAAGGGAATTGAAGTAAACTGCAGTAATACTGTCCTATTAATACACCTGCTCTCTGTTAGTGTACATTTTTAAACACATTTATCAGATTTTGTTCATCCTGTAACCTATATACTTTTAACTTATTAAATTTAACTACAGAAGTTACAAACCGGTATAACAGAATAGGATGCTAATTTTAAATAGAGTTATCATGCAACTACAAAAGATGAATTTTGTAAGGTTTTAGATAGAGTTACTGCTTGTGTTCAGTTCTGATTTATCCTCCAACTGCATGCAAAGTCAATGCTGCTTTTTATTAAACTCCCTTTTCTTTCAGCTTGACATGTTGAGCAGTGGTTCATGGGGATCTTGATTTTTATTTTTCAAATTTTTTGAACCAATGTTTGCTTATTTGGACCAGCCCTACGCATGGGTGTATGGTCTGCATGAGCAGATCAGGCTGAATGTGCAGCCGCTCAGACTGTGGTGGCTGAGGGGCATGGAAAGAAGAGGTTCCTCTTTCTCTGCTCTGGTGCTCTGCCTACAATTTTGGCAGCTCAGGCATTGACCTTGTCTTTTGTGAACCTGACTTAGTAACAAAGAGGAGGATTTATTTGGCTTTGATTTGGTTAGTTAAACCAGTGCACAGGACTAGCTAGCATGTGCTTAGGCAAGGTCAGCTGAGCCCGACACGATCCAAAATGGCTAAATTTTTCCATTATTCACGTTAGAGTATGAACTTGGGGTGCTGCTGGTTATACCTGAACATCAATGCCTTTTAGTTATGAAAATAATGCAACAGGGTTAAATATGCATCATGAACACTTTTGCTTATTCTTGCACTGTTAAGTCAGAAAGGCTTTTCTTTGTGTTTATAACCTTATGTACATGAGTTTTAGTGCTTCAGCCAAACATTGGCAATTGTTTAGCACAATTATTCTAGGTAAACATTAGTTTTGGTTATTCTGTGGCAACGTCAGGTTTTTTTCCTTTAAATTACATGCAACTTACAGTAGAACTGGAACATTGTATATATATGCAACATTAGCCAGGTATCTCAGATTAACCTAATTTCTACCTTCTTGATCAAAATTAGTTGTAGCACTTGGAAAAAAATGAATTCAAGAATATATAGTGAAAACATGTTTAGGTGTGGCTGCTGGTAAACAGCAACTTAACAAACTGATCCTTTTGTAAGGAAATAGTTGAATACAGAAGAACACTAATAGTGTAAGAACTTGGGTGATTCCTACTGTAATATTTTTGAGAGAGATTTCAGACCCTGTAAATGAAACTTTTCTAGTTCATCTAGCCATGTTACGTAATATACATAGTTTAAGTACAGCTGTCTTCTAATACTTGTGTAAAAAACAAAGATTATTGGAATTTGTAAATAATGTATAATTTGTAAAATGTTTTGCAACAAAACAAAAATCTTGTATTTGAAATGACAGTATTTTTATGTATGAATAGCACAGCAAGAACTGTGAATGATAATAGAACACTTATTTTTAAACACGCATAGCAATGCTGATACTCTGTACCAGGAGCAATATGAATGCCTGTTTCTGATACCAATGAACTCAGCTCCCAGGAAGCACAACTGGTAAACTCCTTTCCGAAGTAGCTGCAGTGATTTAGATGTTCTTCAGTCTCCTTGCTTGGCTTGAAACAATCTTACCAGACAACCTTCTCTGTGACCCATGTTTACCAGGTATTTAATTATCATATATAGACAGCTAATCAAGGCACCTTTTTTTTTATATTTGACTCTGCAGTCCATGTATGTATGTAATATTTGCTAACTAATATGTGATAACTCGTTTTAACTTACCTAGGGTGCCTATTTATTTTTTTATAAATGTCTCCTCCCAGCTATAGATTTGTATAAGAGCCTAGATGATTTTTGTAATAGTAAAGATATTAACAAGTCTTGTAATTAATATATTTTTCAGTCCTTAGAATTATTTTCTTGCAAAGTTCTGCTTGTTCAAAATATCAAGATAAAAATTTTAAGTCTTTCTTGCCTGTCCTTTTTGTACTCCACATTTTAAAAACAAGTTGGCTTTCCAGAACTGCATTTTCAAGTGACAGACAGTGTTGCTGTTGGTGGTTGAAAGTTTTTGCTAGGAGGGTGGTTGTTACTTTTTTTTGAACAGTAAAATTCATCTTCTGAAGTATTTGTTTATAAGGCTGTTAAATAGATTAAACTTTTTTAATATCCACAAAATGCATAAATCAGTTTTAATACCATAATCCCACATACTTGATGACAAATGACTGATTCAGTTACACAAGCTCTCTTTGCTCCTTTATTAGGGATAAGCAAAATTTGCCTGGATATAAGTATTCCTGAACTCCAGGTGCTGTGAAATAGCTTGAGCCCAGTGCAGCACAAGCCTGCACTTCGTTAACTCCTAAGTTTTCTGCAATAAGCAAAACCTTGTATGCCACATCTGCCTGAAGGAGAAAACTAAATTACTAGAACAGACCTTGAAATTTCACTTTCTAAAGGCTAGGAAGGCTTCATCTCACGTGTCTTCCTTACCAGCAGGGAAATGGAACATTACAATGCTTCCCTAATAGGTTGTTTCCTTGAGATTTCCCTGGTGCTGTCATGCCAGAGGGGATTAAAAAAAAAAAAAAAAAAGGCAGTGGACTTGTCACCTTAAAAACTGTAACCCTCATTTTCCTACTTAGGAGAATGCAATCACAGCTCTCCGCTCTTCTGCACCCTGAGTCAAGATGTCTGAAACCACAGCCCAAGACCACAAATGGCAGCAGGAAAGGGAATTTCTGTTCTTTAAGTGTACCTCTGACACATAAAGCAAAGCACAATTGTCTTTAACAATGAAAGAAAAATCTAGGGAAAGAGTAAGTGCCCATTTTTGCATCCCAAATCCCAGTACAGTAGCCCATTTTCATTTCATGTTAGGGAAACACTCTACACTTCGAAGTCTCTGCAATCCAGTTATTATATTTATTTCTGAAAATGAAAAACTGACACCAAACCAACCACAGTACTTCTCTGAATTAGAAGCTAGTATTTCCAAGGGGAAAAAATACTAAAGGACACCGTCCCCTTCATCCATAGGTAGAAAAACTCTCTTGTCCAAAACTTGACTAGGTATCAAGCCTACTATAAATATACATAAATATATATAAATACTGACCCTGAGGAGGCTCAGTAACTGCTGCAGGTAAAGAAGAAGAGAGACGGGTACTAATGAAACCCAAACAGCATCCACCCCTCAGGACTGACTTCTGGAAGTAAAACTGGTTACATTTCATCTCTTGAGGGAACAAGTCTGAGTCACAACTGCAGTCTAAGCAAGAGCAGGGTTTTATTCTGAGCCACGCTGCAGACTGTCCTTTCAGTGGATTTTATTCAAGCAGTGCATTTTTCCATTCCTGCTGAACAAATCTTCAGGCAGCGAACCGTCTGTCTTACACAGCCTATGAGGCACAGTTCAGAGCACAGGATACAAGTGAAAACCTGTAACAGCCACATTGTGACACAGAGAGAGATACATGGCATTACTATATAAATACGTGCTCCTGCATCCAGCTGCAAGTGGAGTCATGTTCCCAGCTGCTTGTCCTCCTCCTCCACTGTTGGTGCTCACGAGGTGCGTCCCGTGGTGACGCTGCGGCTCTGCGGGGAACAGAAAAGGCCTCCTTATTTTTTTGCAGTGCTTTTGTGCGTTTGTTTTGCATTTCCCGAGAGGCGTTTGTGCTTCCCAGGGGCCTTTACCCCGCGGGGCAGAATCTACTGGGGCTCCCTTCCTTCCTGCCTGCCTGCCT
>VWZG01010841.1:201351-356403 GCA_013396735.1 Grallaria varia
ATCCTCCGGCTCCTGCCGCTGATCCCGATCCCGCTCCTGCCGCCGCCGCGCCGCCGCCTCCATCTCCTCAGCGCTGTCCCGGCGGAACCACCGCGCAGGCGTCCCAGGCTCTTCCGGGTTCGGGGCCAATGGGAGCGGAGCACACGTATCGCGGCCACGCCCCTCATCCCCGCGCGAGGCACCGCCCGCCTCGAGTCACGTACGGCCATTATCGCCTCAGGCCCCGCATCAGGCCCCGCCCCTCCCGCATNGGCACCGCCTCAGGCACCGCCCCTCCCGCCTCAGGCCCCCCCTCAGGCACCGCCCCTCCCGCCTCAGGCACCGCCTCAGGCACACCCTCAGGCACCGCCCCGCCTCTGTCCCCTCAGGCGCGGCTCTTCCCGCCTCAGGCATCGCCCTCTCTCCCCTCAGGTACCGCCCCTCCCGCCTCAGGTACCGCAGGTCGGGTTCATGTGGTAAAGACGCTGGATGTGGAGGGACTCCTGCTAGTCCCGCTGGCGCAGGACAAGCGGGGCTGTGCAGTCTCTCCCTGGACTGGCGACTGACATTCCTGCCGTTGTCCCCGGGCCCTGCTGGGTGCTGCTCCCTGCCAGGTGAGATACGGGTCTGGGGAAGAGCAGGCGGCCAGCCCTGTCAAACCGTGTTGGTCTTGTCCTGTCAGCTCTGCTGGGACTTCTGTGGGAATAAACATTCACAAGTTCATCCTGATACGGTTTATTGGAGAGCAGATGATGCCCTGAAACTAAGAGATCATTTTGGAAATCCCGGTGTGAAGAAGTCTAGGAAAAGTGAAATTGTTTTAGGATACACTCTTCTCCTTGAAGTGTGGTTGGAGTTTGTACATGAAGCAAAAATAGAAAAGTTCATTTAGATAGTGTATTCTGTGTCCTTTATTTGTACAACACACAGCTGCAGAAGAAATTGAATGCAGCCACACAACCTGGTGCCACACTCACAATCGGGATATGCCACACTCACAGTTGGGTTATGTCACCCTCAGTCCAGCCAGTTCACTCCATATTGAAAGCAAGGCAAATATTTTCATCATGTCCAGAAGAGTGACCAGAAACCTATCAGTATCCTAAGCAAAAACTTCCTCTTTGTAGCTATTAACCCTTTTTTAGCCTCATATTAAGAGACAAGGCAAAACTAGCTGCAGAGTGCAGAGCAGGTGTATGTGAACAGAGCTTACTTCTAAACATGCACTTTGGGGTTAGTTACTTTGCTTAGTAAGTTCTGTAAACAGAAATAAGGATGACTTTGCCTTATGTAGCAAGTATCGTTAATCATATGTGTGTTAGGTGAAGTATATTAGAGATTTTGGGATAAAACAATGATTAAGCCTTGTACCATTCTGTGTTACCTCACTCGAGCAAAACGAGCTGTGGTTGGTGGGCTTACTGCTTGTATGAGGAGAGCGTTTTGACAGAAGAGGGAGCTGTGATAACACTGAAGACCACAAAAATTGATACCGTGACCCTTCAGCAAAGCCTTATGTGAATCAGTCCTTTTCTAATGGTGGCAGTAGAAGCCAAAAAAAAGAGCTTGGAGTGTACTGGCTGAAGGACAAGAGTGCCAGCAGCACACACGTTTGTTGAGGAACCTGGTCTAGTGTGTCCCTGCCCAGAGCAGAGGGGTTGAAACTTGATGATCTTGAAGGTCCCTTCCAATAGATTATGTGAAACCATAAGAAACTGGAATGACTCCAGATCTGCATCTTTTTAAAAGAGTTGTTGTACTTCTAGAAACAAATACAATGAAACTACATTATGTGACTTACCTGTGTATCATCAATAAGTGCTTTGCATTATTCCTATTGATAGGAGCAAAGTATCATGTAAGTCCTCCAAGTGAGCTGTATTATCATGTCATATTTTACTCCATATTTATTCTTACACAGAATAGTCTTGAAACCTTGGCTGTTGTCAGGTTTATTTTAGGTTCTGCCACCCTTATTACATAATATTTAGTACAGAGAGAAACTGTTTCTCAATAAAAATACCTTGGTAAGGAAACTAACTTGCATTTTTCATCACCTATACAAAAATATTTAAGTTCTCCTTATGCAAAATAGTTTCTGCAGCCTTTTATATGACACTCAGATAGGACTTGATAAAGACATTTTAGCATCTGGTAGTTGGATTTTTTTTTTTATTCAAGGCAAAGGAGTAACATAAGGAACTAGGCTGCGTTTTCACCAGGGCTAGGTAATTGCACCTTTGGAGGTGCTGTGAGGGGATAAAAGGGAAAAAAACCAACAGAGGATGTGTAGAAAATGGTCGTCTTTGTTTCTTCATTCTGCTGCTGTGCTGGGTGGAGTGCTCAGCCCCTTTTGAAGATTCTCTTGGATTCAACTCCTTCATATACGTAGGTCTGTTAAGAAATGAAGAAGAAAAATCAGTGGCTGGTATTGCAAAATTCCCTTTCACGGATACTGGTGAGAGGGGTCAATAATGAATGAATAAATTGTGAGGGTGAGGGGTGGCTGTGCAGGGCCCACCAGGCCTTGTGCAGGCTCCAGGGAGACAAGCACAAGGAAAGCAGCCTGTTGTCAACAGGCATAAATTCTCTATGCAAATGTTTGGACCACCACAGGACAGCTTTTGAGGGCTTCAGGAAAAACCAAAAGGACATATGGAAAAGGGCTTTTAGCCACAACACATCAATACAGTGCATATCTATTTATCTCTCTCCATCTCCTGTACAGAACTTGTATACAGGCTTCAGAATGTACAGATAAGATACAGTTCAGATGTGTAGGAAAACATAAAAATCACAGCTTGTGAATTTTATTTTAAAGTTTTGAATTTTGATGGCTGACTTGAGAATTTTAACTAAAGATAAATAAAGTTTTTTGGCTTTGATAAAATATTTCTACTTTCAGAACAGCTTTAAAATTTTTTTCACTTCATTCTGTTGTAAAGTTGTATATAAGTGACTGCTTGACTCACCTGAACAAGTTCATCACCTACAATTTCTCTGTATGCTTTGAGTACTTTTCCATTGTCTTTTCTGGTAAATGTGCCCACAAGTTTATTTCCTTCCTGGTTCCAAGATCCCTGTAAGGGGAAAAAACCCCAAATATTTCGCAACAGTTCTGACACTGATATGATTTTAAAGCCGCAGAATGCTTTGAAGTGAGAAAAGATTAAAACAGTGTGTTGATGGGTTTTTAGAAAGGCTGTAAAAATGAAAATTTCATAAACCCATTCGTTTATTTAATTGATTAGTAGTGAAGCTAGATTTTTTTAGTGGCCAGTACACCTTATTTACGTTAATTTCATCACAGATAAAAGGCAGTTTTCTATAAATACCCACTCTGCACTCTAGGTGGTGGACTTGAGTATTAGAAAAAGTGAAGTTACAATCACCTGTATTTCATTACATGAAAATTGCTACTTGCTCTGCTTTTTAGGGCTTTCTATGGCACCCCAAGTTCCCTAGGTGCAGTGTTGATCCATTAACTGTTAAGAGTTCCTCATGCTTTTGTATATAAACTGCAAGCATTCCTGAATAATCACTCTTTGAAAGTAATATTTAAATTATAACCTAGGAAGACAAATAATTTATCTTGAAACTGTACTTCATAAATTATTATCATATAATAAATATAGAGTTATATAGGAAGACTCTTACAGTAACTTCAGTCCCATCAGCCAGGCTGTAGTCAAAATTGGCTCCCAGAGTGAATTCGATCTCTATGGTACGGAAGTTACTGGCTTCTTTGACAGTGAATTTGTCCCCATCTTGTTGGATAGTAATCTTCAGGTTGTCATGGGCGCCCAGCTTTCTCTTCATCACGTTAACACCTAGAAAAATAAATTAACATGAATCAGAAAAAAGAATCAAACCCCTGGAGCAACATATTTGTCTCTTTTTAGTGACTCTTATGTGTCCAAGTGAATTTATTCCAGCATTCTGACCCACATTTTTATTCTTCTTCCCTTTTCATTGAGGCCATATTCACCAGTACACATATAATACAAACCGCTATCTAACTGAGGTGGTTATGTTTATACCCACATAATGCACAGTCTGTACAAACTTAAAGTGAGTATCAGGATGTTAGAATTACCTGAATTGTGTTTCTATAAAATCGAAGAATGATTATTTCCTCCCTGTGTAATTTTTTAGACTAGTTCAATATTATCAAAATAATATTCCTGCTGTAGAATTCTGCTTAAAGTTTATAATTCAAGTTCTCTGAGCCTTTTCCTCAAATGTGGACTTAGAGATGCTTTTATTCTGCTGCAATAAATCCAGAATTAGTTAAGGTGCTTAAGATGAACATAATGTAACCAGAACATTTCTCAGCATCTTTTATCATCCCCCCTCCATGAAATATTTTGAAAGTAAATGCAGCACACTGTGGAAGGGCAGAGCAAAAAGCACACTGTAAAAGGACAGGCTGTCCCAAAGGTAGTTCACACACAGCTTGAGTTTGTTTTCAGCTGGAGCAGTATTTTTCCTGCAGAAAGCATTGGGGAAAGTGAGACTCACCCATTGCCTCCATGAACTTCTCATAGTTTTCATTTCTGTCTATTTTCCAAGTGCCGTTGAAAGCCATGGCTGTGTCTGTAGGAGTACTGCTCTGAGGTAACTTGTCAAGAGAATTTATGTATTGGCTTATCTGGAGAACAATTTACAGGATGATGTGGCTGACTAAAGCTCAACTGATGGACTGATCTTTTCAAGAAGTTTATTGTAATCAAATTTCCAGTCTTGACCACACTGGTTGTTGAATCTCTCTCTTATTGGTCCCAGATCATGACAGTATCTTTATTGCTTATCTTAATAAAGAACTGCTAATCCATCCCTTCTATCCACATGCATGGTAAAAATCAGATATCTAGGGAAAGCAGTAATTAGAATAAGAACATTTCAAGACATTTTCTGTCTCTGTTTTATCTTTATGCTCTTGTGAGAGTCTTTATGCAACTGGGAAATTTTATTTACCCAGCAAACCAAACACAAATCTCTACTTTGTCCATTATAATTTGGTAGGTATCTGTTCTGCTCAACATCATAAGCATGGGGCCAAGGATTTACTGAATGTCTGCAGTTGTTTCAGGAAACAATCCTCTTGTTTCCTATCTGATGCTGAGCTATAAAAATTGGGTTGATATTCTGTATTCATGTGGTCACTCTCTAACATAAATTCTGAGCAGCTTCTACAAATTTTCTTCATTATAACATGTTCAGTGAACACTGTGTGCATCTAACACATTCCTACAACAGCAAAAGGTGTGCAGCTAATTGAATTCACCTGATGTGGTTGGTTTGTGTAGTTCCTAGATTTTGCCTGTCCAAGGATAATGCAGAACATGTCTTTCCTGACTTAGCTGGTTCTTCCCCTACTCCTTTTCCCCTCTAATTGGTGCTACTTGACACTGAGCAAAACTAATGACACAGCTTTGCCTTTGCCAAGTTAATGGTTATAGTTACTCCATTCACATGGATGCCATCAGCTTTGTTATCTTCAAAATATAAATGTAACTCCAAACTGATCCATGTGCATTTAACACTAACAGTTAGGTCTCAGTATGTGGTTTTTACATTTCCTTTCCTTCCAAAGTTTTATGCATTTTTTTATCACCTGAATAACTTCATGTCTTAGAGAGTGTCAAAGCCCATACCCAGTACTGTGCTAATCACAGATGTCCATCTTGCCCTTCAGCCATTGCAGAAAATGGGCAAAGTGAATTTCTGTTAAGGGTCAAATTCTCTTTTTATTGCACTGGTGTGTATCTTGACCTTTGTAGTTATCATTGCGACTCTGTGTCATCGTTTAGTGTCTATACATAAACAAAAAAAAAGGTGTCTAGTTATAATTTATCCAATTTATTGTTACATAATAAAATTGGTAAAGACTCTGTACAGCGTCTTTGCAGAAAGGTTCTTTCTGACAGTGGTGTAGTGCAGCTTTTGTGGTATCCAGTAGAAAATTCAGGCCTGAAATAACATGAGTTATTCACATTATTTGAGGCATCTATAAAATGTAACAACTAGGAAATGCCCTTTTATTTTTAATATTTCAAGAAAGCTTTTTTAAGGTGTGTTCTGCATTCTCCCCAAGAATCTGTTCTTTCATTTAATTTAAGAAATGCTGAGGTATCTGGAGTTAGTGTTTACATATTTAAACAAAGTTAAGGCTACCAGTTATTTTCCACATTTGATTCCAGTCTGTCTGCTTAACCTCTGAAAAAATGTCAGAGTAGTGACATTCTGCAGGTTAAGTATAATTTCTACACCAAACTTACTTCAGCAGCTTTTCTGAACCTTAAAAAGGAGGGAGGTGATTCTGGAGCAAGTCTTCAGCTATCAGGAAGATTCTCAGATGTGATTTTCCAGTCAGTTATCTCACAATTTGCTGTATCCCGTTGTGATTCTTTGGTGACTCTCAGAAGTCCGGCCAACTCCAAACCTTTTCGCCATGGGAGCAGCGAGCAGCTGGGTCCTGAATTTCAGGTCCAAGCTTGCTGCTCCATTTCTGTCCCCATTTCCCCCCTTCCTTAACATTTTTTTCACTGGGCATGAGTCCCTAGGGTCCTGTTTGGATCAGCCCCACAGATCTGTCAGTTAAGTAAGAACCACAGGTGGTCAATATTTATGAGTTTGATGGTTGGTGTAGTGCTGACAGCATAACGAACTGTTTTTCTCTGAGGTCTGATGGAATGTCAGTGCTAGAACAAGCGACAGTTTACATGAGTTACTTAGGACTATTAATGCACTAAAACATGACTCCAATGTGACAAAATATGACTTCAGTTTTTTACATGTGCTAGAATTATATGATATATACTTCATTCAGAGTTCTCTTATGTTCCTATAATATTTTTTTCTCAAACTGTTTTTATAGATTTGTTTTAGTTTGAATATTCCACAACCTTTTTCCTTCTTCTGCCTACCTCTTCCTTGTGTGGTTTTCAGAACTACAGTTTTTACTTAGATGGTGTATTGAAATCTTGTTTTTTAGTAGTGCTGATTCTATGAAAGTCTTGAACACTAAGGGTGTGTTCTTGGCTTTGTGGCTTTCCACAACATGCCAGCTTCAGAACACTGAAAATGGACAAACATTAACTTTGAAGTTTGATCTTTAAATGAGGTGGATGGGACTAAATTATTAACTTAAATGGTCATGTCAATCTCATCATGCCAATCTATGATTATCATAGCAAGCTGTATTGTGGTGATAATTGACAATGAGGTTCCAAAGATCAGGGTGACAAAAAGGCTTTTGTAGTGGGTTATACTCATTTATCTTATTTATTGTATTGTGGTTTGCATTCAAGTTGTTCCTGCCTAAAATTAGCTAGGACAATAGAACTCATCTTTACCATGGAGTGATTACGGCTTTCTGCCAGTATAAACATAATATACTTATGAAAGTATTAATATATACAACATAATGTAATAAAAGAGATATTTTTCTCTGTTAAAACCATATAGATTGATTTGGCGGTACTTCTATGTGTTTTCCACTGAATGATTCTTCAGTGTGTCTTGGGATGGATTTCAAAGATGGTTGGGCACTTAAATGATTTAAGTGCCCCTGGCTCCCTTATTGTGAAATTTTGCTAAGCATTTTAAACCACAAGACTCTATTTTATATCAATATGGTAAACATAATTTTATGCCAGTAAAGCCAGCTTTAGGATAACTCTGGGTGGCCTAGCAACAAGGGGCTTGGTGGAGCCTAACTAGTGCCAGCTCTTGGACAAATAATTTCAAAGTACATATTGCAATTGGGGGTTGTATTGCAGCAGAATTAGGTTGGTCTTGAGCTAGATTTTGTCCCACTTCAGTTACCCATTTGCTACATTTCTGCTTTTGTTTTGGCTCAAGGAAATTTCCAGTGAGTATAGATCCATTTGTCTGATTAATTAGTAGTGCGCTGTGGGTCATAAAGCTTAGTCTTAACTGACTGTGTGCATCCCTTTTTTAATTTCTCTGTAATGGCTCTGATCCATAAAGTACTGCATGGTTTTGAGAGTTGTTTATTGAGAGAACTGAAGCACATGAGCTAATAAGCTCCAGGTTAAAAAAATTTTGAAGCTAAATTTAGGATTTTCTTAAAGCAGTATCAACCCTGGTATTTACTTCATCCATTACTGTGTGTGAAAATGAATCCTAGGATTACCTAAAATAGTAGCATCTGGTCTTGTTTCAACAAAAAGAGGGTGACAGTGAACAACTGCCTGTAAAAATTAGTGTGCTTCTCCAGGAAAGGTTATATGAATCTCTGAGTATTAGTGCCAGTTGTCACTTGCTACATAGAGACTGATATGCCAATTGTCCCACAAGGCTTTGTGCCAGGCTTATCTAGGGTATTTAAATTTATATCTGAATACTCTTTTCCTGCATTCTCCGGTTTCTTTTTGTTCAGAATATGAAATGTGATCAAAGGGTGGGGTTGAGTTATAGTCCATTGGGCTAACCGTGTACAGTATTGAAAGTCTGCATCAGTCATTTCAGCTTCTCCAGAATCTGAACTGCACTTCTAGCTCATTTCGACATAGCTTTTTGCTTATTCTGCACTTTTACTCTTGGTTATGATATAGCTCCAAACTCCACCAGGAATTACTGTGATTATCTGGATTACTGACTTGCATCTGATCTCATCTGCAAAATAGTAAGTTTCAGAGTTCTTCTGAGATTAGCATAATAGCAAGAGAGCACCCTTTATGGCTCAGATATTTAAGTATTTGTAGATGCAAAAGGAGAAGATGGTTTCAGAAAAAACATTATTTTCTTCGTGTCTCACAGACAAGCAGAACAGACATTCAGATCTTTGTTCTCTTTCCAGCACAGAAATGGATTTTTTGTGCAACTTTGATCAAATTCCCGCCCCCCTCTCCCCTACTTATCTGCAAAATGAACTTTCCTTCCATTAAGAAGCAGTATATATCATAAAATACATTGCCAGTGACTTGATTGACTATTACAGTAAAAGGATTCTGAATGCCTCTCTGTGAATGTATCATGTAAACTACTGGTATGATTTAACTATGGGTTTTACTCCTAATTCTTAATGATGTTAAACAAAAGAAACCTGTGTGAAATACAGATTTTTCAGCCACTTATCAACCATTACAAACCACTGGGTGGGCAGTAGCAGGCTGTGGCTGAATTGATTAACCTTGCATTTCATCACAAAAGAGGATTTTATCTTTCCTTGATAGTACATATGCAGAACATGTGGTATTTTTCAACTGAAATTGTTCTAAGGTTCTGCTGTGCTAAGAAGTGATACTGGTCTCTGAAGGGCTGAAAAGCTCAGTGACTGTCAGGTTCCATACATCTGTCCCTAAAGCTTACTACTGGAACAAACTCACTCATGTGAATTATTTCCTGGGATTTCATGGGAATGTGAAATGTATGTCAGCAATAGCTGTCACCACTGTTACTAAAAGTATGGCTGGAGGAAAGACACATTGTCTTTTGCATTTGTTGCAAAGGCATCACTGTTGTGCAAGATGTGAAAGACTAAGTGTAATATTCTTTCACCTCTTCAATAAAAATGCCCTTGTTCAAGGTTATATTCTGGGTAAGAAATGTATTCCAGCACTCTTGTTGAAAACTGCTACTTCTCAGAAGTGAATTCAAACATTCAGTGGAGCAGAAGGACTGAGCAGGAGCATGACTAGGTTGGGAGTGGGCTGGGAAGACTGCAATCCCAGCAGCAAATGGTTACCTGATGTATGTCGATATACATAGGCAGTTGTGCAGTTGCACTCATAAACTGCAGTTAGTTCAAGCAAACAGTGCTTGTGTTTTGTGCCGAACTAAATCTGGCCCTTCATAACTTTTTCAATGACCCTGCTGTTTGTCAGGGGTGGACATACTTCTTGGTTTTGCCTAGAGCTAAAAAAAGTCAAGCCAGAAGTGTTGCTGTGCACAACCTAATAGGCAAAGAGCAGGAATTGCCAAGAAGCCCACTGGTCCAGAGTTACTTCTAGGATCAGCAGTTTGCACTTGATTGAGGCTTTTGTTGTCAAAATTCTTTCAAAATTTTGCTTGAAGTCACTGTGTTGAGTATTTCCATCTCTTTTGCATGTTACCCCAGGAACTGATATTTTGGGGGGGCAGAGGATGAGGATACATCTGTGTAGCTGTTGTATTTGCTGGTTCTGCTTATCAAAAAAATAAACTGGTTTCTGACAGCTCCCAGTAACTGCAGCTCCAGTGCCCTCTAGTGGTTAGTAGCAGTGAATTTTTTTTTTTTTCTGGTTTTAAGCCAGAACTACTTTACCACTGGCTGATTCCAGTACCATGTAAAAGTATCTTAATAGTGATGTTTTTCTCTTTAGGATTTCTAGGACGTGGAAAGATTATTATAAAATAAATTTACAAGAATCAGGGAACAGTGAGATGTTGAAAATTTAACCTCAATAATATTAAATAACAAACAGTAAAATTTGACATCATCCTTTTTATTTTAAAAAGCATGAAAATAGTACAAAGAGAAGAATGAGGAAGTAAGTAATAAGCAGCAGTCTGACCATAGAAAATAACCTGACTCTGTATTCTATATCAGCTGTACAGTAAGTAGGGATTATGATTCTCTTAAGTAGTGTAACTAGCTTTACTCTAAGAAGTTATAGGACAGAAGCAAGCAAGAACACATAACATTCAGAAGACTTTAATGCTGCTTAAAGGCAAAACATAATATACAGAGAAACCCCTCAACCTAGTACAAAAATACTGTGCCCAGAAACTATACATTTGTTCAAATTTTTTTAAAAGATAACAGAATAGAAGTGGACAAACTCAGTGACTAGTGACTGTGACTAAGATTTTTATTAAACTATAATAGGAATGTATATTAAAACTATTTACAGTGCATTTCACACTACATTCTTTGAGACACATGCAGGTGTCCGCCATATGAATACAGAGAGGGCTCAAATCCTAACTTCAGCTACATTTGTAAGATACCTTGGGCATCAGCAGGAAGAGGTGAACACAGCAAAGAGCAGGTGAGGCAGGTAAAAAAGACGGATTTGACCCATTCTTTCACTTCCTCTACAGCTCAATCCAGCTCCCACTGAGGTAAGTAGGAATCCGTACGACTGACTTTAAAAAGGCATCTGAGCATGCGTTAAGCCCTAGCATGACAAGTTTATGCTATGAAAGTTAGCGGAAACTGTCTATTCTATAGCATTGTCACATAAATATACATTTACAAACAGTGGTATTTAGATAGGAGTTTCTCTGTGGAAACAAACTTCTTTATGTGGAAAATAAACTCTCCCATGCAATTTCCATTCATCTAGCAATTCAAAGATAAAATACCCTGCTGTCACTGTTTGCTGTATTTAAGATGTGTCACTAATCACCAGGCCAGATTCTGGGATGCTGCTTCTTCCTGTCAAGTCCAAACCAAAAACCCAGCACTTTTTATGTGCCATATTCTGGCCAAACTAATTCTTTTATTCAAACTCCAATGTTCAAGTTTATCTTTCAAATTAGCGCAAGTCCCTGAAGAAGTATGGCAGGGAACTGTGAAATAAAGCTGAAACCTTGTGAAATGTAAGCTGCATGTGATTTGACACGAAGAAAAAACCTACAGCATCACAGGGAAAAGACTAAACTAAAGCTAATATATGTATTGGCCTGAAATACCACGTTTTTATAAAACCTTTAAAAAATGTATGAATTTATTATCAGTTAGGCTTTTTTCCCCCATTGAAACTCTCTGCTTCTTGTGCATAACTGCAAGAGGCACCAAGCAGATCACTCAGAAAATATCCTGTAATTTTGTGGGACTAGATCTGACATTTCATAATTTTTCTGTATAATGTTTTGGAAAATCAGTTTCCTGGAAATTTTGGAGAACCTTGTATATGAATTAGACAGTGCTCTAATTTTGTCAGTTCATTCCACTACCAGGTAACATGCATTTGATTAGAGATGAAAAGCTTATCTTTACACACATGCAATTGTCAGAGGGTGATGCATAAAATCAGGCTTCAGTCCTCTCTTCTAAGGAGAGATCAGCTGATCATTGGTGGAATAGACTGTTTACTTTTATCACTAGTTCTTGAAGATACAAGAGTAATCTGTTCTTAACTTTAAACTTCTAATTAACAATTAACACCATCTCCAAAATCAACATTACATTATTTTCCTCTCCTTTCTTTAATTGTGTGAGATAATAGAAAACCTAGATGTTCTACAGCTAATATTGGATGTGGGACTAATTTACTTCAGAGTCTCACTGTTTTTTTCAATTAGAAGAGGTAGGGTTAATCAGTAATTTTGTGTATGTTAATAGATATAACCAGTCATTTTTTTCAGAAGAACAAAAACAGAAAGAAGAGTGTACTTTAAGCATTACACTGTGCTGTAGAGTGAGTCTACAAGAAAGGATGTCCATATCTGAGATCAAGTAGGATACCAACTTAGATGTCTTAATTGAGACATTGGTGGGAAAAATTCTGTGCTCAAAGATTTAAATATCAAATTTGACAATGGCTTTAATGAACTTGAGCCTGACCAAGTGAAAAACTCCACTTCAGCTGGTTTCTTGTGTAATCCACACTGACTGCTTTAGCTAGACAGTATAAATTGGGGAGAAAATGTTTGAGACCTGACTAAAATAATTAGAAACAGAACTCATGAGGAAACGAGTGACAGCTATGTGGCTGTAATCCACTAGCTGGGTTTCAATGTGTTGAATTCCAAAAGCAGTGAACTCCAGACAGGAAACAGGCTGGCTTTCCCTCCCTCCCCTCCCCATACTGTCCCCCTATTTCCATTATGAGAGGAACGAACAGTTTCTGCAAATGGTTCACACAAAGCTCTGACACAGAACCAGCACACTCTGCCTTGGCCTTCAGGCAGAGTAAAACACTATGTAAAAACTTGGACCGTGCGCTGAAATTTCATGAAGTACAGCAGTCTATGCTTTTAAGGTTCTTAAACCAGTCATTTAAAGGCTTTGGTTTTGTAGAAATATATACAGATACAGGTATATTATGATAAATAAATGGTTTATTTACTAGGGACTGTATTTATACCTATGTTCCAAACTCTGTATTGGAAGAGGTTCTGTAGGATAAACGTGTACAGATATGTAATTAAATATATGCATATACTGTATAACTGTTCATTTTAAGTGAACCTTTAAAAAATGTAATGTCATGCCCTTTTTTCCAAGTCAAAAGTATGAATCCATCCCTCTTTTTTAGCAGTTATAAATTTGGTTATAACAAAGCTTTGCTGAACACACAATATAGCAAAGAAATACTGGGATATTGATGTAAAAGATACGTCACTACACTGCAATGTAATTATCTGCTGTGTTGTCACCATGAATTACCAGTCTCCACCATAATAGCAAGAATACACCTTTATATACATATAATCTATTCATATTTAAATATGTATCTCCTCAGCTACTGTAATAATTATACTTCAGTATCTCAAGCACTCAAGGAAGACTATACAAGGACTATGCAAATCCTGATCCTGAAGCAAAGTTTCCTGTTCATCAAAAAGTACCTAAAAACTGTTTTTGGGGTGGGTGTGTTGTGGTGAGCAGGCTGCTATCATTTGCATACAAATACACATATGGAGCACTGCCTAACAGTAGTCCTGGAATTCTGAATTGTTATTGAAATCCAGACCTTTTTTTTTTTTTTTTAAATCTGGGAGAAGAAAATCAGGAGAAATACCTTTGCAGAAAAAAAGTTTTAAAATTCAGCTGCAATAATGTATTATTGGTGCTTGTCAGAGTTTGAGATAGGATCTAATCAGTGACAAATAATTTAGGTTGGCAGAAATGCTGCTGTCAGAATACCTTATTCTAAGTTTAAAAAAACAAACAAACAAACAATGAAACTCAGTATCGACAGACATTTTGAAACATTTGCTTCATATTTTCTTAGCTTCTGGTATAGTTTATCTAAATGAAGACACTGACAAAAAGAGGGAGTTTTCACTGTCTTTCAGACGAGCTCTTACAAGGGCAGGCGTTGATAATTTATTGCAGTTTCCAACTAGAATTTTCTGGATTATTGTGATAGAAATAAATGCCCATACTTCAAAGTTCAATCCCAGATGTATTACTTTTGCCCAACACAATTGCTGAGTTTAACTCAAAAATCATTATTACAGATGAAAAAAACATTTTGCGCGCGCCTGTGTAGCCAAAGTTACATGTAATGCTAATCCATTTTAGACTGCTGACATTCATCTCCTAATCCTGTCTACACAAAGGATAGTACTCTCTCTGTTTTACTCTTTGGGGATTTGTCTAATGTGCGTATTTTCTTTAATTGGTTCCCAATTCAAATCCATTTTTATTAATCATCTTCATTTAAATAAAATACCAATGTTGGGTTTTTTTTACTGGTGCAAGTTAATTGATTTCTTACTTTTCAGAACCTTATTGCCTGATACACAAACAACAAATCCCTGTAGCATTCTTGGCTATTTTTGCTCTTGGTATTATTCTTTTTTTCCTGTTTTTTTTAAGACACTGTGATTAATCATTGTTAACTAATGCTAAAAATGATTTTTAAAAGATGTGAAGGTAAAACTTTCTTCTGAGTGGTCATAGCCATTTCATAGTAACACTGGCCTAAAGAATTAGTCATTGATAGTCACCAGGAGTGTGCCATTCCTGCATCGTTCGGACTCAGATTTTCGCCTCTTGCTCTTGCAGTCACATTCTCTTCCGCCCGTAATTCAGTCTGTTGGTTGGATGATATTAAAATCAACTTCCAAATGAAGTTAAAACCAGCAGATAAAAATGATCCCATTTAGTTGCTATTCCTCTCTGTGCTTCTTGCAGCTTTCTATGGGAGCCATCCTTCCATGGCAGCCTGTCAATTATGCTGGGACATTTCATCAGTCTTCAAGCAGTTTCCATTTTTCATGGATAATTACGACACTTCTATCACAAAACTACTAAGACCCCCATTGCCTGGTATTTCACAGGGGTCTTAAAAATTTCTTCAAATGTAGTAAGATATTTACTAAGACAGCCATTTGATATGAAGAAAAAAGCCCTCAAAACGAACTACTGGGTGCACAGATTCTGGGGCTTTTCACCTCAGAACCCAGTTCTGTCTTCTGAAAGAGGTCAGCATAGCATATGCTGGATTAGGCTCCCCAGAGCAAGTCCCAGTCTCTCCTCTGAGCCTCTGGGAAGAGAACAGGCAAGACTGCTCATGACTTTTGTAACATAACACAGCAAGATTGGAAGAGGGAAAGAAAAGGTGCGAAATGCAGTAGTCTTTAAGATACTGGCCACAACATGATCACTAAACAACTATATACACCTGGAAAGTAATAGGCTCTCAGGCACAGTTGAGTAACTGCACTAGTACCTTCTGCTGGAGCAGGGGAGCAAAAACTACCCTTGCAGATCTTTTTCCATCTCAATCAGATGTAATAAAATAAACATACTATCTCCATATAACCCTGGAATATACATGGTCATGCTATATCTTGAAACGTGGAAAAATAATACAGCAGTGGCAAAACGTAAGCCAAATTCATACAGTGTTTAGCAAAATGCAGTACTCCCCTATTACTATGTCTTCTACGTGAACTTAAGCTTGTGGTTGTTAAATCAGCATCTCATTTCCGTTTGGCTTGAGTGCTCTCTCCATTGATCAGATTCTTCTCTTGTTGTTCAGCTAAGGCTTGCCATTTCTGCCTGTTCTTTCTACAGCCATCCAGTAAAGGGGAGCAGGCCTCTGACACATGTGTTAGGGCCTGAAACAGAGTATGTGAAACAGATTGCATTTAATTTTTAATTAAAAATGAAGAGAATGAAACATTTCTCTTTTTTTTTTTCAGATTTCTGAACTTAAAAGGGCGGACTGGTAGATCATTCAGTTCAACCGCACTGGTTACTCAGCTAACACAAGTGACAAAACTTCAGTTCACTGGGATCTGACCTACTCTGAATAACATGGTAAGTCACATTCTTGTAGTGCTGGATTGAGAAGTCACTTCTGCTACACTCTGTGTCAAATTCCTACTGACTGGATGAACTCTATGAAAGCTGCCATTACAACGCTGTTTATTGTTTGCTTTTACTGCATTAGAACATCGGAGAGTGAACTGTATGCTTATGCATTTTCAAAGTTTTATCATTTATTACTCATTAAAAAAAAACAATAATCTGTGTAAGCAGGTAATATCCCCTACTTGTACTCCAATAAAAATTAACTCAACCCACAGCCCTTTCCCTGGATTTACCACGCTGTTTTGGGTTTGTCACTGCCTCATAGGGTCCCCATCCTCTGCAGTGCTCTCTGACCCTGCAGGTAAGTCCCTCTCACTTCTCTGTCAGGTGAGGACACGAGCCCATATCAAGTCCCGGACACTGTCAGCCTGCTCTATGCTGTTCCAGTTCAGATGAGGCTTTAAAACAAGGTCACAGATAAGAGTGAGATGCTGAAAGCTGCAAGAGGCAACATGTTCTGAAGAAAAAGATGCTGCTCAGCCCCTTTCCTGTCTTTCTTCCCAAATTAGAAAGAAGGGAGAAGATTCCAAACATTTGTAGGTGCTTTTGGCTGCTAATCAGGAGTGGCTTTATATTCCCTGAAGCTGCAGTTCCAAAGCAGGGGCTAGTATCACTGATAACTGTTTGATCCAAAACCTGCACTGCGTATTTTTGAGTAATTGAAAAACCAGGAAATAAACCCTAACAAGAACAAGTACAGAAGTTCAGGCTCTGGAACTGTGGGCATTCAAATCTACTAAGGTGTTCTGTTCAAAGCATTTTCAGTTTGCATGCTCTGTACCTTAGCACAGATATTCTTCCAATGGCCTACCTCCTACAGTTTCCTGAGGCTTCCCAGCAAAGGCTGCCTTATTTTCCAGACAAACAGTTTCAACAGCTCAGAAACATGAGTTTCAGGGACATTAGCTGGTAGCTCCCACTCCTTCCTCTATCCTTGTTTCCTTCCAACTAGTGGATGTAGACTCTTTAGAAAAGTTTATTGTTTAAGAGGGAAAAATTCAAGTAACCTTGTAACTCTCACTGGAAGATATTTAAGAGTTTGGCTATCTGTTCCTCACCTCAGTTCCTGTAAAGTACTTGCTACAGTCCTAATGAACAGACTTTCACACTCAGGCTTTACTGGTTTTAAGGAAAATCAGAAATCATTATGTTATGTTTCACTCTATATTTGACCTAGCAGCTTTCCATATAGCTTATGACTAGGACAAAAACTACTGCAGTGAATTCTCTCATACAGTGCTTTTGTGTGTGATGAAAGAAAAAAATGGGATGGGAAAAGTTAAACTTGGGTAAATTTTCTATACATAGCATATCACCTTTGCTATGAAGAATTCTGATTTCTTTAAAACTCTTCAACAAAACTTTCTATCAATGCACTACCTGGATACCATTCTTTTCATAGATGGCAAAGCATTAATTTTGTGACTTTCCCTGATAATCACAGCAGCTCACTGGAGCTGCTGGAATCCAGAATATAACCCAGGGATCTAACACCAATTGCACAGAGCAAAGCAATTACCACTAGGTTTAATAAAATTATAACAAATTATGTTAACCAGACAAACACACCATTAATTATAAATACTAGAATAATTACTTCAACTGAATAATAAACCATGTGTAATATAAAATATTTTTAACTGACTAGTTTTTTATTTGATTTTTAGTCTCTTTTTAAATCTGTGACTACTAGTGACCAGTTCCGGTTTTAGATATTTGATTTGCGGATCTTTCTTAGGCACCATACCTCATACAGCTGCAAACAAACAGCATCTATGAATCCAACCTGCATGCTGGGAATTTTGTTTTTCTTCTCTCTGTTCATTAGATCCTGCAGACAAGAAGTAAACAAGCTCTGTGCTTAAATGCATTAAAT
This sequence comes from Grallaria varia, assembly GCA_013396735.1. NCBI lineage: Eukaryota > Metazoa > Chordata > Aves > Passeriformes > Formicariidae > Grallaria > Grallaria varia. The sequence goes on from VWZG01010841.1 coordinate 219,213, forward strand.
AAAATACCCAGCCAAAACCAAAGAGACAGGCTGGAATTAAAAAGCAGCACCTTAAACAGTACAGCAATCTCAGCCCAATGGGGTATCAGTAGAAGTGTTGCAATGCAGGTAATTTGACTGCATGACTTCCCTTAGGAGATTGGCTTTGGATTGACAGAGCCTAAATAACTAGAAACACAGGCAGACTTACTGGGTTTGGATAGGCTGCAAATAGGTACCAATTTAGGAATGTATTTCATAGACAATTTAGTAAAAAAAGGAAATAATAAAGTCTGCTCTGCTGATTCAAAGATAATGACACACTGTTGGTGTTTGGGAAACACAAAAGAAAACTGACTACTAGAAGACAGGGAGGGAGTTGGTCCAATACTCCGGTCAGTGGGAGGAATTGTGGATTTTGAAGCGCTGTTTCCAGAAGCCGTTTTGCAAGAGGTGATTCTACCACTTACTGTTGGTTCTATGTTGAGTTCCTTCCGCTCTTTATCTCCTTGATCAAAGAACTCAGTAGCTACAAGCTCAGCAATCTGTAAGAGATTTCACACATTGAGAGCTTTAGTGTGGATATATCAAATTGGGACCCCCCATAATGAGACTCCAGCTCTGCATTCCACCACTGCCTTTGCAATAAGGATTGGATGGAGGAAGCAGAAGCTGTTAGGCAGTTTGTATTTAGCAAATCTTAAAAATTAAGCATATACCCTTTGCTGCACTGGCCATGGTTTGGTTATGGCTGATAAATCACAAGCAGTCATCAGCATGGCTCTGTAGAACAAACAGAAACATATGAATTATTGCATGGTGAAATGTATGTAACCACCAAGTCAAGTGACTAGTAAAACAGAATTTTAGGGAACATCCAAGTCAGAAAAACAACTGAAATTAAAGCAGAGTTATAAATGTACCCCAGGCCTGATGTTGTAGAAGACTATTCTTAGTCTTCTCTTTTCTTCATTGCCAGTAAGGAATCAGCTTCAAATCAAACTGCTTGTCCTGATTCTTCAGTTATGGGTTTCAGAAACTCACTATTTAAGCATAAAGTATCAAGAGCAGCAGAACTAGACAGGGACCCTACACTCTTTAGGAAGAAAATGCTTATGTAGCTTCACATGGTACTTAACATGGCATGGGAAACTGGGTACCTAATAATGTCAGCTGACTTCTTAATCATTCTGCTTTTACTTACAAAAATAGCTCCTTTTGGGTGGGATCTTCCCAATTAAACTGCTTCTTCCTTAGAAGTTCGAAAAATTCTCCTCTCCTCCTGTAAAAGAAGTTAAAACAAATTATTTTGCAGCACTATTACTCAATCCAAACATCTAGCAATGACTGTCCAGCCAAACTTTCCTCTGACTTACTTGATGTACAGTGCTAGGTCTGTGGCAAGAATGGCTTGTTTTATCATTTTCAGCGTAGACTTGTATTCTTCAATGGAAAGGTTGCTGAGAATCTGATTTCCCTTTACAAAAAAGGCCAAAACACAGTGTTATCAGTAAAATGGGCAGCAGCACATCCATTTACTAATATGCGCCTAAGCTACCAAATCATTATGAGTTGCTTGCTGATGTCATTCTTTCTCCCTGCTTCACAGATTCCCCAATTTAAAAATAAAAATTCCAGTCTTCATGAGTAATGGCAGAAAGCTGCACTGCAACAGCATCAAAACTGACTACTACAAAATGAAACTGTAAACAGAGCAACATCCAAGCTCTCAAGACCGTTTCATTCATCAAAATTAAATTTGCCACTAGCTCTATTCACAGCATTTCTCTTTCCTCTTCCTTCCCCTCCCTGAAGCAGAGGAACTGTAAGAGATTTCAGTACCTGTCTATATATCTCTAGTAAAGGAATATATTTTCCTTTTATGAAGCAGCATAATTAACAAGCTATTAGACAGAAATATAAGCCCAGCAGCCCCCTATTGAACCAAAGCATGAAAAAGCTGGTGAAATGGCAACTTTCACCATTTTTCCACCTTTTTCCCATATTTGCCAGTCTGAATAGGAACGAATCATTACAATACAAAGGATGCCAGAAGTACCATACCTGTGGCACCAAAGGAGCAGTGCTTTGAAATGATTGTGCACGTTGAATAACTGACCTTCAGGATTAGTTAATAACATCAAACAAGAGGAATGTAGTTTTATTTGCATATTTAACTTAGGTTTGGCTCCACTTTGGAATGTCAACATTAGCAGTGTCTGGTTTGGTCTCATCAGGGCTGCTTTGTGTATGTGTAGGCTGGAATGTTTTTTGGAATGAGAGCAAGACTGGGGTTTGTTTGGTGGTTCACAAGAGGTCATGAAATGGCAACAAACTCTTTTGTTTCCCTTGGTCCAAGGAAGCAGGTACTCAAAAGGGTATTAGCAAGGCTTCCCTTATCAGGCAACATTTGGAAAGGTTTGGTGGCACTCAGCAATGGAACTGTGATTTCGAAGCTGCTGCATTTGCTTTTTTTACCCAAAAAGGAATAAAGAGCACTTAAGAATGTATAAGGGTGGGATTCTATCCAGAAGCTAAAAACAGAAAGTAAAACAGTTTCCTTCAGTGTACAGAAGACTGTGGCACTCACTGGACTATTCAGGATCATAAGGCATTGATCAAAATGATGATGCTCCATGATTGAGTGGCAATACAGCTGAGCCAGTGGATGTTCGCTTCTGAGGAGTAAAAAGACCCATTAGATGGAGAAATCAAATTAAACATCCAGAAATAGCTTCCCTTTTAATGCCCTCTTCACAGGAGTACAGATTAAAAGACACTGCTGTTACTTTGTCAGAGCACTGACAGCTCTAGTTTTCTGCCTTCTGTTACCTGTAGAGACCAGCTGCACACCAGGAGCGAGAATGTAATACAAGATTTTATAAAGAGTGACAGTTCTTGTATGAAAAGCAAAGGTAATGAGAAGAGTTCATTCACAAGCAAAGTTTAAGTGACAGTTTTGGTTTCTCTAACACCTTAAACACCTGCCTGGCATATTTAGTCAGCTCAACTGCTGAGCTTGTAAATACTAATGCAAACTTAATAGGAAACCCATGGATACCAACGGAAAAATTCCTGCTGACCTCAGTGACCCGCCTGCAGGGGCCCAAAACATTGATCAAGTAATTTCCCAGTGTTAGTAACTGCATTGGTGTTCCATCACCATTATCTTCAGGACCAAACATCGTTACCTACCCTTTGCCCAGGGTAAAAGCCAAAATGGAAACAAGATGTTGGTTGTACTATAGGCAGTGAAGAACAGCATTAAACCAACTGGGCAGATGTAGAAATTAAAAGTACCTTAGTCTAGAAAAGAGAATTTGCTGTTTGAGTAGCTTTAGACAAAGTGCAGTAACCCCTCCTCTCTTGAGGACTTCAAATGTCTCCCTGTTCCTCATTGCGTAATACAGTTCTTAGTTTTTGCTGCCATATCTTAATTTCCAGCCACATTGCTCATATCATCTCTTCAACTAAATCTGAGTTCTTTTCCAAGTCTGTTTTGCTGCTGATCCTGAATCTATTACTCTAATTATAATCTGACCTACAAATGTTTAATCATGTAAGAAATTCTTTTTTTTTAGCGTATAGTTCCATGTGGTTTTCTGTATGGTTAAGGATCATTCACATGAACTAGTGGCTGCAGGATTGGGTCCCTGTGTGAGTGACTGTAAAGAGACTCAAATAAAAGTCATAAGAGGAGACTCTGGGGATTTAAGAAGCACAAAAATGTGCAGAGAAAGATGGAAAGACAAACAAAAATGCGGAAAGGGAGATTAAAGGATACAAGCCCCTGAGGATTATGGGCTGGCTGCCCAGCACCTCCTCTGAGACCACCACAAGAGGAGTACAGAGCAAGTATGGTTTTGTGTTTCTGTAAGGAAACAAACCGTAGAACGGTGCCGACACGTGCTGGGTGAAATTCCCATTGAATTAAGTGGGATACCTACTGTGTCTCCTAAAGTTCATCCTGACTGATCAGAGAAATATGTGAGAAATATCTTGGGTTATCTTCCCAAGTACAGCACCAAGCTAGAGCTTGCTCAGTGCTTACAGACCCTGGCTGGTACTGGTAATAAACCACTTGTGTAGCAGCATTTCTGTTAAAGCCCCTCACCAGGCCAAAGGACACCACTGCCTTCTCAACACAGGGGTTTGGTTATCCAGCTTTCATACTCTGGGCTTCCTGCTTTACACGTGGGACTGGAGGAGAGAGAAAATAACCCTCCAGCATATCTACCAAAAGGCTTGTAAGCAGTTCCTTTCCTGTAATTTCTACCACCAGGACCATTTTAGTGTTTGAAACCCTGCTGCTTATACACTAAGTATCCACTCTCCCTGCTTCAGAGAAAGAAACAAAGGGAATCCATTCCTGGAAATAAAAACCTTTCCATTTAGATGTAAATGAGGGATTTAAGAAAAAAATCACACACATTTCTATTGAAAAAGAATTATTAAGCTGTAATCATTTCTGCTTTACAACATGTGCAAATGTTTGATTTTGCTGCCCATGACACTTTCCCAGGACATTTTTGAGAGGAGATGACGCATCTCCAGATGTCTTCCAGGAAATTTATTTTTAAATAAATAAAGCAAAAAATAGCTAACTGGTTCCAATTGCTGCAAGGCCACAGTTACTGTTGGAATCCCCTATTAGCAAACTAGAAAAAAGTTATTCTTTCAGTTTTGTGGCGTTTTGGATTTCTTTGTTTGGGTTTTTTTTCTCTTTACACATCAGTCAGTGTTATTCTGAACATATATCTGAGAGGCAGGAATTCTGCTTCAGCTTACTTATTTTCTGCCTTTCAGTATTCTCTGCCTCAAACAAGCTTTTCCTCCCATAGTATCCTACTTCACGCACTGTGAGAAACAGCAGACCGCTTCTTTCAAAGGGCCCTTTTGTTTAACAAACCACTGCCCAGCTCTGCCAGAAAAAGATACAAGTGTACGTTTCTGGGTATCTTTTCCCCATCTCTGGTCAGACCAGGACATATTGCCATATCACAATAATCAGCTTATGCCATGCCCTAAGTCAAGCTTCATATTCAGTTGAAGAATTGTATACTGTTATTTGGAGTGGTAACAAATTCACTGAAAAAAACACATTTTGTGCAGATTTGAAACGTAATAAATTATAAAAAAGTAGTTTTAGTTAACAATTAAAACATGGAGAAAATTTTAGACTAGTTCAGATGCTTCATTTTGATCAACTTCAAACCCCAAAGTATTTTGTTTTGTAGAAATATTTTTTCAAAGGTTTTAAACTTATTTTGTCTTTTTGCTTTGTAAAGGCTTTTCTGTAATTCCAGAATGAAACCGAGTTAAAGAGCACGGACAACCCAAAATCAAATGCAAAACAGTCATACATTTTTGATGTGATTTTGACTATGCATCTTACGCAAATCGACTTGGAATTCTGAAAATATATGGCTAAACCACAAGTAAAACTATCCAAGTCCAAAGTGGTAGGGAGACACCTTTGTGTCCGATGGCTGCAGATAGAGCTGTGCTGGCCTGGCTGAGACAGGGAACAGCTGGTGGGGCAGGGAGTGATCTGAAAGGCTGCAGGTTTCCTCCAAGCTGTTCCTTGGAGGCTGGGACCCTTTGCTGTCACTTTATGGGAGATGGGGGTTGGGACTTGGGGAACAGGAGTAGGAAGACGCTGTCCCTGTAGTCTGTAGAGAGCTCACTTCATCTGCCATCATATTTATTCAACTGTGCATCTTTGCTTTGGATTCATGAGTAGTTCTGCCTGTTCTTGCACTTACAGCTTTGCAAAAACCTGCTCCTTACCACAGCCCCACATCACCAAATCCATCAGGTTGTAGTAATTTATCTCTGTGATTTTGGTACTCACTTGTTTTGATTGAACTTCTCTCAGACTTACTTACCTTTGTATGTAAGAGTTGTTTACTCCCCTGTGATCCAAATCGTGGCTCAGAGTCGCGATCAGCAAAGCCAGTGTTTCTAAGTCAGTCAGTTTGCTCTGGATGTAAAGAGTAATGCAAGAACCGAGTTGGGGATTTATTTTGCACAGTGGTTTTTATATCTGCTTTCTAGGTAATGAAACCTATCCTTAGTCCGGTCAAAAGACAACTCAGTTTGGAAATGGTTGATTCTCCCAGGAAGATGCATCCCCCAGTGCTTGCTCTTCCCCTCAGACTAGGAAAAATTGAGAGGGTTATGTTCAGTGCTGTTCTGACTCCAGAATCTAGGACATGAGAGTCAGCATGGAGTGAATCCAGGGTAGTTAGGAATAAACAATTTATGGAAATTGCAGTGGAGACTGACATGATTCCAAAAATAGCAAGCAAACTATCCGGGTCATAGAGATTGCTCGACCGCACACTGAGCAAAACTACCATGTCCATTCCAGCACAGAAGGAAGATGAACGCCCTTGCCTTTTTCTCTTCCAACACCTTTTGTCTTGTTTATTAGGGAGACAAAGTTTGTGGAGGAAAGAAATACCTCTTCCTTATTGTCACTGGGTTTTGACCTACATATGGGATTTATGTTCTCAGAAGTGTTTACTGTAAAGTAGTACGAAGCAACTAATAACAACTGTCTGTAATTAAACAGGTTAATTCTGAATGAACAAAAACATTCTGTTTCCTTCAAGAATATAAAACCAAAACCTGGAAACATGTTTTGGAGGAATCTTGAATCAATAGGGATTCTAGCCCTTCAACAGGGATCACCTAGTGCTTCAATCCAGCCCTAATCAGAATGGTTAGGTTGTTTTTTTCAATTATTATGGGTCTTTAAAGTGGAAGGTTGAAAATGTGTTCAAAAGCATTGAAATTAACAATCTTCATTTCTGTATTTTTATGTACTGTTGTTTGTCTAAAGCTGCACTCAGCTCTGTGTTTTAACTTGAAAAAATTTCCCTTTGAATCTTTTAAGGACACATCCTGAAATATGGTCAGGCTTTTCTTCCCCACCTTTTTGACTTGCTTGTAGCATAAGCATTAGCTTTTTAAAAGGACATAACCATGGACATGCCTTATTTGAGACAGTTCCACTGGGAACATCCAGCTGACCATTTCCAGAGGATTTACTAAAACTGGGTACAAAACAACACAACAACAGTTTCACAGGCCAAGCCCTTAAAGCCAGAAGTCTTCAGCATAAATATTTTGATTTCTAGCAGTACCATAGAACACTTACTGACATGACAATCAGAACTATGCATCACTGTATCGTTTGTTCAGCCCAAAAGATTCTTAATACAGAAACAGCAAAATGTACCTGAATTTTACCAGATTTTAGAGCAGCGAACATACACTGTGCTGTATTAAAGGCATGTCTCCAATTGTGGTAGGCAACATTCTTCCGATAGTTTTTCTTTACACTTAAAATCCATCTGCAGAGAACCTTTAAGAAATAGCATCACATAGTTTAAATGTATTAGAAATACATTCTTTTTATGAAAATAGATCTTTCTCTAATCCCACTTGGAAACTCCTTTACAGAAAAAAAATGCTTTAAACTCAAATTCAAATACAACATACTTTTAACTGTGCACGTAGATAAGAACACACAACCGCTAGTGCAGCCTCTCAGTGAGTATGTAATACTTGTGGTATTTGTTTGGGGGTTTTTTACTAATGGCTACATGTTAAGTGTCATAAGCACTGCTGTTAATTCAGAAACTGAGGCATTCAGAGCTAACAGGGAGAGAAAAAAAAACCCCTTCTTTATAATGACATCTTTGATAAAGAAAATGTATTATCTAGTTATACAGTCTTCCCAAGAGCTGTTTTGAAAATGAACATGTGGCTTTTCCCTCCGATCACCTTGTCAAAAAACAAGCAGAACTGGACTTTGGAAAACACATAAGCATGAGGTAAAGATTACTACATTGCTGGGTAGTTTCTCCTTTATGCAGGAAGAAAGCATGTCCTGGTGTTTTACTCAATAGTATTAAAAGTTGTGGGTTGTATTTTACTTGTAAGAAAGTGACAGGTAAGAGGGTGAGATAATAATGTGATGTGCACTAGAACAGGGCGCTTGGTTTAAACAGACACAGCATACTGTTAAATGGGGGCTGGGAATCCAGCCCCCAATTTGCTCAGGATTTGTAGTGTTCCTAGTGAAAGACAGAGAATACAGTCTCCTTCACCCACAGAAAGGGTTCCACATGGACAAAAGCAGCAGTTTTCTCTGCCTTCCCACTGTTAAAAAGGAGTAATAGGCAGCTGCCAGTTTTCTTTAGCTCTAGTGTGGAATTGTAGCTTCAAAGCTGTCAGTGTTCTGCTTCTTCCGACACGTGCGCTTGCCTGTCTTTTCCCACGGTGTTACTTTGGTTTTGCAACTCCCTTGCAATTGCTCCACTAGGAACTTGAAGCCCTCCCATTATCAGGCTCCCTTGACTCCCTCTCTTCTGTTGGGACATATTCCTTAAGGAAGTACAGGTGTTTGACCTCACTACGAAGGTGAAACTAAGGACTGGGATATTCCAGAGATCAGACTAGGTAATACAGTGCTCCTTTTGATCCTTGAACACTACTAATCTAAATAGGTCTATAAACTGCTGATCTAGAAAATAAATACATGTTCTGTCTGACTAATTTGTTTGCCTATGAAGCCTTCCAAATTAATCTTGCATTTTGATACTGAACTTTGAAAGTTTTGTGGGAAAAAAGAGAGCAAAAATAAATTACTTAAAAATGAGATTTTGACAAATAGATATTGTGTGGATTGACTGAAGAGGCCGAAGAGATTATCTGTTTTACCTCCAGGGCCAGAAGCACAGTAAGAACACCTGTCTCAATCACCTCTGACTGATGCAAATCTACAACTAGATCTACTGCTAAAAACCTTCAGGGAAATTTCCACAACCCACAGAAATAATCTATTTCAGTCTTTATTATCTCCACAGCTATGAACCTCCCCCCAGTATCTAATCTAATCTTTTGTAGGGAAAGACTAAGATACTTACTACCTTATATGGACAAAGTGAACACTATTATTGTCCTCTTCATAACAGTCTTTCACGTACTGAGAAGTTGCTGTCATCTCCCTCCTCAGTATTCTGTTTTCCAGTCTACTCATCATAGACTGTAAAATTATTAATCTTTCAGTAGAAAACTGAGGGCAGACCCCAATACTTTATGTAAGTTCCTAGTTTTTTAACTACTCTGTTATACAGAGGCCCAGTTCTATTTACTGCAAGGTCCTTTCACTATTCTCCCACGTCTCTAATAATTTAGTTGTTTGTCTGCGAAGCAGTATTTTGACAGTGTGCATACCTCATGTTTCATTTGGAAATTCTGCACCAGGTTGAGGTCTGTGAACATTCGAATTGTACACAGTGTTGTTTCAAAGTCCGACAGCTCAAAATCACTAAAGTAGAAGTCAGTCAGGTTGAGACACTGTGCAGATGGCACCACAGCAGCCTAGAGAAGGAGAGGACACAGCTTAGCACTAGGGAAGGGAAGGAATAACATAAATAACTGCTTTTCCAACACAGAAGTGGTGAGACACTGAACTTTACCTTCACCTGTCACTGAAAAGCGATGACTACTTCTCATTTATCTTCCCTTAACCCTTCCTCTTTAACATTACCTTATTAGCATAGATGTAACACACCCTTTTCCACAGATGAAGAGGATAAAGGAAGAATGACCTCATCAGTCTGTCATCTAAATCACCTGAAGCAAATTGTAACCAAGAGTATGTATGGAATAGGGAGAATGAGAAAATAAGGCAGTGGAGTTATGTGTTTGTTTCTATGGATGTGCAGACATCAAAATCTGTAACCGCTGTCATTTTTCTAAAAATGGCGAGGAAGGAGACGGCAGTAAAACAGATTTCCTAACAGGATCCACATTCAGCACGATGGTGGTCAGAACATGTCCACAGGCAGAGCTTTCTCAGGGCTGGAAACCTGAAAAATCAGGACTCACCCGTGACCAGTAATCTTTAAAACCTACGGACAATGGTTTTGGTGCAATTTGAGTATAATCAAACTTTCACCAGGAAATTTGAAATTAAAGTGCACAACTCCCCCCCCAACTCTATACTTTTTTAAATCTGTATTTTTAATTATCAGTAATATCTCCATGTATTACAACTCTAGTTTTTCTAGATATAAAATACAGAGTATAGATATTTGTTCTCCTTCAAAATACAGGTGTTAAGTTTATACTACATCTTAGACTAACAAAATAAATGCTAAGTCTTAGACTATAGAACCAAAGTTAACATCAGTTTTTTCAGTAAAATAAAAGGTGGAGTTCTCAGTGCTACTTCTTCACAGCTGTTTTACCTCAATCTGAGCAGGGATCAAAAAAAAAAAATCAGGTAAATCTGAAATGATGAAGGAAATAAACACCTGTGTTTATCTTCCTCTTTGTAATTCTAGGGGAAAACATTTCTCCAGCACAGGGAACTGTCTCAGAAGGCTGAGACACTGAAAAGGAATCATGTGTCATAGTCTCCAGTATTATTACATGTAGCATGCAAATCCCCATCACTACATCTACTAGTCTGTATTTCATATAAGTTTGCTGTTATCTTTCTTCTGTGTCAGAATCAGAACATCATCAAAGATTATGAAAAACAGTATTTACACAGGAAAAAAAACAATTCTTGTACCAGTAATTTTGTGTCCCTCAGTCTGGATTCATGTGGTATTTCACCTGTGAGCACATGAAAGAACTACCAGGCCTGTATATTCAGTGGCAAACAATGCAACCATCCAGGAACTCTACTGACATAATTCTGAAAAACTGCAACTGCAGGCTGGTATTTCACAAGGAAAGGGCTGGAAGGACACACTAGAAGCTGAACAGAACACCTCGTGCTTGCGCTCTCATATCATTCATAATTTATCTTTTCCCTGCCTTGATCTCCTGCCTTGACAGCCACAACAGTAAGTTTCACTTCAGCTAAGACTTAAAAAACCCTGCACTTTTGTAGCTGTTTAACCAGTGTATTTACCCAGATTTGGTATTTCCTCTTTCACTTACTGAAGCCAGAAGAGCTTTCTGCCCCCCATTTTACAGCATGGAAGTTCGTCAGCTATTTTAATTTCAAGTTATTAAGCTATGGTCAGCTTCTATGAGCACTGACCATACTACAGCCTCTTGCTCAATTTCTCCACCTTGGGAATATTATAAAGGGCATGAAATAGTCAAGAAAGTGAATTGCCTCTTTGCATAACTGTGACTTTTCAATTACTATTGCTTACTATATTTGTATTAATGGTAATTAGTAGTGAATAATTAGTGAGTCCATTTCATTGACCGGTTAAGTATAGAGCGTAATTTTTAAAACTCATTTTCTATTATGACTGAAAAACCTACAGATCAAGCTTGTAACTTCATGTCATACACAAAGGCATTCCCTTCGAGGATTCCCTCAAACACAAGAATAGCCCTTTCTGGATTGCATTAAAGTGAGGCCAGCTTGGATAAACAGGGATAAATTCCTGACTGAGCTCAAAGGGAAAAATGAAGTACACAGACAGAAGAAGTGGGGATGAGCTGCCTGGGAAGAACATGGAGACACCACCAAAGTGTGCAGGGATGGAGATGGGAAAACCAAAGCTCAGCTTGAGCTGGAACCAGTGAGGGATGCAAACGGCAACAAAAACTTCTGGCAGCAAAAAGGTGGCTGTGGAAAACATGGGACCATTGTGGTAACTGAGTGGCAACTATGAACAGTTTTGGTTTGTTTCCTTTGCTTTGTATGATAAAACACAGGTTGTCTCCAGGCTCAAAGGAGGTGATTGATGCAATATGACATTCTATAGTATACAGAAAGTGAAAAATTTTACTACAGCCCATTCCACAATGCAGGTAATGAAACAGAATAGGATAGTTCCAGTTGGAAGGGGCCTACAATGATTTTCTAGTCCAACTGCCTGATGAAGCATCTATTTTCTGCGCTGTCAGATTATTTAGAAGCAAAACAGAGCAAATCACAAAAAGGTATATCCAGAAACACAATTTTGATCCCTTTTGGCCAGATTGATACAACAATATGAATGAAAAATAAAAAGAAAAAATAAATTATATGAGAGCAAAATAAAAAGACCTGTGCTTGTGCTCTGGTCCTGTGACCTGGTAACTCCTTAGAGAGTGGTGGCTGACACCAGCCAGGACTGTGCTAAGAAGCACACCGACAGTTAAGTAGAGATGGCCTCTGGCCCCGTTCTAGGTTTGCTGCAGTTCTGTTTTTAGCAGTCCAGATGTAACCACAGAGGTTACAATAGAAGCCCTGCAGAGAAACCTCACGAGACGTGCTGCATTCTGGTCTTGTCCGTGGCCCTTTATTGCTGGGCAGCAGCATGGTAGGACTGAGGTTCAAAAGTTCTGTGACACTTCCCATTCTAGAAATATCCTTAGTCTTACACCTTGCTTGTCCAGAGCAGTCCCACAATATGTATCCTGTGGTCCCCCATGTCTGCCCTCCTCTCCATCCCTTCCATTTGTTTTTGTGCAGCAGGGCTGATGCTGTTTCCCTGGAACATCTGCTCCAGCAGAGACCTAGAGAAACTGAGCACATGCTGTGCTTGGAACTGCACTTGAAATCACAGCCATAGTTATTCCTCAGGCAGTGGCTTCTACACACAGAATTAAACATGAGCAGAACAGGACACTACACAGGAAAGCAACCATAAAAATAATAACAATAAAAAAAAATCACTGCATTAAAAATTAAATACAGAATTTCTACTAAGGCCATAAAGCTGCACCCATACTTGGGATGCTTGGAAGGGACCAAAGCTGTAAGATAGACAACGTTCAGACTTAGCTGCAGAACAAAGAGCTCTCAACATTTTTTCTGGTTCTTGCAGTGCTCTGGCCAGCCTCTATCTCTGACTGTAGGCATTGTGATGTTTCCCTTTCATGTGATCTATTGATTCAACTCAGGAATCCAACAGTGTAAGCCTCACTATCATTTTTATTTCTGGAAGGTGTCCTTCTGCGTATTTAGGGATCACGTCTGTGTAAAGAGATGCTCTTTGCTGTTCTATTAATGGAATATTTCTATAGTAATAGTAAAAAATTCAATTACCACTGTTACCTGCAGCTCCCTCGTTTCCTCCTCAGCAGCAGAAGCATGGTATGAGAGAACCTAGAGAACCAAAAAAGCAGCCCTTAGTACAAACAAAAGAGCAACGTGATAAAAGGGTACTTTTCCTAAAGCAGACTTTTCAGCACTGCACTGCATTTGCTGATGAAATCTATTGTCCATGCAGGGCCCACACAGGTTTTAAGGGAGCTCTCTTAATGCATATGGGGAGATATCTGCAACTTCCACAGATCTCCCACAGTACTGAACCTTCTGGAGATAATTAGGCCAGGGAAACGTAAATAGTTTCTATAAAAGTGCAAAGAACTCTGATTTTCTCTTTGGAAAGATTTCATGTCCCACTTTCAAAGACAAATAATACACGAAACAGCTATAATTACAAGACTGACATTGTTGCCATAGTAATTCTTTCAGGAGTTTATTCAGACATAAAAGAAAGTTTTGCCCTAACTGAAACTTGGCTCAAAAAACTGAAAGACAGTATGTTTGTTTTAAATTAACAAAATAAGCTCATAGTTTTTAGCTCTTGAGAATACAGGTCATGAAAACGTTACGGATGTTTTTAGGCAACTAGAGACTGATTTTTTTTGAAGAACACATTTCCTGTGCTAACATATAATCTGTCTGGACTTCCTATATTATTCATAAAGCATTACAGTAGGAGAGATAATTGCTAATTTGCAATATAAATTAATTATTCTGACAATAATTGTATCCCCTTTTCATTTAACATGACTTAATATGGGTTTATTTTAGAGTTGTAAGGTTTCCTTTAGAGGCTATGGGGGTCCATAATCCCCATTTTAGGAATTCTGCAAACACTCCATTTACATAATGAATGTTAGGAGATCCAAAGTCTACAAAGTTTTCACTTTCAGCTTCAAGTTATCGCCTCTGAGTAATTCAGCTTCTCAGACTAAAGCCCTCCTCAGCTATTAAACTTAACAGTAACCAGTTTAAAGACTGAGACCAGATGATGTTCATCTTGATATGGTTTGATGAAGTCTGGGGAAATTGCTGAAAACCTACAACAATGCTGCTGTTACTCCGTTTGTCTAAAGGGCTGAGCCAAAACCATCACAGGAAACCTCAGACAAGAAGAGGAAGCCCCTAATCCGCCAAACCATTTCCTCTTCCTACGCAGAACGCACTGCTATGTTGCCCACATGCAGCCTCATGGAGAGGAAAAGATGCATCCAGCTCACCATTAAATGTCATGAGCAAAGTTAAAAGGCAATACCAAATGAAACAGTCTGCTGGCAGATCCAGAAACAAGCAGCAGAATTCCTAAGCAACTCAACAGGCCAAATTCTCCTGGGGGAGAACAGTTTCTGTTCTGATCTGTAGAGCACACAGTGTCTGGAGAAAATCAGGGTCTGCTTTGGACTAATTAAGGACCACCTAGACTTTGAGCTCACCTCTAATGTCACCATCTGTTTGGCCATGGCTCTTTCTACAGCCTCGTACATCTGTGTGTTCTGGATCCCCAGGCCACAGAAGATGACGAAAGCTTCCAGGAACTGCTCATCATTTCTGTTGAAAGCCTTGATCTTTCCTGAGTTTTCTTCGATCTTATTCACAAGCTGGCAAACGCCTGTGTCAGGATACAGAAACGGAAAGAAGTAATACAGAGAACTGCCAACACATCACCTGCTGCACAGAACATCAAGAATTAAGTCTAGGACAGTTTAGCCTGTGGTATAAGCTACTAGCATGCATAAAAGGACACACAGAAGTGCTGTAGCGTTTTCCCCTTCTTTTTTTTTTTTTTTTTTTTTTAACAGCAATTTCAATGCATTATGGATGCTAAAACATATATAAAACAATTATATATTACTTAGTAGATTCAAAAGTATTTATTAGGATTTGTAAACCAAAAATACAGGGCTTCAAACACTTGATTATCCTGTGAAATTCTAGGGTCGTTTTCATCCTAACTTTTATTATTAATAGTATTCTAGATTGATTTAATCCCTGAAGACAATTTGTCCTTTGGAGGCTAATTAAATTTTTGCAACGATGCCAAAAGAACATTTATGAAAGTCAGAACAGTGGTATACAGAGTTTTCGCTTCCTTATTTGAGTCAGTACTGGAATTATTTTTAAGTAAATGAACTAAACAGAATACCCAAGTACAGTCGTTAATTCCATGAGGATGTGATTGAATTACAGCCTGCTCCAAACACTCCTGAACTCCTTGAAAAGCGTCTTACTGAAATCAGCTTGTTAGATTCCAACTTGTTGATAGCTGCATCTGTTTATGTTAAAATTTTCTGGACTTTCTGTGCACAGGCCATTGAAAAGTCTGTAACTTCTACCACACCTTGCTGCAACTTAAATCCGTGACACCATTTTAGACACAGGGAGATTCAGACATATACCTCCCTTTAGTTTTACTCTGCTAAAAATCAGAATATTAATTAAAGCAGCTGCATTGTAAGAGTATGTTGCCTTTGGCGAAAACTGCTTTGGGGGTGATTATTGTCTTAAGTGAGTGCAGATGTTTTTCTCAGTCCCACGAGTGTGAGTACTAACAGTTTCGAGCATAAAAGCCAGCACTTTCCTGGCCAGTGGCAAATATATCCCAGGGATTGTGTTATCAGAATATTGCTAACAGGATTCTGAACCTTAATGGAATGAGAAGATTAGATCACAGAATCACAGTAAAAACATAACCCCAGCAAATAAGGATTTAAATACGGAACAAGATTCACTTTCCCTGGGAAACAAAAAAGAAGTTGATTTATAAAACTTATAGGAAAATCCCATGAAGCTCACTTTCAGATCTCTGTTTAGCATGGTTCATGACATTACAATTATTCCCATAGCAACTGTGATGCAATGGACTCAAGATTCTTAAGACCCAACAGTGAATAAATCACAAAAGCAAATGAATTCCTAAAAGACACAGCATTTGGATGCACATAAATGTCTGAAAAAACCCAGAGAACTGCAGTGAATACAGTGTGTAGTACTTAAAACTCTAACTTCTTTCAAATACTTCCCCAGAGCACTGAGGGATCCAT
This sequence comes from Grallaria varia, assembly GCA_013396735.1. NCBI lineage: Eukaryota > Metazoa > Chordata > Aves > Passeriformes > Formicariidae > Grallaria > Grallaria varia. The sequence continues at coordinate 235,260 of VWZG01010841.1, forward strand.
GTTTTAAAAATAAAGGAAGTCCAAGTCTTTTACTGGGACACAGTTAAAAAACCACAGCAGGATTCTGTAAAGCTTTTACCACATACCTGAGGAATGCACAAGTCAGGAGAACAAAAAAGTTCCTTTTCATCTTTCTTGCCAATAAGATTTTCTTGGTTTTGCTGTGGCCAGTTTTTCCCACCCCAATCCCACTCCCAAAATTTTGCTTTTGGCTATACTAATCTTAAAAATAATTTTAAAAAGGAACCAGACTTATCATAATAGTCATACATGCTGTATAGTATGATAAAGGAGCTTCTGGGTATTGTCCTAAAGACAACTTCTTGACTTTGTCCTACTAACATTAGGCAGCTGTGAAACCATAAAAGACTTTGAACAACATTTCCCAATGAGAATTACTCAAACTTTAAAAACCCATCTAAATGGGTGGCCTGACCGAAACTTTCAGTCTGAACTTCCATAGAAAATCCCATAGAAAAAAAACAACCATGAGATCGGCAGCTTACAGCATAGTGAAATATCTCTAATTAAAGCTCAACAGTTCAGTCTTCATCTTGGTCTTCTAGAATTTGTTAGAATATTTAAATAAATTAGTAAAAGAACTCAGAAAAGAAGTTAATACCAAAAGAAATGTCAGAGAACTCCATTATGTAAAGATCAGCTTCAGAGGTTAAAAAAAAATAAATCTGTCTCCAGAAAAAAGGGACCTCGTATTTACTGTATAAATTGGACTATGCAGTTTTGCTATAATTCTCAAAGAAAATCATTTGAAGACCACTAAAAATGCATCCCTGGAACTCTTAATATTTATTTGCCAAATTTTGGAGAGCTGAGGAAGTTGGGTTCATGCTGCCATGGAGGGATCAGTATGTCTTATCTTCTGTTTGCTTGTGGAACTTACTGATGCTGGGAAGAGAGCCTGACACTCTACTCTTTGGTAATTTATCAGGCAACCAATTTATACTCAAGGTTGCAGTGGACTTATTAATTGAAAACATTGTAATTAAGGATCTCTTCTCCTGGCTAGAGATGCCATGTTTCTGGGATTTTACTGTGGAGCACATAAATATTTCTATGAAATCTACAACAGTATTTTTGCAGAGATACCTACCTATCACTTTATTCTTTTTCCCATTTTTTATTGGTGTACACAGCAAACTCTTTATGTGTTGGCTTACATTTTCTGCATTGTCATTCTGTTAAACAAACAAAAAAATACAGTTAAAATTTTAAAGACTAGCGTTCTGGTGGCTAAGGATAGGTCTGCACTATTCTTTGCTTACATAGTCCTTGAAAAAAAGCAACCATGTCTTCAAAGAGTTTGCACACAAACAACAGGCAGGAAAACTACTACCAGCTAGGTGAACATTCTGCACCCTTCCAAAGACTTTCCATCATTTCTTGTGCTCCAGCAGAAGGAGACTGGATTTATTTGGGGGTGGAAGGCTCGAACAAAAAGACAATGCCTCTTTTCCAAACACCTGGTGAGAAAAGGACATAGCTCTGCTCTGACTGCTCCTGAATATTGTGGCAGTTGCTGAGAAGTACATCTGGTCCGATGTCTAACTGTACATGCCACAAAAAAATGGGCACACATTAATATTTCCAATCAAAAGGTTATCTCGGGGTTGTTTCTTTTTGCTATTGTTGCTCTGCTCTCTGGTGCTGTGCAAGGACTGTAGATAGTATCTTGGCAGGCAAGCGCACACTGTACTGCTTACAAGTGGCAATAGGAAATGTGATTCTTTGAAGAAAGCATTAAAGGATTACATCATGCCCCATACTTTACACGACTCCAGGAACTTAAGTACTACTACTTAATAGTAGCCTGTTATTAAGAGGGTTATGTGGAATAACTCAGGAACAGGATTGTTTTCTCAACTGCAACACCTGTGCAGTCAGCAGTAAAAAAAAGGAGATAAGAATCAGCATCTCTACCTAAAAGTCAAAGAGGAGAAAACTGGAGAGAAAACCACAGTGCACAGTGCTCAATAAAAATGCCTGACCCAGTGTTAATGAAAAGGAAGGAGATTAAGCCAAAACCAGGCTTAAATGCCTTTAAGGAACATTGTAGATATTTGAACTTTGTCTCCACTGCACGCACTTTGTTGGTTCAGGGAAGAACACAGACAAATGACAGCTGAGGCTTAGCATTTGCCTCTTTACTGTCCTTGGAAGTGGCCTGAGCCCGAGGCAGGCAACATCACAGCTCTTACGCGAATAAACCCAAGCGGCAGTTCTGCCTCAGGCCACATCCAAGGTGGTTCAGGCCACCAAAGCACAGAGGTATTTTCATGAGGTGACTAAACATGCTGTTGAATGTCCTCCAAAGAAAGAGGCAAGATTGGGTTTCTAGGGCAGCAGGAACACCTGGGATTTCCCTCGTGTCGGGGTTCATCAGCTTCCAAAACATTTCGCCTACAGCCCTGCCTTGAGACTGCTCCTATGCAGTGGTGCAGATGCACTCACTGTGTGCTGAACAACATTATTCAGAATTCTTTTTAACAGCACTATTATTTTGGTTTTATTAGTTTCTCTTACATGCATAATGTGTATTCCAGGAAAAAAAAAACACAAAATAACTCTAACCCTACTGAACAGCCTGTTTCAGACAAACAGTTGCTTGCATAATTCTCAAGGTATTAATTTTATTTTTAAATGTCTTCAAAATAATCACCTCTTTCTTTATTGATCTATACAGTGTATCCATCGGATTCTGTCTCTACGTCCAGTCCTGCTGTTAAGAGCTTTGGGCCCTGTACTGCAAAGTGCTGACCACTCTTTTCTCTGCTGCTCAACTCTTCCCAGAAATCCACTCGAGAATATTCATGAAATTTTGCACAGTAAAAAGGGAAGCAACATAGCTCCCCAGCAGGACCTGCCCCTTCTTCCCACTTACTGGAACAATCATGTTGAGCACTGTATTTTCTGACCTCTTCGTTGTGTATCTCAGAACAAATTTTGGTAAAAAGCCATCTGCTGACCACCACAATCACTCCTCTCCCACTCCTTACCCTCTCCCTGTGCCTCTCTAGCCAACAGTTAGCAGAGCAAACATCTTTCTAATTTCTGCAGGGACAGAAAAACACAGAATTACAAGTTTGTTTTTTGTAAATGATAATTTTGAAGGCAGCCTGGCTGGAATCTGAGCCCTGTCAAGTGACCTTCCCTCCTCACTCTCCAGTATCTGTGTGCTCAGTCATAAACCGTACCACAAGTGTGTGAAGCAAAAGCTCCCAAAGAAAACTGAATTTGTTCCACCTTCAAACCAGCAAAGAACTTGCATCTATAATGCCAGAACAAGAAAGGAAAGGAAACGATAAAAGGGAAGGAACTTCTGAGAGCCTCCCAAAACTTGCTGTGCACCTTCGTTTGTGTTTCTGTTATTCTAACTGGGGCCATTACACTGACAGAAATAATAAGGGGAAAACACAAGAGGCTTGAAAGGCAAACAGAAAAACATTCTCTGATTCTGATTTTCAAATCTAAGCTTGTTTTACTTACTGTCCAGGGAAATCTTCTGTCTTTGCAGACATCTGGGATGTTGAGAGGCTCCATCGTATTCTTGACATACTGAGCATACATGTAATTGATTTTGTTTGTATCATAGTCCCTGAAGGATGCAACATCATTATTATGTGCTTAGCATGAAAATGAGTCATTTACTATGCCAAGAAGGTAAGAGTAATATCTTTCCTGTGTGAGAAAAGGATCTATAGGTACAACTAATAGACATATAATGGAGTTGAGTTCAAATCCTGTATCTTAATCCAGCTGTCATCACACAACTACAGAGTGGATTGATGTATGCATTCCACCATTTCTTTAGTACTCAACAACGTTAACACTGAACACCAAGCTGAAGAAATAAACAAGTCCCCACAGTTTACACAGATGAAGGATAGAGAATGAACAGCTGGGGTTATATTGAAATAAACAGAACCTTCTGAAAAGCAACTCCATTCACAAATCTGGTGCACTTCAAAAACCAGTACTGGATGAAATTCACCTATCAGCTAAAGAGAGTGCAGCAGGTATCACTTGGGAATTTTCTGCTTCTCCATTCACTTCTAATTTGTTCTAAAAGTAAAGACACAGTCATATGGAGATTCTCCTGCTGAAACAGAACTGTTTATTCCAAATCAGGAGATACAGTATTTTTACAGAATCAGCCATCTCCACTCTTTTCATAACAGTTTATTTAATTAACATCTTTTAATTCTCTTAAGACCCTTTGCCTGCCTTGGAGGACATATGCCCTAACAATAAACCTATTCCTATCAAGCTGCTGGAGTTTCCCTCTGACATTTGACTTGACTTTAGTTATCCTCCTGGTATAAGAATGTTCACAGGGCTGGAAGAAGGAAATTATTCTTTCTATTCCAATATATGGAATTAATTTTAATATAATAAATGTTTACTGCCGAAAAACATCAAAGGGGTACAGAAATCTCTGTTTTCTCTCTGCACAGAACATCCATATAGAGCATTTTATATACAACTGTGTCTCTTTTTGACATTATTTGAAACAACTGTATTTGATGAGAGAGAAAAGTAATGGAGACAGTAATTTTCAAACTTCAATACAGAGGTTCCGGCTAAATTTGGAAACTATTTAATCTGGGTATTTTAATTCAGCTATTTCTACTGCTCCCTTCCTCCCAGCTGAACTTCTTAATGGTTTCTCAAAGGTGACTGAAAGTTAGAACTGTAGGACTTTATTTGGACAGCCACGTTCTCTAAATCAGCTTCCTTATCTATATATCTATAAGATAAAGATAATTTAAAAGAATTGGTTAAAAACATTAATAGGATTATTATCTGCTAGTGTGGGTGTGTCTGCTCTACACCATAGCTGTCTAAACAGATTTCCTACAGATCAGTTTTACAGCAGCTCACCAAGTTAGACTTTTACTCCTCCCATCTTGTACATCCCCACAGCTCTTAGCCTGGTGATACAACAATGTACTTGGACCTGGCCAAGTGAAGAGATTGGGCCCTGCCCTCCTGTTCTGCTCAGTGGGGCCTTTCTAAGGCAGGAAAGTTTGTCTGTGCACATTTCAGGGCAAAACCTGCTCTGTAAAAACAGCGGTAATACATGGGACCCAGCAGAAATAAGGTCTGTTTTTATGAAAAGAATACTGAAAGCATAGTTCCTTCAGCATTCTCCTGGGGTGAACAAAAAAGTCTGAATTCATTGGCTTACCTCTTCAGATTTTCAGCAGAATCTTCTAATTGCTCAGATTCCATGTGAAACACACTAGAAAATGTATCCTGGAATATCGAAAGGATATTTTAATACACAGATATATACAGGTGTCATAAATTAAAATAATATTATTAATGAAAACCTTGTTGCAGCTATCAAGGCCTATTCTGTAATACAGACAAATGTAAAATTGTTTTGCTTCATTTCACATCTATACGGGATCCTATCACAAAGATATCTCTTGATGCAGCTCTAATTATCGCCAAAGTCTCTTGAGACTCCACTGATGACTCTGAGAAGAAATGCCAATCTTTATTTTTTACGAAACTTTATCTGTCACTTAGCTGTCAGCACAGAAATTCTTTGACTACACAGAGGACCAAAACCTCCCAAGTCAACACCCAACACAAGCAGATGCCATAAGATTAAAGACAGAGGATGAAAAGATGACAGAACATACTACAGGTCAGAAATACCCCTGAGTCAGCATGGAGGGGAGCCCAAAGCACTCCCAGGGAATAAGCACTCTGCTTTGACAAAAAAACCTACTTACAGGACAATCTTCATCTACGATGAAGATGGTACACCTCTGCACCTGCATGAAGGATATTATGGTGGCAGCTATCTTCTTCAGGATTACTTCCAAAGACTGCTGCTCTTCAAAGATCAGGCTGGCAAGATCGAGAAGCACCTGGGGAAAAGCTCTTTTGTGAAATTTTGCCTAATTGTGATTGATGCACTAATTATCATTACTACTGTCTTGGAGTCTTCTCCTCCCTGAATCAAGGAAGTCAGCGTGTATGTCTGTAACCAAAATTAAATGTTGGCTCTCACACAGACTGTAAGTAACAGTCAATAATAGCCAGTTTGACACTTCTGATGGAAGAAGCAAACAGCACAGATGGCTAGCTGATGTTTTTGGTCAGAGAGGCAGAACAGATTTAGGCATTACTACGTCATCAAATGAAACCTGAGAAATCCAGACAACAGCTACTTGTCCTTAGGAAATCTAATAGTTCCCTATGGCTCATACGTGCATTCTAAAACCAGTGACATTTACATTTCTTAAGACTTTATTGTTGTAATGCTAACAGATCTTAATGAACTCATTTGGTGAAAACATTAATTTAGATACAGTCTGCTGTGTTTCAGAGCTGCTGCTGGAGGACTTAGCTGCTCAAATGTGCTTGTATTATATTCCTTTTTTTTTCCCCTCACAAGCAGCATGGAGGCAATTTGAAAAATTAGCTGTATTTGGACCAATTAACCAACACTGAGAGTCACCTGGAAAGTCAGACCTACCCAAAAAGGATTACGTACCTGATTCCGCCTGTTCTCCAGCAGGGACGTCTCGTACAACTGTGCGTTGTGAAGGACAATCCCACAAAATGCCAAGTATGCAGCAAAGTCCTGCAGACAAATGAACATCAGCATCTCATGCAGATGATGTCCCAAAGCATCTTAACTCCAGCCAAAGATAAGCTACTGCAATGTGCTGTTTTCACACTGAAGTATTAATTGATATTTTTGTTATTTTTGGCAACCACACATTCAAGGTGTAGTTGCATTTTTTTTCAGTTGCTCCTAATTTGTCATTTCCTCAAGAATCCCTTCTCTTTTTTTTCAAACTAATGATCTTCACAGTTTATCTTGGTGCAAGTAGGGTTGGTAAGATTGATATAAGAAGCTGCTCAAAGGAATCAAGTAATTCTGCAGCAATGTTTGTTGGGTTTTTTTCTATCTAGAAAAACGGAGCACAGACAACCAGCCTCTGTCATTTGGGGGAATTCCACCTCTTAGAAAGTGGAAATGAAATTCTGCTAACATAGCAAACCACAATTTTTTTCCCCTCTCAGTATGGGATTAATTCTGGCATCCTGCAGATCCTCAAGGGTGCATTTTGTTTTAAAGGGGAAATTTTCAAAGAGAAAGGGTGAATTCTGATTCTTTTACTGCTGAGGGTTAAGTCAACTTCTTCAGCCTGAGCACAGCGTGGTTTTTGCCATACCAATCTGAATGTGAAGTCTGGAAATTTTTGGAAAGCAGCTGCAATGTGAGAATGAGGAATCAATTCCACTCCCTGCTCCACTAATTATCTTATATATTGTTCATCATTTATCCAAAGCTTTTTCTTTTCCTGCAATTGCTATATTGAGAAGGGACACTGTATTTAAAAGAGAATCACTACACAGATTTTAATATTCAAAATGTGTTTGTTAGGCATGCCAGGAGAGTGAGAACCAATGAATAAAAATGATGTCTCTTACAAGTTATGAAACTGTTTTGCAATGCATTTCAGTAGAGTAAGCCCACGTTCCAGAGAGAAATGACAGATAACACGGGGATCCAGAAATTAAACTATTTCATATCCACATTTCTCATTGCCTCAGAAAGAAAGAAATCCGCAATATAATCAGGAATTTTTACTTTTTCAGAGGTGTTTCATTTTTAACAACTTAACAATTTCTGAGCAACATGAAAATTAATAACATATACATCCCCCATTCCCCTGTGAAAACAGAATAGACATGAATATATAAAGCTTTTATACCTTTTCATCTTGTTCAGTGAAAGTGCCACCGATTCCAGATTTCTTATTGATTGCTTGAGCCACACCAACAACCTGTATTTAACATGAAGTCATTAGGAGTCTGTCATTAGATTCTATTCCTAGGCATATTTATAGAAGATAACAAATAATAGTTACAGGTATTTGTTTGGTTGACTATTAAATCCTACTGTTGGTATGATAAATGTTTCTCTCTGATGCGGAAACATTTTCCAGATTATAGGATTTCAAGACCTTACTATAATTCTGTATGTTTCCATTCCTTTTGAGACTTTGCAAAGTGTTATTAATCTGACACGAAGCTTTTAAATTTTTTTCAGACTTCTTGGCATGATTACAAGTTATAGAAAAATCTGCAAAGAACTTCCTTTGTTTGAGTTCAAGTAGTGTAAAACCAATGCAAGGTGTTAATGATGGTATTTTTTCATCTTGCTTTTCTTGGGATAAACAATAGCAGAGTATGTGTTGTGCACGTCTAAATAGTTAACTATTAATCATTAAATTTGTAACTGCTAAAGTGATGGAAGGCATGTGGTTTTATTTTCGTAATGGAAAAGAAGACAATTTACTATCTCCCAGCCCCGCATTCCCTAAATACTGATGTTACAAGCAAGGTCATTGTTCTGCAGCAAGAATCACTGCCAACTGTGGGCTCAAAAATGTCTGTCTGAAATAAAGTTTAACTGTCAGCTCCCTTCCATACAACCCATCTTTTCCCACAGTCACCCTCTCCTTCACTTCAGGCAGAAATATTTCTTACCCAGTGACCTTCCCTTCTGTAGTAACAATGTACCACTGGTCTTACATGCTTCCACGGCAGACTCTGAATGAAAGCAAATCCTTTAACCAGCCAATATGCTTTGATTTTAACCTACATGTGCAGGGATTAATGGTTACACCTTTTCTCATACTGCTGTCTTCTCTGGGTACTGATTTAATATATTTTATTTCAGTCTGGATCCGGCATAAGCTAAGACAACTTGTGTAAGGCCAGAGGCTTTTCAAGGCATCCAAAAGGTGAGTGCTTTCATCTTGTGTAAATACATCCCCTCCATGAAAGCAAAGTCTGTGGTCCTTAAAAAAAGCTATAGGAAAACAGTAAAAGGACCATATTTATATAGGGGAAAAAAAGACTACACGGGCTCCTTTTATCAGCACTGCAGGTTTATGATACATTAACAAAGGCAGGTGTTCCAAGAGCAATGGTCAATTTTAGAGCTTTGTAAAGGTCTGTCAATGAAAGGTTTTAACCAAGGAGGGAAGGAGTAATGAGAATAAACCTCTTAAAAAGTAATGGTTGACTTGATTATATAAAAAATGTGCAAATGCAAACCTTTTTCTTTGTGTTGCTGTTTCAGTGGCATTCTAAGCTTTTAGACAACTCTGTCATGTACATTTTTTTTCATACAAGAAACGGTTTTAAAAATTAAACTGGTCCATACTGTAGCCTCATTTGTAGCAGTACAAATTTTGGTGCTTCTCTGCATTGTTTAGAATATAGCATAGAGACAGTAATCAGAAAAACCTCAGATGGATATTTTATAGCCATTGGAGTCTTGCCTGCAACCAGATAATTAGGAGAAGATGTAGGAAACTCGAGAGGATCTGTTCCTGTTACTAAAGTAATTATGTAATTAGGACAAAAGTCAATCACATAGTAACATTTTAGGCCATGGAGAACATATGGCTGCATTTTAGAGAATACTAAGCACAGTATGAAACCCAAATCCTCATTTTTAAAACTTATTCTGAACAAATCAGAAATAACAATAGGCCTGGTCTGTGATCTCCAGCTGGGAGTTATGTTTCCATCAGCAGAAAAACTGAATCAACAGTGACTGAGCTCAGCTACACAGGAAACTTCCTCAAATAACAGGTACATTAAAAGCGTGAAATGTTTGTGGTAATCAACAAGAGCTAAAGCTTGAAGAATATTGTAAAAATGTAACAGTTGAGTCATGTAGCAATAAAGCATAGATTTGTATGTTCGATTCCTTGTCATTCTCATACTAAGCCTGCAGAATTATCCCATGTATTTCTTGGTCATCCAAGACAAAACTAATAGAAAAGAAAGGCACTAAGAATATTCTTGTGGGCAATACAGGTGATTTTCCAGTGCTCTACTTGTCTTCTACCCTTTCTTCTCTATCTGTACTACTTTTCTCATTTAAGAATTCCTGATCCACATGACAAGGAGATTTCTTCTGATTCTCAGAGAACTTTATTTTCCTGCCATAGCTGAGCCCTGCATCTAAAAGTAGCAGGCTACCTAGAGTACTTCCCAGGAGGTGATGACTGATGACTTCAGTGCTGATAACTGTACTCTGGATTTTATCTGGATTGTTTCATGCTGCAGTTTTTTGCACATTAAGATTACAGGCCTAACTCTGTGAAAGCTGTTCCAGCTCTACAGGTTGCTGGTGCCCTTTTTAGTTGGTTCTTACTTCAGCTGACTTAAAAATACAAGTAATTTTGCTTCCTAAGAAGATGTATTTTTGATTTACTTTGCTAGCACCTGAAGAAAAATTACATTAAGCCAAAGAGTGGTAACAGAAAGAGGGGAACTCAACTTTTATCTCATTTTCAGTAAGAGAACATAGCCACATCAGGAGGCAGACTATGTGGTGTTAACCTTACTTTGCCCTCCTGGTCTTGTGGAGCTTTGATTCAGGCTTATAGAATTACCCTGCAGGGACAGAACTGTATTTACAGACTTCCATCTTTAATATAAACAAAAATTTCACATCCTCTTCTATCATTCCTGCCAGCAGTAGCGTGTATGATTTCCAGCAGCCTAGTGAATATAACACGTGTTTCAGCATAAGCTGAAAATCCACTCAAAGGCAAATTAGTGATCTCCACAATCCTGCAGCAAGACTGAAACTGGAACTTTGTTTGAAGTCAGCTTGGCTAGAGCTCCTCTATACTGCAGTGACTCTGATATTTGAAGTGTTCATTAAGGGAGAAAATAACTTTGCTGGATAACAGGAACATGCCTGCTCATGTTTTACACAAGAAAGTTCAATAGGGTATCTTCAAAGGCTGTTGGAATTAATACCAAATAATGCAAGGTAAACAACAAACTAAACAATTGCCAGAATGAAACATTTCCCTAGCTAATTACTAGTAAGTTTGATCTTACTTAGAGCCTGGGAGAGAGGTCTCAGTTTATTCAGCTAAAAGGAAATCCTACAGATTTTAGTAGAAATTAAACTGAAATTGCATTTAATCCAAATTATTATGCACAGCTGAATGAAAATGCTGTCATTCCTGCAGATGTTCTATGACAGCTGCGGTGGCTGCTCTGCTGAGTCTGTATCAGCCCTGCACAACTCCACAGTTGGATTAAGCCAAGGAATGGAATAAGGACTTCTATTCCCTGTTCAGTTCTGTCAAAATGACAGGGTCTACAAAACCAGATGCAGACAGTCGAGGTGACAGTTATTTGCCACAACTTCTGCAACCCTTTCTCTGGGTCTGTGAATCCAAGACCAAATGAAAACAGTAGAACGTGCCACAGCATTTACTGCCTTTCCAGGAGCCCTAGAAGGCAAATCAGTACCATTTGGAGCTTCTGAGGCATTAAAGGCTTAAGGACACACCAGGAATGAAAAGCTGCTTTTTGAGATACACGACATTGCACTGCCACAAACTTGGGTCTTCTGCCAGTAGTGGTAAGGCTCCTATTTATGAACAAGCACCGTAGCAATGAAGTGGTTCAAATGAGCAGCTCCAGCTAAAGTCTGAGGCCAGCAGTACCAGCTTCCTCTCGCAAAATCAATAACCACCATAACTCTGGGGTACAAACTGCCTAATACCAACTTTTCTTTCTTGCTTTTGTGCAAGAAAGTTAGTTCTCAAGGTTTGGTGTGTTCTCTGATACACATCAGTAATCCAAGTAGCACTTCTTACCTGCTATGTCTGGATAACACTATACAGTTCTCTGGTCTTACAGAAGAATCACCAGAAAAGAAAATCTGATCTCAAAGGACAGAACCAGCAGAATTTTCTGCATCTGAAGTGCAGCGTTTCTGTGGCATTTCTGCCAGAAAGAACAGGCTGAGTGGAGTATTAAGGAAATTTCTTCTAGTATTATTAAGTGGGCATAATTCCATTCTGCAGAGGTAAACTCCTCTTACTGCATTGCTTTTTCTCGTTATTACTAGTTCCTGGGTCATTTTCATTAACTCTTTGTGAATCAAACTTTTCATCTATGGAATTTCTTACTAGCTGTTATTTTTAAATGAGACTTTGGTTTCTCACATGCCTCATGGAAATATAGGCAAACATGAAAAACATCTACTGGAAAATCTCCATACTTCAGCAGGCCCAGAGGATTTAAAAATCAGCATGAGATTTTTTCCCTCTCAATTACCGACTCTTTTGTTTTAAAAAAATAGTACTAAGCAAACAAACAGAAAGCCCCAGTTGCTTGTCTTTCTCAGTGTTTCTTTTTGGATGACTTCCAGAATTATCCCGACTGTGGCTGCTGACATCCTGGGCTAAGGCAGCATTCATTACCCTCAGTATTACTAGAGGGGCTTCAGGGATTTTTAAATTTTATTTATTTTTTAACAGGGAGGAGTCAGTACTCTGGTTTTGTTATTTTGGGGATTTTTGAACAGAAAAAGCAGCAGAATGCAAATGGAAAATTAAGGAGTGATTCACTGACTCCAACATCTCTGCAGAAACATGTTATGGTGAGAAGGAGAAAAACCTTCTGGTAGAGATTGTAGAAATCAGAAAAAATTAAAGCTGCAATCCTTTCCTATAGGAAACCTTACAGTTTAGCACCTTCAAATTATTGCATATTGAGTGTAACACTCTCCTCAAACTTCAGGTTGGCTGAACTTTTCAACATAAACAAATTCCTGCTCCATTTCCCCCTGCTGATGCACTTAGGAGCAGAAAGCTGGCCCAAGACACGGCCCATTGCAGGTTTATTCAGCCCCTAAGTCATGGTGCACTGGATGCACAGACTGCAGCTCTTGTTCCTTCCCCCAGCCACCCTCAGGACCTGGGGAGAAGTGGGCACTTCCACACTCCCTGGCCAGCAAGACCTTCTAATTAATTTCTGTTCCCATCTACCTGGAGCACAGCATTTTTTTTTCCGCTCAACAAAAGGAAAATGGGATGGCTCGGCTGCAATTTCAAGCCTTGCATCAGCCTGACATGGACCACTGGTCCCTGACAGCTCTGCACACCACATCTGCTTTGCTCATCTGCTGGCCCAGGGCCAGCAGTGGCTGCTGCTGGTTAGAAAGGGGAAGACGTTGAAGCAAGACTAGGAAAGGAGCAAGTGCTGTCCTTGGAAGAACAGAAAAAAAAAAAAATAAGTTAAGCCAAAACTAGTAGTATGTGAAGAAAGGAAATACTAGCTGTTCTTCTGGGTCAGCTGCAGTAAGATTCAATGAACAAGTTAAACTAAGAGTTTAATCAATTTATTTCATGAAAGAAAGGATCAGTGTAGTAAGAGCCAAGGTGAAAAACTCCATAAGAGGGAGGAAATATGGAAGAGCAGGAAGAAGGTATGATGTCCTCAAACCAATCCTGGCAGCCTTTGTTTTTGGGAGTTTGAGCTTTCTGGAAGCAAATTATAGATGCTCTGAAAAATAAATGAATTGCAGGAGAGAAAATCTCCATCTCAAAGCTCTGACACACTATAGAGAGCCTTATCCTTTGTGAGGATTCCAAGAAGCGGTGATGTAGCTGAAGGCTACTACAGTCAAGATCAAAGACAACCCAAATGCACTTTACTTACAGTAACTCGATTGCAGTCTCAATGTACACTAAGAGAGACTAAAAAGTGTACAGAGAACTGTAATGCTGACAGAGACTTGGTACAGGAAGCAGCACCAGCACTTCTAGAGTTAAATACATATATTCTACTGCTGCATCTGGGATTAATCGCCTCCTGACACTTCCCTTTGGCTTACATTACTGAACTAGATAAGATAAACTTAAAGTCCAAAGAAGCATAAGCAGTCTTTTTTAAAAAAGAGATGGTTTTATAGTGGAAGATAATGACTGCCAGCTAATAGAAGTTTAAAGCATCAGCGTGGCTGGAAACAGTATTACATGACGTGACCTTACAAGTGCAACTTACCTCTTCTCTGTGGTTCTTTATTGGCATGCAGAGAATGCTCTGAGTCTTATACCCTGTGATCTGGTCAACTTCTGCATTGAATCTTGGATCCTGAGACAAGAAAAAAATACAATTATTAGACTACTTGCCTAAAGATCACTTCTTTTTCTTCCTTAGTTTAAAGGTTAAGAAAAGTAGAGTATTTGATTTAACTACTACCCAGGATAACAAGATTCCACTACTAGAGCAATAATTATATGAAGTGTTAGAACATAAACCATTAACAACAACAACAACAACAACAACAACAAAAACAAAAAAAAAAACCAAAAACAAAAAACCCACCAAAAAACAAACCCGAAACCAGCTCTAGGAGAAGCCTTTTTTTGAGTCTAGACCATCATTATAATAAGTACATGGACTAACCAACCCCAGTGGAGCTTTTATCACCACGAAGAGGTTACAGAAATATACTGAAAGACACACGGCCACAGAGGAACAAAGTTTCATGAATGTGGTCAGTGGTTTTGCTTTTATCAGAGATTGCTTGTTTCCTTTTTTCACCTCAATATTGTCATAAAACTCTTGATTCTTTTCGTCATAGCTACATGTTTCTGTGTACACGTGTATCTACAATACATGAATCATAACCAAAACCATGGTATGGGTTTTGCATCTTGACCAGTTCAAGTCAACACAGGTCCAAATACAGGTACTGAAGTGGCAACATTTCAACAGCTGGTCACACGGCTGCTTCTTTTTTCGAGAACTGCTCAAGAGAAGTTTCCTGGGCTCACCTCGTAGGCATTCTTGATGTTCAGAGGTTGTCCTATAGCTGCCACATGACCCACAATGCCCTTGTTCCACTGCAGGCGAATGCAGTTATTGGAAGCCTCTTCCAGGGTGGAGCCTTCGGCTACGTCGAACAGCCTGCTCACCAGGAACTTCTCATTGGAGCTGTCCTCACACACCAGGAACAGGGAATAGCGGTCAGCCGCTATCAGCTCGTGGATATGCAGGAAGATCTTATGGCAAAGCGCTGTGACATCTAAGTGACTGGAAATATCCTTCACAAGTTCCAATAGTCTTGAGCACTGATCCCCTGCGCTGGTCTCAATCCTTGGAGATTGCAGAGGCATCTGTTCCTTCTTTTCGGAGCCTGAGAGGAAGCTCACTGCTCCTACCGAGTCCTTGACAAAAATGGGCCTTAGGGGTCTGTCAAACTCAGAAGCAGAGATTTTCCTCACTGGTGTCCCGGAGTTGGTGGTCTCGGCACAGGCAGGCTGGTGGCAAGCACAGGATTCACTCTGGGACTTGGCTCCCTCCTTGCAGACTGGGATGGTGTGAACTCTCTCAGCAAACCATGCATTAACCATTTCTCTGTAAAACAACAACAAAAATACAGTGAACAATGTGAGCTGAAAATCCTCAGGAGCTAACACACATTGGAAGCTGGTGCTGCAAAGAGGAAACCTTTTCACATCGAGGACATTCACGCACCTTCAGGCTCCTCTGTATCGATACTCTCCAATTCTATGCAGCCCTTAGCCCAGATTAAGCAGTAATGTTTTATGTTCCATAAAAATGAAGCTGTTTCTGCCTAAAGGAAATATCTGAGAGGGCAGAGGAAGACCACTTATGCTGTGGCTTTCAGAATACAGATCACAAGTTCACACCATAATTTGTGCTCTGAAAGTTCCAGTCCTTCCCGTTCTTAAGATCTGGATTTCTGTAAAAGATGTATATATACATCATATGAAGACAAAACTTTCTGCTTTAATTCTGTTTTTTAGACCATTTCTAACCTCTAAAGAGATGATTTTGAACTTTAATTCTCTGTTAAATCACCTGCAGCCCCTCCTATTTTTATGTCATCAATATATCATTTTTAAGTTAACTTCCCCTGCTCTCTGAGTTAATGAAAAATGCTGGTTTGACCCAAAGCATAAAAGTTGTGCTTAAAAACTGTCATAACATGAATGTTTCTAATTCAGTCCCCTTCAAAATAATGAAAGGGCAGACTGTTTTCAAGCATCTCTCCTATTTCCTTTCCTTGCAAATGAAACTCATTGTCTACCTCAACCCAAAATACTGACTAACCCTAAAATTATATTTTTAAGAGTTCATCACTGATTAAAAAATGTCATGCATTTCTAGTATTTAACTGTATTTCTCAAATTAACTTAGCACTAGGAAGCCAACCCTAATAATGTACTCACTAAATACAGCATATCCAAAATTATGTGTAAGCACACAATATCATCAATAACAGGAGAATACTTTTTCTTATCACTATAATGTTTTCTTGTCCAAAATTGGGTTGGTTTGTTTGTTTTGGTTGATTTTTTAAATGAAGGACTTTTAATCTCCTTTATTCAGTATCAAGGATTCCTCACAGCACATGCCCTCCTCTCAGAAGTAATGGTATTTATTTTCTGTATTACATAACACATAGGCCTGTGAACAGCAAAAATCCTATTAGAAGTCTGATCTTTTGGAAGCCTTTCATGGTGGTCATGTTTTAAATTTGGGATATTTTTTATTTGCTCAGCAGACCACAGGAATTCTGCGAGTGGAGCTGAATGAAGCCATGGAAATGAGTCAGGTTAGTCGCCCGCTGATCGGTTACACGCACTGGTGGATGTTAAACATGAAAAGCACTTTCCTTGGCCCCTCTCTTTTCTTGCAGCACACTCTCATCTGTGCTGCAAGATGCAATACTGCAAGTGCAATTCGCCATGAATTCCAAGCAAAGCGATCCACTAAAACCTAAAGTCCACCAGTATTAATTTATTACCAAGCAATCGACAATGGGAAACTTATTTGTCTTAGGGAGGTTTGAAAGTTTTCTCCAGATTTTGCAATCACATTATCATTTGGAGACCTCAACTGCAGGCAAACATGCTATGAAAAAACTAATCATTAAAAACTACCACTGATTCTTCCTTATTATAGCACTTATACCTACTTTTTTGTGGAGTTAACCTCATCCAAATGCTTCTTGCAGTATAGCAGCATAAAGAACAATTAATTTATTATTAGAACTTGAATAATATTACTTTACAGTACTTAAACAGGATAAATGGCAGCCGTGACCATGTATTACTGAAATGCATAATATGATTTGCATAGGACAATGTTGTATTTGCCAAAGCTGCATCAGTGAGAGTCAAAATAAGAAGCTAGCATTTGGTAACGCTTGGAATTTTCACTTATTAACTGAATGCGAAAGAATAAAAACTTGTGATGAAAGTGACTGAAAATATCCTTAAGGAAAATAAAAAGCTTAAGATGCAAAAAATTTGTAAGTAAATGCAGCACAACCTCTAAAAATCAGTGCTGGTAACTCTTGTCATCATATGTCTTATATGGGAGTTCATTTTGTTTTACTCTGATCTCCACAAAAAAAAAAAATTGCCTAGAAAATTTAGCTTTTTCTAAACAAAATTATCATGTAGCACTACAGCTGCGGAAAAGAACCCGAAAATGCCAGGTGAGCGCATTTAAACCTGAGACACAGGAAGGTAGGTCCAGAATAATCAGTAGTTTTGAGGAAGTGACTTGACCTAGATTCACAATTGTACTGCTGTTGGGTGACAGTGATTTGCAGAGCGATCTGATTCACTGAGAATATAAAATGCCATCATTTCACCTCCTTGTTTTGCACTGAATTTACATACATGCATGTGTTGACACAAGATGCAAGATAGGGAAAGAATCTGGTACACCTTGTGGACAAAGCAAAAGCTAAAGCAGAAATTTATCAGTTCAAACCTGTCATTTTATTTATTCTGGAGTGTTGTATAATGATGTCCCCTGGCCCTAATGGTGTAGTTAGAGCAATCAGGAAGAACAGTGTACTCTGAATTCTAATACCTGTTCTCAAACTGTAGCCATGAAATTATTCAGTTATCTTCTTGCCTCTTTACTACGTAAAGTAAGCATTCATTTCTCTGTCTTATGGAGCTTATTGAGAGATGTGGAACATAACTGTAAAATTTTTCACATGAAAGGAAATACATTTAACAAGGACTGACTACTTGTTGGGTACCTGCACTTCAACATTGAACAGAACTATATGTGGAGCTGCATAATTATGAGTAACATATTCTGGTCCTTTTAATGTCTCTCAGATGACGGTTCAGTAACTTGCAAACATAGAGCCCTGGTTCTCACAAAGCTCTTTAAGTTAACAACAACAAATCCTTAACTAAACCGTTTAAAGCAGGGTTTGCAACTTCAAACCATTTAAGCATTTTATTTGGGCAACAGGAAAGCCATTCAAGTTCACTGGAAAAAGAACAGTGTTCACTGACCTTTACTGAATGCCTCTTCTAACAAGGAAACTATTTAGCTCCTTTTACTCACCCAGCTACACACGCGAGGAGAAGAACTGGCATTTCTCATTAGCTGAGGAGTTCTAACTCTATTTAAAATCCATCAGACAAAGCCTCGACATGCATTTGCTTGTTGACACTCAATCCTATTTAACAATGCCTGACAAGAGGAGTATTATGACTAACACAAGTACTCTCAGAGCACAGAGTCAGCTCGACGGACATCTGACACCAGACACATGCAAAGCCACAAGTGAGGTAATGGGAAATCAGCAACAAGCATCCTTCACTGCACCATGAGCCTTCACTCGAGAAAGCTGAGATTTATCTCAGCGATCATAAACAGGAATGGTAAACTACGGAGTAACCATTTTTCAGTCATCCCTATCAGCCAAACCCAATCATTCCTCTGTAAAACACAGGACAACAGTGACTGCTGAATTTGGCTGGTGACTTCATCAGCAGGTGACAAAACTGGAGAGGAATTTTGAAGATATAGGGGTGAGAAGAGGATGAAAATACAATGGCAGGTAGAACATTTGAAGGAAAAAAAAAAAGATGGTGTGATACTCCCTTCTATCATCACATATACAAATACACATCATCTGCAGTACATGATGACTTGGGAACTTCCGAGCAGTTCTTTGGCCCCAATTGGTTAAATGCTGTACAGAAAGTCCTATAAAACAAGAAGTTTTCAATATGAATAGTCAACAAAAAAAGACAATCACTGGGTAAGAAAACACAGGCACAAGGATGAGACACGGCTTGAGGCAGGTCATGCAGGAGGGCACAAGTGGAGCTCAGGTCTCAGACCTGAGGAGAACCTTTGCTGTATTTCCTGTGCCTCTGCATCAAACCATGCTGACACAACACTAATCACTATTCTATTCATACACTGGGAATATTAAATAATTTACTGTGCCCATCTTTGCTTCATTGTGATTATCTTCAAAATACACAGCAGACTTCTCATAAAAAACCCCAACCCACTGAAGATGTCTAAATATTAACAGCCAGATTACGATTGCCTTTCTCCCATATATAACCACTCTGCATGTGTAACATGGTACCAACATGCCCATTCAGCAGCTGTTTGATATCGGGACAAAATGTGCAAAAAACAGAATGCAAAAGTAATACCAAGATGCAACAATGACAGTAAACTGCCTCTTGCTTATCTTGCACAAAAAATAATCACAGTACCATAACAGAATAGAGGCATAAGTAGTTTTCAGTGAACCAACTAGTAATTCCCCATATTCTCTGTCACTCATAAATCTTTCATATATACCATGTTTAATGTTTCAGTAGTTGTGTGGCCTGTTTGGCTAATTTTTCATTCAAACCAGCAGTTACTGATAACGCACTTTGTGAGAGGGATTCCAGACTTGCCTACTAGAAAATGCCAGCTTTCAAGGATCCGAATTCCTGGGGCCTAATCGTGCTAGTGTTGAAACCAACTATATTTCAAGCTAAGCTTCACAATTATTTTCTAAATTGCTTTCCTTAATATAACCACTAGATGTCTTCAAATTTCTCTCCCATATCTTGGCATAATCTAAACATGGGAATCATTTAAAGCATTAGCAACAACTCAAAAACTATTCAGTTCTAACAAGTGAATTTGAAATTCAAAGCTACTAGGATAACATACTTGCCTTCCCACTTTCTTTCTAGTACCTTCTATTTCACAGTCATGTTCTAAGTGGTTTTGTCTCCTTTCTGGTCATGGAAAAAATTAAATAAATTATATAAGGCCTTGTAAGACAGAAGTAGTAAACTGACTGTAAAAAAAGTGTGTTCAAACTAAGAGCAGATTTACAAAAAGAACTGGTTTTCCTTGAATTATTTCCAATTATAGCTAGTGGAGATGCCATTTCTCACAGTGGCAGGCAAGCAGTTTTTCAAGATGAAGTATGACTTAAAGTGAGTGCCAATATTTTAGCACAACTTGGTCAAATGTATTAGCATACATTTAACTTTAAAAATTTCAAGTGGCACGATTGACTTCTGTTTGAATATAGATGTAAATTAGGAACCTTGATTCAAACCATGCTCATAAAAGACTGAAATAACTTTTTTAGAACTATGAAATTTAAATCATATGTGAATGCTCATTTTTTTTAAATAGGAGGCAGAGGTTGCTTTACTGTCTGTAACAAAAGTATTCAAAACAGAGAACTAACACCAACAGGCTGTTCTTGGCTATTTTCAAGTTTTCTTTAACAACCAAACTCCAAGCTTAACTTTTTATAGGAAAGCTTTCCTCCATGGAAGAGACTTTCTAGCCACACTGCAAAGGAAGACAGAATAAATCCTCTAGGACCGAAGGTCAGATTCTAAGACATGATCTTTATTTCTTTCTCCAAGCTCAAAATATTAAAAATAATTATGTACATAATGGTTTTATTGTGGAAAGCCACAGGACAATACCAGTAATTCTGGTGAAAGATGGAGCAACAGATAAGTTCACATCTGCCCGGAGACCTCACGCAAGTCTCAGGCACAACTTTGGTTCCCCTTAAATTCCTAAAACAGAGGTTAGATAGGACTTAAGTGGTGCAGAAACTTAAGGATGGCTCTCTGTGCTGGGATGGGTTCACCATAATGCACAAATAAATGGGAAAATATATATCTTTTACTAAGTAAATATATTTTGTGGCTGTATTTTCAGTGCCAGACCTAATGTGAAATTACAGCCATTGAGTTCTCCACAAGGGCCATTTGAGTAGGGCTTCTTTTCTGGCACTTCATAAATAGCTCATTTTGTATTTAATGCCCCTTTTCTGTATCATTTTCTTCAAGTAAATCATGTAAATGAGAAAGCATTCCATGTAAATTTATGTATGTTTCTTTGCCAGTAAGGGGGAGAAATACTTCTTTACTGTGATTTTTTTAACTGTATTTTTTCATGGCAGAAGCAAAATGCTTCCGCTTTAATGGTGAAAGTGAAAATAGGTCGTAGTGTATTAGTTCAAGGCAAGAATATATTGCCTGGAAGTCCTCTGTTTGTAATTCCTTATCTGAGCCATATATTCCCACACAATTCAGCTTTAATCTTGCACTCAAATAAGCATAAAGATAGGCTTTCATGAACTTACTGGGCGTGAAGATATCATAGGTGATAAATCATGATTTTTATCCTTGTGCAGAGTGCTAATACTATGTCTACAAGCTATGAAAGTCTCGCTTCAGCTTCAAAATGAGACTGATATTTTTATATATTTAGGGTCTTAATCTTGTACAAAGACATGAATTTCCCCCTGGCATGAGGATTCTTCAGACACCCAACACAGAATTTCTATGAAGCTCTACAATTCAGAACCAAAAGAAAGTAATCAAATTTTCTTGTCTCCTACAGACACAATCTATGCCCCCAGCTCCACTTTTCTCCCCAGTTACCAGGAATTTGACCCTGTTCTCTAAAGTCTTCCCAGTCAGAGTGAAAAAAAAAAAAAAGGGAAATAAGATTTCAATGCCTATTGGCATTACCTAAAGCACTGTACTATAGTAATAGAGCAACCCTGAAACAAAAGAAGGCTAAAAGGGGAAAGTGTTAAAGTAGTTCACCCCATCTTATTTTCTACCTGTCCTCTAAGGTTTACCAGTTGTATTTTAAATAACGTACCGTGCACAGCCATTTGTTTCTTTATCACCTGGGGCAAACTGTACGTAGTAAATCACATTCTCCTTGTAGCTACTCAGAATTTTCTGCTGCCTAGTTCATCTTCACACCAAAGATTCTGTGTAGGAGTTCAGTCTATAGCTTTTGCGGAATTTAAGATGTAAATTGCTAGTAGGTGGTTTCTTACCGTTTCTCAAAAGACAGTTTCCTCAGTCTTCAGTAATTGCTAATTTAGAGATTGTTTCCAAAATACTCCAGCACACGCCTACCTTTATTTCCAACAACAAATACCAAAAATACTCAATCACATTTACAACTTCATGAATGTGGTAACATGGCTTACCTTCCTGAGTGTTTGAGTCAGGAGTTTAAAATATTTTGGTATGATCTTAATACTTTGCTGATATCAAGAAAGGCATAACCATATGGATACATTATTTATAAGTAGGATAACTATGAAGGTCATTAGACCAACAAGAAAACTTTCCAAGATTTCAGAGAAATCAATTTTTAACCTGTACTCACTTCTCAGAAAAGCTCAGTAAACATCCAATAAACCCAAGTAAGTGGAAGAAAATATTCTGATCCCTGCATTAACACCACTGCTTCCTGTGGTTTCCAAGCCATGGTCCAAAGAATCAGTGGGTCTGCAGTGCTCTTATAAATGCTTCACATAGGGTAACTTAGAAAAGCAAGTCCCCCTTCAGCACACCCAAACAATCCGCATGAGGTTCTGTGCCTGCCCTGGAAAGCTATTGGGGGTCCTTCAGTCATACAAGTTCAAAGCCCTATTCACTGAAGTCACGTTAGGGATGAATATGGCTCACACCTGCGTATTTTTAGGATTCTTCCTGTTTTGTACGTCAGTAATACCCTTTCAAGCAAAACACAGGCCCAAGCACATTTCGCTGCAGAAGACCTTTGATGGCTTTATCTCTGAAAATCTGAATATTTATTCAGTTAGAAAAAATTAAGCACACATGTACTACCAAACAAAACAATGACGTAACACATATGACACATAATATTTATGAGACTCAACTTAAAATAGCCAGCTCAAAATGAACAGCGTTTTCAGAAGACACAGAGACTAGAAGGCCAATGTCCCGAGTAATGTAGTACTGTAGGCAGCACACTACAAACTGGTCATTCACCAGCCATCATGATGAAAAAATTCCAAACAAGCGTGCTTAGGTTTTTTCAAAGGAATAAATGTAATTGATATATTCGAGTTATGCAATCTCTGAATTCCGGCACAGTGTCCCAGTAAATGTGACTTCTGGAATCCTTGGGGAAGCACTATGAAGTACCATGCTGTTAGGGACATTTATTTTTCCAAAAGCAACCCCACCTTAATTCATTTGTAAATATTTCCCAACCCTGCTAATAAGCCAAAATTTATTTATAACAAAATAATCTTATTTCCAGTGAAAGGCATACAGGATTCGGGTCAGTAATCTGTCTCCATCACGCCATACATTTAGGAAACCAGACAAAAACTGCCTGTAACAATGCAGCTCCCTCTAACCGCAAGGAGGATCTTTACTTTGGCTGCCTTTGGCGAGCTCTAAGAGAGAATCACTTCCATATTTTTAAAAGTAGGGACAAACAGGAAGTCAGAAATACAGAAGTATTCCACAGGGGGTTAAAATAAGCCAATGCATGGATTGTTTTTTTAAAAGAACGTAAAAAGATAAATCCTCAGGAAGACAGAAAGAATAATGAATTTAGCCATAAATGTGACCAAAGGAAAAAAAAAAAAGACTGCAGACTGTGCCTTCATAGAGTCCAGTTAGAACAATTACAGTTGTAGCAACAGGATGGGGAAACACAGGACACAATCTAAAAGAAGAATCATCTTACTTCAAAAGGTTTCTGCTTCTGGGAAGCCAGAATATGACAGGCAATTCTTTGGAAGGGAAAAAATAACAAGAGGAGCTGGGAAGAAAAAAAAAAAAAAGCTTACATATAGTAGGTGCTGGGCATGTAGAAACTCTTGATCCTTAAGGCTGCAGTAACAAACTCTCCAGTCAGAAGGTTTGTTCGCCAGCACGGTGTATCACTGAGGGAATCAAATCCATCTCCCCCCCCAAGTGTGCTGGTGACACACTTCCCCTTTGTTGTTCTGCACTTTGATCGCTCTGTAACAGCGCCTCATGGATCATAACTATTTATACTGCCTCTGCATACCACTCATCTGCCCGGTAGAAGATAAAGCGCTAAATAACCCATTCCGGGGCTTCCTACTCATGGGATCACCGTTTATTCCCACAGTCCAAGGAGGGATAATTCAAAGCTATTCACCTGGATTACACACTGTAAGATTGCAGCCTGGCGCTGCGCAGGGGGAATCCAATCAGCACCACCTTATCCATAAAGGCACCCTGGACTCGAGGGAGGCAGCGATGTGGCCTGCCTGCAGATATCACCAACCCCGGGGCATTACAGATTGTAACACCAGGTGTAAGCCCTTTGAACCTACTCATCTTCTACAACACCTTGTAGGGGAGAGAGGAAAGCACAGGTGCCCCTTTGTTAAGCAGACCACCTGCAGCCCTTCTCTCCAACTACCCAGAGCATGGACTGGGGAGCCCAGTGATTCCAGCAGTTGTTAGGAACTAACTGTTAATAGAAAGAAACATCATCTTTAAAGCTCTGCCTTGCCAGAAAAGGTAATTTTTATTTAAACCATGACAACACATACTAATATCAAACTGGCCTATGCAAACTGGAACACGACTATATGAGGTGGTGTGACTCCCATACACTAAAAAAACCAACAAAACAAATATGCAGGCATAAGACCACCCAAAGCACATATTTTATAAGTACGAAGACACCTAATAAAAACTTTTTTTGGTAGGAATTACCAAAAGAACTACTGTAGAAAATGGTATGGTAATTAATTAATTGCAGAGCAAAATATTTAAATTATTTAATATCTATCATAAAATTGCTGTATTAGGTTCTGATCCAAAGCTCATTAATATCAGTGTAAAGGGCTCATACTGTGCTGTCATAAATGGCTGAGCTGCTGATCTTTTCCTAGTATTATGCAGATATATTTGAGAAACAGAAACTATTCCAATCCCTCAGCAACTGTGCCTCGCAATACGAAGTCGAATGTGCCTCTGTGCTCCTCAGGATACCAAGTTAACTAACTTCTTGGTCTATTGCTTTTAGGACCTGTGAGAACTCTGGCATATTATAAAGCAAAACAAAAAATGAGAAGCAGTAAATCATGATTAGAAAAGAGCTGAAACTAGTTCAAGGAACACTGCTTTACTTGAGAGAGTAAATATAATGCTAAGTAGGAAAACATTAACAGCATAGTCTTTGTTCAATGTTTGCTGCTCTACAAAGGCTCAGCTAAAACAAAGCATGGCATTAAATTTTAGGGTTTTCTCTTTTCAAGCTCGAAGTAACACCAGAACATTAGAACCATGCAGAACATTAAAACCTCTTTGCAAAGTACATCAGTTCTTTAAACCACTCAGCTTTGTCATCATCGTTGAACCAACATACCATGAAGTAATTTGTCATTGTCTTCCCAAATACAAACTTATATATAAAAGAGGTATTCCTTATTATATAGTTAGAGTTTTCCATTCATACAGTAAGGACAAAAAACCCCACAAAACATTCCATGCAAGACAGCAGAGAAGAGAGTTTTGAGACAAATTCAATGTTTCCATCATTTCAAAAACATTACAGAATTGTTGCCAAGCAAGAACTCAAAAGTCATCAGTTTTTCTGCAAACCCCTCTCTAAATCAGAGGCAATGCAGTCATGGAGACACCACTGAACTGTATTTTCTTGAACTCCTGCCTGTTTCAGACCCGCACAAACACAAATCTGTGCCTCAGCATTAAAAAAAAAAAAAAAAAAAAAAAAAGAGNCCAAACCTGTCCATGGGGAAAACAAATCTGACACAGCAGTTACTATTAATTAGCATTGCTATTTGTTCAATACTACATCCAGTTTCCAAAGCAAGTGTGACAGGCTGAACTAATAAAATGCTAGTTCTCAAAGCTGCTAACACCCTATTTTCTGGGCAAACAAGCTGCCCTTCAGCGACACACCATGCACTAGTGTTCTGGGGAGTATCAAGGTTAACTACTTCCACCTATGCATCCTGCACCTATGCACAGCCTTTTCCAAAACAAAATCAACATTTAAAAGACACTTTGAGAGGCGTTTTTATTACTTTTTTGTCTGTCGAACGAACCTAAGGAAGCAGCAACAGAAGGGGGACTGCCTGACAGATGGTCACAAGTAAGCCGGTGACCCCTGAAGCTTTCTAGCTCTCTGCGAGTCAATTATTAATGGGGATTTCTCCTCTTACCGCCCCATCCCATGCAGAGAGGAGCAGCAGCGGCAAACCCTCGTTCAGAACGCATCCATCCCAGCTAAGTGGCTCGGGAGGCAGTAAATCAGCAGCGGTGAGCAGATGGTGCGAGCGGCGCGGCAGCGGAGAGGAGAGAGGAGCGAAGCGAGCCCGCGGAGGCGGCGTGTCCCAGGAGCCCAGCACAGCGCTCACCAACCCCAGCTCTCGCCGAGACTGACCGTGGGAGCCGCACACCGCCTCTGCTCTGCAGCCCCACTGCTTTGTTTATCGGAAAATATTCAAAATGGAAACCTGACTCCACTTCTAAAAATAGCCGAATTTACTCCCAATTCAACTTGTGGTCCCGCTGCCGAAGTGTGTGACAACGGTGAGAAAATACCTCGTCTTATCTCCAAAAGGCAGCATGTCAAGCCAAAGCGGGGAGAAAAACCCCGGCGAGCTCTTCAGGTCCTCACCATCGGGCTCTTCCTAAGGACCGACACCCAGCAGGGGCGAGCGCCGAGCGGCCGCCCCCGAACAGCAGCGGCGGCGCCCGGCGGGCCCGCGCCGCCCCCTGCCGGCAGCGATCCCTCCTCCCTGCCCGCTGTCCCTGCCGCCCCCGGCAGTGACCCCCCTCCTCCCTGCCCGCTGTCCCCGCTGCCCCCGGCAGTGACCCCCCTCCTCCCTGCCCGGGGCTGTGTGCCCGCTCCCCCCGGGCGGCGATGCCCTGCCTGGCCGCTGCCCTGCCCGGGGCTGTGTCCCGCTGCCCCCGGCAGTGACCCCCCTCCTCCCTGCCCGCTGTCCCCGCTGCCCCCGGCAGTGACCCCCCTCCTCCCTGCCCGCTGTCCCCGCTGCCCCCGGCAGTGACCCCCCTCCTCCCTGCCCGGGGCTGTGTGCCCGCTCCCCCCGGGCGGCGATGCCCTGCCTGGCCGCTGCCCTGCCCGGGGCTGTGTCCCCGCTCCCGGGGGTCAGCACGGCGTCCCTGCGGCGCTCCCCGCTCGCCCCTCCTCGGGCGGAGCGCAGCTCTCCAATGCACCGCGCACGGCTCCTCAGCTCCCTCGGCACTTAACCCGCGGCCCCAGATGTCAGAAGAGGTGACGAGCCCGCAGGGTGACGGAGCTCCTGAAGACCCGCGCTTTGTATTGAGACGACTAAGTACTGACATAACCCGCCCTCCACAAGACATCAGATGCTGTCTGAGACGTCTACCTACCTCGCAGGGCTGGGAAATACACACTTGCTCGCTACTCACGAGAAGTTGGCTATGGCTGTTTGAAACCCAGAGGAACAGCAAACAAATAACTCGAAGTCCAAAGCAGGGAGGCTGAGACCGCTCCAGTGAGCGGCTGGCGGTGCCGGGCGCTTCCCGCACGGAGCGGCCGCGGGCAGGGGGCTGCAGGGGAGAACGGGGCTGTGCCTGCTGCTTCCACTTTGGGCTCCTTCCAGGGCGGGGGCGGCGGGAGGGGAGTCGGGAGCCGCTTCTTTTTATGTTCTTTGGAGACAGCAAAGAGAAATGGAAAAGAGCGAGCTTTCGCTGGGAAAGAAAGGAACTGCCTCTATCCGCCGCCGCTCCAGTCTTACCTCGTAGCTTTCCTAACAAAGTAAGAGCGGGTAAAGTCGGCGTGATCGTCCAGCCACGCTTCCACCGCTTCCTGCTCCGGCGGGGGGGCAGCGCAGCGCTCCATGCTCCCTCTGCCGCGGCTGCCGGCGCTGCCTTCCCCGCGTCCCGGCCCCGCTCCCTCCGCCGCCGCCCAGCAATCCCCCCGCTCCAGGTGTGCGGGGGCAGGAAGCCCGCTGCGCCGCACCTCAGCGCATCTCCGGCCTGGCCGCCGGGCCCGCAGCGGGCACGGCCAGCTCCACCTCCGCCGCGGCCCCGCCCGCCTCCAAAAAGTGGGAAACCGGGTGCCCTCTGCGAGTGTTTTGCTGTCGGGTGTCAATATGTGATCTTTGACGGACGTCAGCGGGCACATGGGTGCTAAAGCCCTGGCCTTTCAATTCTTTGTGCCTACAGTGTGGCTGTTAGATCCCTTTCAGATATTTAATAAGCACAGCCCAGCTCTGAAGATGCTCAGCTCACAGCTTCTACTTTCTCTAAAATTAAACACCTAGGCTGAAATTTTGGTTAACGCTGGGCATTGCTTTCATGTATCGTAGTTCCATTCTAAGGTGTGCACATGCACGCCTTTATAATGATTTATACTCACAATGGAGTGCGTATAATTTATATTCACAGTAGAACCTTTCACAAAGTAAGGATGCACATCTATGACTTTCTGGGTCATCACATGCATTGTCTTTGAAGGTAGGATAACATATCGTATAAAATGTTTTCTGCTGCTCTTAACCCTCTTTCAGGCTTATATAGACTGGACTTTTACAGAGGTGAGATTCTGCAGCGTGGAAAGGGATGTCAACAGGAACTTCACAGCAGAGGGATCAAGAGCCTGTCCATGAGCTCAGGGGAAAAGTTTTATCTTCTGTGTTGTTATGTGACATCTGTGCATAGGACTCACTTGGACACATGTCTTTTGGCTGTAAGAGTTTGTGTGAAATTGAGGCACACAGAAAGGGAAGTTTTACGTGAACGTTTCTCTGAGAATCTCAGGACGAATAATGTGCATGGTGACCAGGGAGCAAACGTGAAGGTAAAGCATAAGCCAGTGACATGCTGCATGAGTCAAGCTGCTACTCAAGGCAAAGACAAATCTTTCAGCAGGGAAATACAGCATTACCATGCAAACTGCATAAACAGACAACATAGCAATAAATGAAGCAGATGTTTAGTGTCAAAACCTGGAAAGAGTCATATGTTATAAAAAAAGAAACCTGTCTCGTAACTCACAGATCCCTACATTAACTGTTTCATTTCGGGGAAAGGGTTTTGAGGCCGTAAAAGCCCCCAAAGCTTTTGGAAAATAACACTATGTTAAAATGCTAAAGTATAATAGCAATGTAGAACATACAATTATACAATGCAGATTTTATGAATGTCTGAAATGCCATTCCCTGAACGGACTCATACAGAATATTGATCATAGTACTGCTCATCCCATCCCAAAACGCAATTGCAGAATCATCAGAGGGTATCTAGACAGAAAAAAACAAGGGGGACCAAACACATGGAAATATCTTTTCTGTAAAGAGGCAGAAGGAATTTGTTTATGAAAGGACAAATACAAATCTATAATTTAATTACTGGTATTTAAAAACTAAGATAGGATTTTCTCTCTGTCTCATAGGAGAATAACAAGGTAATGGTCAATGAAATTATGTCAGCTGCAATACATAGCATCTCATTTCATGTAATTAGGAGTAGCACTAATAGAAATAAGCATTTAGTAACATCCAGCAAGCCACAGTCAAGAACAGAGGTTTTGCTGAGCACTGTAAACATAAAATATTAAATACCAGGCCAGCTGAGACAGGTACAGCATCCCTGTACCTCATACTACGAGGAACTGGAATCCGTGGGTGCTGGGGCTGTTGTTTGCCTACAGATAAGAATCAGTAAAGCCAATGCAAATGATTATCTTCATGTGAATTCAGTGGCAAAGCAGCAGTTCAAAGGATTGTTACCCAAGCGAAGAATAGCATAGTCTTTCCCAAAAGAAATAAAAATGGAACAGCTGGGGGGGGGAAAGGGATACTTTCTCCGTATCCGATGAATTTCCATGAATAATAATGAACATGCTGTTTTCAATTTTAAGGTGACAGGAGGGGACGAAGGCCAAGCATAACAAAGAATGAATGGTAAAAGTGGAAAAAGTCTTCTGTAATTTTGGCTTCCAAAGTGCTCTGAAAAAGCTCCGTGTGTCTTAGCTCTTGCCCAGCTTTCCAGTTTGTTTCCAGAACTCAAAGGACAGAATTGATGGAGAGTAGCTATAACCTGAAAAGGGGTTGACATATAAATAAAAATGCCCAGCTCAAGTTTAGAAGCTGCTTGAGAGCTCAAGTGTTGAAGCCAGGATGCTTTTCCATCAGTAGGCCATGCTGCAGTAGGACTGGTTGATGGAAAAGCTTTTCAGCTAAAATCTTCCATTTGATGTTTCACAGATAAGAAAGTGGGATTTTTTTTGTGTGCCCAAGGCACATAAATTAGAAATGCTACTAACTCATGATAATTAGTAAGAACAAATATGGAAGTACGTAACAGAGAAGTATTTATGTGATATTTTGTGTTCAAAGAACTCTATTTAAACTTATTTGAAAGTAATAGAATTCTGTATCATTTCCCTTTAAAAGAGAAGAAAATAAGGTTTCAGATGTCACCATCGTTAACTTGTCTGACTTACTCATTAGCTGAATTGGAGCAGCATTTAGCTTTGCTAAGAAGTGGGAATTGGCCATCTTTCTACCATCCCCTAAATCTGGAAAACAATTGGTCCATTTTGGCTCCCAAATCAAGGTAAGGGCTGTACTATATTGCCAGCAAGGGCAGACAATGATAAGGTAGGAGAAAGTATTAATTTTCTTTATAAGCCAGCACTTTTACACACATACCAAACACACAGAGTGAAGAATCCCAATAATAGCAAAGCAAGTTTCCATTTCCCTTTTGTTATATAAGTTGTGTAAAGAGATTGAAACAATGACCAAAATCCAATTCATTGAAAATCTAATTGTTATTTAGTGATGAAAATACTAACCGATGAGAATGTCTTATCAGTTTATTCTCTCGGTCCTTTCCAAATAATTGCTGGAAATGCTTCCCAAATAAACACAGCTATGCAGAGCTACTCACTTATTGCATAACCTGCCTTCCCCTCCAGGATAACTGCATATGTCCTACAGGAAGCCATGTAAAATAGTAGCTTCCTCCTATTTTGATGTGAATGTGATTGAGCACTTGCGTCAATCAAAGCACCGTGTGAAATTATTGTTAACCTCAGGAAAGCAGCAGCTTCTCAAAGCTGGTTGTGAGACACGGACATTGGTCTGGGAAATACTGTCTAACTCTGTCTCCTGAAAAATGCCATTCAGGATTTGAGTTCCACATATTAGCATTTGATACACCAACCAACCAGTAGGCTCAAATTTCAACCTTTTCCAATTTCTAATGGATGTCTCAGGGTAAGTTGGAAAAGTGTTACCAAAGCTCTCCCAGCCTTCTTTTCTTTAAGCCACATAGTGCGACATCTTTCAGTTCTTCCTTGAACGTCATGTTTTCCAGCCCTCTGATAATTTTTCCCCCTTCTGACGTTTTCGAGATTGCCTCTGCCCTTCCTGCAGTGTCTCACTGCGTAGGATCAAGTAACCCAGCTGAACACATACCAGTCCTAAATGAAGTGGAAGGGATATTTTGGGTACCTTGCAGACTCTATTCCTGCTAATACAGTGACCCTTGGATATGCCTTCTTGGCAACAGCCTGATACTGTTGACTTGTGGTCACCATCTGTGCTCTCTGTTCCCTTTTTTAAATACTTGCCATGTACTTAGGTGCTGCCTGAGCACCTCTGCCTAGCTGTGTTTTCTTGAAATGCATACTTTTATGATGATCACATGGTTTTTCTGATAAAAGGCCACAGAACCTCACCCAGCAGTTCAGCGTTAATGCAAGGTTTTTCAAAAACTATTGTTTTTATATAGAGATTCAAATCCAACATGTGCCTGAGTATATTGCTCACAGTTTTCCTTGCTGATGGACATTTCTGCTGGTTCTTCTTTCTTCCTTCCTTCCTATCTATCTATCTATCTATCTATCTATCTATCTATCTATCTATCTATCTATCTATCTATCTATCTATCTATCTATCTATCTATCTATCTTTCTATCTTCAGTAGAATATATGGAACCTATTATGTTTTTTTTCCACTGTCCTATTTCTGTATTCATACACCACAATTCTTCTGTTAAACTTCTCACACATTAACCTAAAAATTGATTTCTGAAGGCTCCCTATCATCACAGATTATTAGTAGTGTTTCTCTCAGTAAAGCCCTTGCTTTTATGGGGATGTTTTTTCGGCACATTTTCCTAGTAATGATCTTTCTGAAGCCACAAATAGGTGTAGTAGCACCAACAACTCCCATGTCATGGTTTAATCCTTCTTAGGCAATCAGAATAACTTTTGCCTACACTTTGCTCTGAGAATGTGTGTCTGCTTGGGTCTACTGGTACTGTTTCTTTCTTTTCACAGTAACTGCTTTTCACAAAATCATTTTCTGTGCTGGAAAGGAGATTGGTTTTCTTTGTTCTTTTAATGAACAGCTTAGATTTCTCCGTGTTAAAATATAGGTCAGACCTCACTAAGTGATCTTAGTAGGTCTATGTTAAGGCCCTGCCCTTCCTATTATTTATATCTCTAAAACTTCTTGTAATGTGCAGCTTTTTCCAGCAATAATTTTATATTTTTCTTCAGATTATTCAGTATAGTTTGGGTCCATTCAGTATTGACCAGACTGATATTATACATTGCTGAGGTTTTTATCAAAACCCCTGTAGAATTGTGAGCTGGTGCTCTACAGAATCCTTACAGGAGTTTACTTCATCAAACTAATTCATAGTCTTATGGGAAAATGAGAAGGTTTTTTTTTTTTCTGACAAAACTAATTTTCTGTGTTGACTGGCGTTAATTGTACTATCATCCTTTAATTGTACACTGATTTCTTCCTGTACCAGCCTTTCCATCAGTTTCCCTGACGCTGATGTCAGGCAAAATGATCTGCAATTTCCTTATTAAATAATAGAACAATGCTTGCTTCTCCTCTGTCTTCGGGATCTTATGTGGAATTTCAAGACATGTTTTTCTTAGTTTGGTTCTTTTTAATTTTATCTTACCGAGGCTTAGGGTTAATACTTTTTAAACAGGTATTATTTTACTTCTTGATATTTTGGAATCTTAGTAGTGAACATGTGAATTTCTGCTTCAGTAGATCACATGAAGAATATTTTAGTGGCACAGAGCTGGTTAACCTTTCTAGCACTGTTTGTTACTATCACTATGAAATATTCAGAGTAACAGAGGATTTGATCTTGTCCAGATCCCAGAATAATTAAACTGTTGAACATTTCCTACCGATATATGTGGAAGACATTTTTGAAAGACGAGGTGCTCCTTTGACCCAGCTTATGCTATTAACTCTTTTTGACCCATTAGGTGGAACCATTCTTCAGTGAAACTGTGACCTGATTTACTTCTGGTTCTGGAAAAATAATTATAAATGAAAATCATCGCTGTGCTTTTTAAAGACCACAGCTGGAGTTAGAACTTCTGTGCACTGGAAGCTGTACCACACATACATCTCTTGCTTGGATGGGAATGTAATCAAATATTCACTTTTTTTTTTTTTTTTTAATGTATTTAATTTCCACAGTGAGCATAAAGCTTGGTTTGGGGGCATTTTAGTAATGCACGGGCATATTCTGGTAATGAAGTAAAGTGTTAATCTGTGATTGTGAGAGATCAACCAAAAAATCGAACAGTAAATAAAATGAGTAGAGAAGTTACTTATGTATAACATTGATATTATAACCTAAAGGTATAACCACAAAATTTTCACTGTTCTAAACAAGCCAGGAAAATGTGTAAGAGATTAATTTTAGCTAAGGCTGACTGCAGCACTGCTAAATGAATATAACGGGCTTGCTTGGCATTTTAATTGTACTCAAGAACAAAATGTATGAGAACAGTCAAACTGAAAAGAGGTTGTTATATCCAAGTGTGTGTCTACTTCTGGATCCCATGTGATTTTTTTTGGAGGGGTATGGCATACTCTGGATCTTCCCATTTTGTCCTTCTGTTTTCATGCCTATCCCTCAAGACATCTGTGGTGTGGATGTTTGCTCAGCCAAGGAAGTGTGAGTGAGTGTGTTCCCAATGTACCACTGTTGATCCCAAATCAGCAGCGATCTGATGGAGAGGTGTTCCCCATGGTGGCTGTTCATGCTGCTTCATCTCTTTTTTTTAAAGCTCTGGCTGCTGTGAACGCCTGGAGCTTTTGAAACCTCTTGTGACTTGCTAACTAGTTTCTGTCTGATAAGTAAAAGAAGAAAACTATTAGACCAAATCAGTGAAACAGGTCTTTAGACTCCGTCCCTAATGAGCTTGGTGTCAGCATCATCCTGCCTTCCTGAATAAGTGAAGCTGAATTTCTTGGAAAATCAATGAGTATTCCAAGAGCTACTGGGTCCAAATTATGGTGGCTATATATCTTTTCACACCTGGTACCCCGTTTCTGATGTTGCTACTTACATTTCCTTACTGGCAGGTTGTGCTCCATTGGGTCTCTGAGGCAGAGGCTGTCCATGGCCACGTGTCCCCGCAGCATTTAGCATAGCTGGGACTTCATGTGCTGCGGTGAAAGGACAAAATAAACCCATTTTTGTTGGAATCCAAATATAATTTGCATCACTCACAGGCTTTTCTATTAATCAGTGTCCCCCCCGCTAGATCAGTGAGGACAAGCAGGAGTTGTCACTGGTCCTGTACTATGACAAAATGGGGAGTTTATGTCATTTGATTTAGGCTATAGGAAAAGTTTCTATCATAGCTAAAATTACATCAAATGAGTCACTTGGTTTCAGTATAATGTTTAGATTTCTAAATCACTGAGTACGGAACAGCAATATTAAGGAGACTCTTGATGTGCCAAAGACTCCCTCCAGCTGCTTGTATGCTACCAGCTGTGCCTGACATTCCTGCTTTCTGGGTGCTAAGTCTGGTCTCTTTTTGGAAAGTCCTGAGAAAAAACATGTAACTTTTATTTGGGGTTATTGAATTTATTTTAATTTTACTTATTTTCAGAGTAAAATGTTTATGTAGAAACAAGTTTGCGTGGTGTTCTCATGGCTCAAATAATAAGATGAGCACCCCTGAGGAAATGAGAAGTGACACAGCGTGGGCCAGCCTGCGTGGGCATCTGAGTGCTTGCAGGCTCTGGCCTGGCTTCTCAGTTTATCCTGCATTGAATTCTTACATATTCCCAGCTGTTTTCCTCCTTTCCATGTGGGACCAGGTGACAGAGTGCAAAATGGACAGAAAGGCAGGATTTTGTGTTTGCGGCACATGGCCTTTATCTGCCATTCTGTTTTCCTTTGTTAGTGGTCTAGAAGAGGGACTTTAGGTGTTTAATAAGAATTTTCTGCTCCCTGGAGCATGTGATAAACACCGCCAGTCCAGTGACATTAACAGGTAAAAGCGCAGACAATTATACAGACTTCAGATTCATTTATGCTGCATTATCTGAATTTTCAGTGTGTGCATTTTGATTATAGTTGCCAAAATCTATTTTACCTTTGACAGCTGACTTGTGGGTTTTCTGAAGAAAACCCCACTACTGATTACATTTGTGTTGACAGGATTGGATTCTGTATTTGCAGGAAAACAGCAACTTCAGGCCCCCTAAATCATATCTCTTCCTCTGTTCTCACTTTAAGGTCCTGAAAACCCAGGGTAAATCAGGAAACATTTGAAACTGTAGGTTCTTTCAGTGTAAAGGAAATCAAACATATTATTGATAATTGACCAGGAAGGTTCTCTTGATAAATTTATGTCTTCTATCAGTCTGCTCTTTGTCTTTCAGATGTGGATTGATTCATCCTTCCAGCATTTCTGTCTCAGGCAAAATATTTTTGTTAGTTTATAGGAGATAAATCACAGCTCTTCCTTTTAGTTGCTTAGTGACTGACTCTTAATTTCTTGATCTCTGTGTGAGAATCAAAGTCTGACCTTGTTTTACTACTTAAAAGTACTTTGGGAAGGTAAGAGAACACAGAGTTGTACGGAAGGAAAACTAACAAAAAGAAAAAAGCCAAAACTCCATGAAACATGTCAGTCTTCTTGATGGTTTTGAATTCTTAGTGAGGTTGAAAGATGTTAATTTTATATGGACTAATATTCAGTGCAACTGATGGCATGGAGCTTATTACAACCAGGTAAAACAATTTTGGCATTACTGTAATCTTGTAATTCTATTGCTTGCTATAGTACGAATTTTTTAGGATGGAAAATGTATTAGAAAAAAGGATAGAAAAAAAAGGACACCTATAGAAACCTATGGAAACAAAAGAAACAGGAATTGGAATTGTATAGTGTCGACAGTCACTAATAAGAAAAGAAAATATATATAAGGTGCTCTTAAAGTTGTCAGTAAAAGTAAAAGTGAATGCTACAAGTTCTCCCAAGTGCTTCCCAGACATAAAAACTGTAGAGTGCAGATATGAACCCAGCTGAGCACTGAGCTGAAACATGCCCAGCACTATTGTTTCCATTTGCCTAGAGTTCTAACTGGCTCCAGGGGGTCCCTGCAGGTTCTGACTGGTTTTCATTACAGGTGGCTCAAAGCATTAGGACAGGTAGGTCACTTCACCTGTCAGTGGGAAAGCTTTGGATTGAAACAGCCTTCCTCATTCAAAAAGAGAGCTTCTTTCTTTTTCCTTTTCTTTTTTTTTTTTTTTTTAAATTCCCCCAGGATTCTTGCTGTTTCTGAATACAGTGGTAGCTCATAGCTCATGAATAGTAATATAAAATAATTTCTGAAGCTCTTACTTCAAGTTAATTTAAAAAAAAAGAGAGTTACATCTTTCAAGTTTTTTGTTTAGCTGTGTCTTTGAACATCTGTCAGTTCCTTTAACTCCAGGATCCTTCAAATTCACCAGCAACCATGAGGCAGACTCAGTGACATAAAGACAACAAAATAGTGTGAGCATCTCCAGAAAATAAGAGCTAAAATAAGAGTTAAAAAGAGACACAGTGACCGTCTCAGGAGGGGACATTTCCCAGGCAGCAGAGAGCTGTGCATCCTGCTGCTGCTGCTGGAGCTTCACCTGGAGCTCTCTAAGGTCCCAGGTAGGCATTAGACGCCAAGTAGTCTCCTGTGTGGGTTTCTCACTGCCTGCAGTGTCAGTGTGATTCAGTTAAAAACCTGTCAGTCACCAAATAGAAAAAGAAAAAATGCAGCTGGATTTATTCTGATGGTCCCAGAGCAAACAGCTCTCCTGCTTCAGGCTGGACTCTGCCTGCTCTCTTGCTTCCTCTCCTCTGCTAAGGCTGAACTTAGACATGTCTTACCCACTACTTCAATGAACAGTGCGGACAAAACCTCACTGTCATTTGCCCTCCTAGGTTTGGTTTCTTTTTGCAAGGAACTAGAGAAATGTCATTCTGCATATTGACCCTCACCCTATGAATATCCTGCAGCTTCCAGAAGGAGAGTAAAGTTCTTTTCTGGCACCTCTAGTGTTCCCACCACATCACACCATATCCCCTTTCAGTCATGGTCTTATCATCACCAGCACTTGAAAATACCTCGTTCTCTAGTGCAACAGCACAATATCCTCTGCTCTCCAAATGTCCAATGTCCCTCAGAAAACTCTTTTTTCATAGCACGAAGAAACAGCAGTCAGTAGGAACGGAGAGCCATCATTATCTGACCCCTCTTGCTGGTGGTTCTGGTTTGTTACTCCCCTTTGACCTCGCTGTGTGCTGCTCACACATCTGTGCTGCTTAGCAAAGGTCCTTGGGACACAGACCAGGCCTTTGTGTTTTGTACAGGGTGTTTCTCTTCTCTTGTTGAAGGTCTTGACCTTTAAAAGGCAACTCTAAGCCTGGCAAAATGTGCTTTATTTAATCAAGAATCTAATTCGGAGATAGCAAACCTCTGTTACAGGCCCGAATTCTACTGTTCTTGCCAACCCAGCTTTGCCCACACAAATGTTCACAAGGCTCAAATAAAAAGAGCTGTAAACAGAGAAGACTTTCAAAATGATGAGAAAAGCTTTCTTAATATTTACGTTCTTCCTTGTTGACAAAAAGGGTAATTTGAATTCAGCTCGACCTGCTTTTCTTCCAAAAATGAGAAAATTACAACTGATACTTTATTTCTCAGCGGAGCAGATTAGTCAGTGAGCTAAGCTCAACACAATGAAATGGAGCAATTTGAAGAGAGCCATTAAAGGTAAAAACATTTGAGTAATCAACAACAATGTTCCCTTCAGTTCAGGACATTACAAGGAGGCTGGTTGTTCTGCAGCCTCGCGGAGTTCCATTGGGTACAAAGTAGAATAGGAACTTGCTCCATAAATCCCTGGGTGTGAATGCAGGAAGGTGGCTGTGTAACCTGAGCTGTCTGACCCTGGCAAAGGAGCAGACTCTAAGCTCACTGCCTAAAGAAATCACTAAAAAAAAAATCATTGCTGGGAGGAGAATTTGCTCTTTTATTAATGTTTATCAGATTAAAGAAGTGAAGTAACTGAAGCAATATGAGCAGCGCATAAAAGCAGGGGAGTGAGAGGGAAAAAATGCTTTTGAAGTGTGCCAGGGCCTCTCAGAGAGAGCCTCTCATCCATCTGCCTCCCAGTTCATCCTGGCAAACAGCTGGCACGGCGTGTGCTCTGCAGGCAGGAGAGCAGCACCACTCCTCCAGCTGTGCTATCCAGAGCACAGATGCTTTCCCTTATGCCTGGGAGCTCCTCGGCGGAATCATCCACAGATGCTGGACACACAGGGATGAGGCAGGAATTCATTGAAAAGGGATATGAAGTTAATGCATAGTTAATACTGTTGTCTTTATCTCTGCAAAGTCTATCTCCGTGCATCTAGTAGGAAATTATATAGGGACATTGGAGTAAAATTCCTCCTTGAAAGTTATGTATCCCAGAAATTAAGGAAATAAGCCCTTTCTGCTTTATTTGTAGGTAATATATGTCCCCTGGGGACAGTTCCACAGAACACTGCCGTGTCCCTGGTCCCCCTCAGCATTGCTGCCAGAGTGGCAGGACAGTTGCTTGGGGTTAATGCCAGTACATGAGAGCACAGAATTTAGACCAAAGGCCTTTCTCATTATTCTTAAGTCCCTGCAGAAGTGAGTAGAAACTGAAGTGGCCCTAAGTGTACGTTTATAGGAAAAGTGAAAAACAATCTAGAGACGGACAACAAGTGTTTTAACAAGAGAATCTAATTTTTCCCTTTTCACCACTTTATGCAAAGTACAGTGAGCGCTGTATTTGCTGGCAAAGGAGGGAAGTCAGGGTAATCTATCCATTTTCCTCCCCATTTAAACAAACACTTTCTCATAACCATGACCAAGAAAGGAAGCAAAAGTACTTAGTGAACTTATATTAAGTGTTCTAACTCAATG
The DNA here is from genome assembly GCA_013396735.1 of Grallaria varia. Classification (NCBI taxonomy): domain Eukaryota; kingdom Metazoa; phylum Chordata; class Aves; order Passeriformes; family Formicariidae; genus Grallaria; species Grallaria varia. Next base: position 274,493 of record VWZG01010841.1, read on the forward strand.
TTTGTATTTTGTTCCTGAAAAATATACTGACTGTATTGATAGCATGGTAACGTCCAACTCCTGCTCTCTGATGTGAGAGAGGGCTCAGGGAATATTTTTTACCTTGTATGGAAACTTAATTTTGTTTTCAAAATACCTGAAGCTCAGAATAGTCTGAGCCATTCTGAAGCAAAAATGGAGGCCCTTCAAAGAAAGTTCACAGGAGTCCCACAGGGTAATCCTGTCTGGGAGAAAAAGCTGGCAGTGACCAGAGACAGGACTGTCTTAGAGGAAATCTATCCCTTTCCCTAACTTTCTAGTACTTTGGGAATATGATTTTAAGACAGAGTTCTTGCAAACACCAAGGATACTCCTGTAGCAAGATGGTTTCTTTCAACCAGGTAGCTGTTTCAGATTAATTCCAGCTCTACACAATGCCACTGCTACCTAAAGTTTTATAGATTTGAATTTGATGGATAAAACCATGGCTTTTCTTACTAATCTGGAAGTTTCTGCAGATAACCACCAATATTTATGAAATTGTACTCTATTCCTGTAAGTCTGTATTTCTGGTAATCGAGCCAGGAGTTCTTACTTTGGGGAATGTAAAGCAGATTTTCAGTATGTGATTGAAAAGATAATTTGGTCTTGAGAAGCTGAAATATTTAAATTTTGTTTACTTTTTTATTCTCATCTCATCCTTTTGAACATTTCATGCTACAGTTCCCTTGTGTGTAAGTAAACTTCTATTAGTTAAGGTTGAGATGCAACTTCCAAGTGTAATCTCCAAAGAAAAAGGAAAATTAATAAAGAACTGTTGGTGGTTTTTGAAGAATACATCTGAAAGGTTTGGATAAAAGATTTTAATTTATTTCCAGAATTTATCATCCTAATTATCAAAATAATGGCTCTCCTGCCACAGAAGGGACAAGTCAGGAATTGCATTGCATGGCAGATCTTGTGTTTCTAATGAACAGTGTTACCATTGCGTGGCTTGGTTTTCCTGAGGAGAAATCCTGCATCTTTTACAGAGTTGAACCAAAATGTTTTCTACTTACTAGCAGCCTTGAAATAAATTAATCATAATGATGAAAAAAAGGGCAGAATTGTGAGAGACAGGTATTTGATGGCAAGGAGTGGCTCATTGTTTCATATTTCTGAGAGAAGGACAGGATATGATACATAGATTTGTGCCTGTCAGTGAATGCAGTAGAAACATCCCAGGCTCAGGACGAGAAACGGCTGCAGTGATACCTGGATTCATCCTTGCTGTCCTCTTCACCATCCCATTCTAATCACTACTGCAAAACTAATTAAATTTGGGAAGCACAGTCACTCTTTATGCAGTGGGTCAAATTCTCCTCTTGACCCTGTTTTAAGTGACTCAAAATAGAAGCTTGGTGATGATGACATTTGGTCCTCTCTGGGAGATCTGTACCTGAAGTGGTATTTCTGTCAGAACCTAGAGGAAGCACCAAATCTGAATGATGGTAATGTGTTATTTCACCTTGGTAATTTTGCTTTAGAAGCTGTTACTGTTTTTTCTTGCACCCCCAGATTCAGCTTTTTCTAAAATGGCTTTTTCACTGCTTGTGTCCTACAGCAGTTTACAGAAATGCTCTTGTCTCTGTCTCCAGTGCTCTCGTGGGAATACTTAGAACTGTCCGTCAGTCTGAATGTCTCTGAGTGGATAATACGGAGTAGGAGCCAGGTCAGCCCTCTGAACTTTGCTGCCACACAGGAAGTGCAACGATGCCAGTGAGAGCCCAGTGTAGATACTGGTTATCTGTGTGATCAGATGGAGTACCTAGATATCCTCTGGAATCATTAGTATTTGTTCTGATGCTTAAAGAACCTTACTCCCCATAACTCTGTGAGCCTAAATCTGATTTATATTCGTAAGGAGAGGCGAGTCAGGTTGTTTTTTGCTCAGAAATAACAGGTATAAAAAGGAAAACAACAAAGGGTCTTGACAATTATTTCTTGGCAATTCCCACTTCCTGTTAGGAGCAACACAGATGCTTTTTTCAAAGTGACGCAGATGTCACCACACGTCCATGGCTTGGGAAGACGCAGATGGACTCATGTTTTGAGAAAAAACAACAAGCAGTGAGTTTGGAGAGGAAAAACAGCCTTTGATATTTTGTGGCTGTTCATCTCTGATAGGGCATTGCAGACACTGAGAACTGTAGTTGTATGGACAGGCCTTCAGCAGTGGGATTCTTCCCATACACAAGTAGGGTTTAATTATGATTCTTTCTGACTTCCTGCCAGTTTTGTCTAATTGGCTAATTCTACTGACTGGGAACAGCAAACAGTCAGAATTCCTTATCTCTGTTTCTACCAACTAGGATTATTTTTGTTATAACTGACTACTGCTTATAACTAGTTATTAATTTCTGGACATAAATAAACAACAAACAGTCCCCGATCAAAGTAGTTAATAATTCAACATAAGCAATAACTTAAATTATTTAGTTATCTTGTCTCAGGTTACTCCAGCTGCAAACCAGGTCTAAAATATTTATTTTAATTTCCAAAGGCATTGCGAGCTTGCCTTCATTAACACTTATAAGAACGGTTACATACAAGAAATAAGAGCTGATAGATGATGTCAAAGTATTATTGAGAAAGATGTTAATTTACAATAAATATCCACAGTCCCATATGGAGCAGTGTAGTGGACATGGGCTTGAAACACCAGCCTGCCAATGTCATCCAATGGAATGTGGCCAGAATGTGCACTGTAAATACCTGGGATCTACTTTGTCATGGGTTATGTTTTGCTTGCCTTCTACACTATGCTGATCTCTGATTTCGAGTCATTATTTTTCCATGTATTTTCATTTTATATATGGAAGTATGTCGGTGGCTGGAAGTGGAGAAAGTTGCCAGCTTATCTTTCCTAAGAGATCATCCAGGAATCAGCAAACTGTCAAACAAGGGCTTATTCTTATTAAGGATTGCCCTGCCTGCTTTGACATTCCCAGCAAGCACAATTAAAAGTCTATCATCTGTCTTTGGCTTGTACAGGAAAGAATTTTGTTTCCTTTTCTAATTTAAGTGTAAAAGACTATAAGGGCCATCAGAGAAAGGAAGAAAGTGAGCTGGTCTGTATCAGTTATACACAGCAGGGAAAGAGAGGCTATTATTTCATAACCAGTGAGAAGGTACTACTGCCTATGTGATCTCTGGAAGACTCCTTGTCTTTTACCCAACCAGACCGGAGAAACTCTGTGTCTGTATCTCAGAAGCTTTCATACACTACCACAAAGTACTCAGTTATTAGGGAAAGTTTGAGTTCCTTTCACCACTGCAAGGATGAAGCTGTCACTTTGGAACTTGTCTTCTATGGAAAGGAAAAAAGCTATAATTCTTTCCAGGAACTTAACCAGAAAAAGCTTTCAGAGGAAATTCTCTTTTTAGGAGGAAACACCCGCTGTAAAGCTCCATGTGGCACAGACATCAGGACTTGTTTCTGTCAGCCAGTCCTTAGTGAGGTGCTTAGTGGGGCCTGCTCAGGCTCCAGCTATGAGGTTAATGCCCCCCAGGGCAGAGTAGTTCCAGCTTCTCATCAAGACTTGCCCATCCTCCAGCAGAGGTTACTGATCCCTAAAATTTGATGATGAAACTGTTCATGCTGAACACCATTTATTTAAAGAAAAGTAAAAAGCAGCTAATCGAACTGCTCTTGGTAATACTTAAAGTAGCCTGGATCATGTTGAAATGCCTGTTTTTAAGGGCCTAACTACCTGTGAATTATGGCAACATATGCAAGGAGATGGTAATCTGGAAGTATGGTCACGACAAAAACCTTTTCATCCAGTTGATTATCAGCCTAAAGGAGACCAGTGGCTTCTCCTTGTGTCTTGTTTCCCAAAGCCTTATGGTACTCTTTATTTGGGAAGTATGCCCTTCTTGAAACCAAAGATAGCCAGGAAAAAAAAGAACAATTTAATTTACATTATAATTTGCAATTTAATTTAAGGCTGAGAAGGCATTCTGAGAAGCATGGTAGTAATGCAGCGGAGGGAGAGTGAGACAAATAAGGCTGCACTAATGTCAGCACTAATAGGCATCCTGTTTTCAGCAGCTGAGACAGTGTGGTCAGGACTAGCTCAATTATGTCTGTGCTGTACTACGGCTTGTGGTGCAGATAAAACCAGAAAAACATTGCAGTGTCTGCCATCAGGCTACCTCTGATGGCAGCACAGTATTGGAGGCCATTCCAGACGTGCTCCAGGGGAATTTTCACAAATTCTTATTTTCAGCTTGCAAGGAGTTAGAAAGCTTTCTTTTAGGGACTTTGGAGAGAGTTTTAAACAATGACACACAAGTACCTGAGTCTCACTTCAGAGGTGCTGCAGTTTTCATGATAGTTTAGGAGCTGGCATGTTCTGTCGTGTAATCTGCTGGACTGGAAGTCAATAGAGCTGAAACATTTCATCTCTCCGAGCTCATCTCTCCTCCTACCTCTAGTCTGTTAGGAGCTAACAATCGGAATCTCCAAGGCTGCCTCATATTACAGATATTGCACAGTCCTAAGTACAGTGGGAAAAGTCACTTGTTCTCAAGTGCTATTTTAAGACATAAATAATATTAAACATCACCTTGAGAGGTCACTTTTCATTTTTATGGTCAGAACAGAGATGCAAGCATGGAACTCAACTGTGTGGATGAAGACTTTGGGGGCTTTAGAAGTGCTGCTCACTTTAAAGCTGTCGCCTCATCTGTGAGCTTGCAGGCATTTCAAACAAAATGCTTTATTCTTTGAGGGGGTTTGTGCATGGATATAATTGGCTAAATATGTACAAAACCTAACGACAGAACTTGCCTCTGTACATATTTAGGGAAACAGAGAGATTGTTTCCATAAATTAAAATAAAGTATATGAATTGTATAGTAAATCACAAACATTGTAAAATGTTGTCTGAAAATGTCACACAAGCACCAAATACAAATTGCCTCTGAATTCCAAGATTCCACGTAAACATATTTTTCGTCTCTAGATTTATATGAGCTGTTCTAGTTTTCCACTAATTTCCTCTTACTTCCCGGGGCTGTGTTTATATTTGGCTCATTTGTCCTGCTTGAGCATCCTTTTCTGCACTAGTCCCCAAGTTTGATTTTCCAGTCAAGTAATCTTCTGGGGGCACTCAGCACATCAGTCCCTTGAGGGCTAAATTTGGAAAGCACAGCATCAGTTGTTACCATTAACTGCCTTTAGAATACACTGTAGTAGGGAGATAAATGATGGATTTTCCAAAGCTTCCTACAGACCCATTTCCTACTTCAGACCAGGGCACATGCTCTGCTATGGGTTTAATCGAGTAACAGAAGGAACAGTCCGAGTCAAAAGCCAGAAGAGGAACAATTACCTAGTCAGATAATTTGAACATCTTTAAAAATTGACTCCACGGTGCTGTAAAGTATAATTTAATTTTCCTCCAGACATTAAAAATATTAATAAGGAGTCCCTATAAATTATGAACAGTACAAAGTGTTCAAACCAACTCAACTGTAAATTTCTTTTGGCAAAATTCCAGAGGTCTACTTTAGTCTTGCAGAGAAAATTTTTGGACTGTTATTGTGCTGCTTTTGCAGTTCCTTTGTTTTAGTACCAGCAAAGAGAAGCAGAAGGCTGGACCAGCCATTCTTCTTCTGGGCAGAAACTGAAGAGATCAAGAAGGACTCCTGATACTATCTTTGAAAGAGCAGACTACTGGCTAAGGTCAGGAGCAATAGGGAAATGAATTATTTCATAATTAGCTTGGGTATCTTCCATGAGTAGCTTAGAGAAAAATGATATAATTCTGAAACTACAGCAGGGAAAGCACAAATAGCAAATTATTCTAATGAAAGCCTTTATAGGCAAAGCCTTTCATTATAGCTGTGCAAAATGTGCAAAAGGGCAAAGTAGCAAGTAAATACACTTTGCTTTTTCTTAAGCAGTGCCCAGGGTCACTTGAGCTCCATTTGTTCAAGGAAGTAGGAATATGGTGGTACAAAGGCAGATGGTGTTTGCTGTTATTGGGTGACAGATGTTCCCTCATCCTGGAGACCACGCAGTTACATGTAATGCATTTATAGCTGAGTTATGCAAAATATCGAGCACCATCAGTTCCCATTAATGGCCAGGGCAGCTGGGGGGTCGCAGTCCCTCCAGGGAGGTGATGCACAGCCCAAGGGAAGCAGGAACCTTATTAGCTGAACTCTTCACCTGAACACTTGCTTTTGAGATGTCCTGATCGTCAGTTCCATTGAAACCAGTGCTCAGCATGTGTGGGATCACTCTCCAGTGCCCCTCCTTAGGCCTGAAATCAAAGACCTTCCTCTCTTTTCAGTAATTCAGTCAAATGCCAAGGAACTGTGTCCAAAGGGGAGAGCCTTCCAGCCAGGCTGGATCATTCCTGCCCCTTGAACACAGCCATCCTAGGATTATCTATCGAGCAGGCTTTTTTTTCCCTTCAAAAGAAGTTTCTTTAGAAACATGAAGTAGCGTTTTTGAATTTATCACTATGGAGCCTGAGATGAGGCTGACAAGTGTATAAAAGTCAGTCGGATGTAGAGAGCCACCATAGGAATGTAAAGGGAATAGCCTACCACTGAGAATTCCATTTAAACTCATCAGGAGGAATTTCTCCATGGACAGTTTAAACTCAGTGAGAAACCAGCCTCTTTCTTAATTCAGGGCTTATTGTGTAGTCCAAAGTACCATCGCCCATTCTTAACTCGTGGATGTTGCTGCAGACTCTAGATAGATACAGTTACAAAGGAATAATTTAGGAAAACATGCCCCATGTAGTAATTCATCCTTTCCTTAAAACTTCCTGGATTCCTGAGGAATCTCAGCTTTGACCTTCCCCGAATAGAAACAGGAGATAGTAACTTCAAAGTTAATACATTTCCTGGGTAACAGAGTACGTGACCAAGTTTCCATTCGCACATATTAAAACAAATTTTCAGCAGTTAATTCCAGTGATATTTCATTTTATATTTTAGTGCTACAAATATGAGGATTCCTTTGTCTGAAGTTGTAAATTTGATTTTACCTGATGGCTCTCTGCATTTCAACAGGAGATTTTTCTTTGTAGCCTATGAAATACCATCATTTGGAAAAAAAATTAATCTCCAAGGACTTGCTGGTTTAAAAAAGTGTATATCTCATACCAGCTCCCTCTAAATTTTTCTCTTTTTTTTTTTTTAAACAATGCTCTATTTCTGTGTAAGCAATGTGCACGCCAGACCCTTGCATGAAAAATACGATGTGTATAGTGCACTTCATTTCTTCCTTGACATAACAACAGAAGTTGAAAAAACACAGCGGTTTGTAGGAATTAAGTTATGACATAGGACAGACTATTTATGTCAAGAGAAGGAGGCAATTCACATTAAAAGCAGAAAGAGGACGATGCAAATCTTATGTAAGCTGTGTGAAAATGTGAGGGGGACTCGCTGCAGCCATGTGACAAAGAGCAGGGCATTGTCACCCCAGGACAGACCACCTGTCACCTTCACTGACAGGAGGAGCGTTTCACTGCAGAGGAACCAAAATGTTACATCTAGGAAGGGCATAAACCCCATGAAAGTCCTGCCTTTAAAATACCTGCTCACCTCCTGTGGCCTGGGAAGGGTCTAGGGCAGCACCCGCTGGCAGCACAGTTTCTTTCCCACCACCTGCAAAGGGAGGAATTCAGTCACTTCAGGATGTCAGCACTGGTAGGAGTTACAGCATCATATTGAATAAAACATGTCTGCCTGCGATTGCTACATATTTTCAGGAGGAGCAGGCTGGCATGAAATAAATACTGCAGGTTCAGTCCACTTCAGGCAATTTGCCCAAAATAATAGATGATGGTTAAAAATGATATTTGGTTTCCAAATATCCATCCAAGTGCATTCCACTTGGCAGCTTGACAGAACAGTCGTTTTTACAGTTTCATGCCATCAAAATCAGAGGTCGCATAAAGTGTAACTATCCAAACATCAGACTTAATTATTGCTGCAAAGGGCTTTGTTCCCTGTCAAGATGCCTGGACACTTTAGCATAAATACTGTAACTTTCCTCCCCTACCATCCCTCTCTTCCTCTATCCCAACCCACACACAAAGTGGTATTTAAATAAGACTCTTCACACTGTGTCATAAATATTAATGACATGAAACTCAGAGCTTGGCATTTTTCATTAATGGCCCTCTTCATCACTGTGTCACACCTGGAATGCAGCCAGCCCCTATGGAACTGGCTGACTTTTTTTTTTTTTTTTTTAAAGCACTTATTATTGAAGTGAAACAAAATACTGAGACAATTTTTCACAAATTAAAATTGTTGGCAAGCCCTCTTTCCATGTTGTGTGCTTGGGATGTCATTTGGCATGACTTCTTGAACAATGCCCATGTTGGCCTGGCATGATTTACTTATAATTACAACTTATGCCTTTTGCCTAATCCCTATAATACCTGCAAATGAGCAGGATGGATTTTTTATGTAACACTTAGGCTGGTTTTGAAAAAATTCATATGTTTTTCCCCACACTCCAACTTCTCTAGTCCTCTCCATAGAAAGATTAATGCCTTGCTGGCATTTCTTAGTTCCTGTGGTTACTTGCATCGTTTCTGTCCTTTCAGTTCGAGCTGTACCAGTTGTTTGAAATTGTAAATTAAACAACAAACAGCGTTTTGGAGATATTTATGTCAGCGTTCAAGATTTAGCTTTCTGTTTTCTCTCTGCCTGAACGAAATACATACAGCTCAGTCACTCTACCCAAGAGAGTGAGCCTTCTGAACAAGCTGCCAGCTGTTGACACACTTCTTTAAACAGCAAGTCAGTGTTTGGCTCTTCTTGACCTTCACTGTATATCTAAGGACCACAATGTTCACATCTCATAGGCTTGAGCCTTGAAGTTTCACCACCGAGAAGCTGATGTTTCGTTAAAACAATTGGGTCGAATGAGAACAATAATAATAATTTGTCTTTTGCCTTCATCGGAAACTAAAAGTAGGAGGTAGAGAAGCAGAAACATATTCTGGGCTCATTGAAATAAAATGCATTTCACAGTGTGGTGTGCGTCAGGACCTTTAGTGCTTTGAATTAAGCAGGATAAAGAGCCAACAGCACCCGTGGGGTCATAGGGCTGAAAAGAGTATGAAATCACCTAATACAGCACAAAAGCAACAACCTTTGGGTCCTTCCTGACAGGCACTTGTCAGCCTGCCTTGAAATCCTCACTAGGGATGCACAAACCCTCAGTCAACTCTTATGCTACTCATGGCCCTTTCATTACAAAAGTTCTGAGCCTTGCTTCAGTCTTATCCTGTTACTTCTGTAGACACATAAACTAGCCTTCTACATACCTGAAAGGCTGTTATCATGCCTTCCCTCAGTCTTTTCAGCTAAATATCCCACTCCTCCAGTATTTTATCATAATTCATATTTTATAGATAATTTATCACTTTTATTGCTATCTTTGGGACTGTCTCTGAGCAGTTCAGAGATTTCTTGAAGTGTGGTCCCTGACCTAGACATAATAATCCAGTTAAGCCTTATCAGTGCTGGGTAGAGCCAAAGGCTTCCCCACAAACTCACATGTTATCCACATTCCACAGTGACAATATGTGTCAGCAGCAGCGTGTCCTCGTTAACTCAGGGCCGGTCTGCGGTCAAATGTCATTTCTATTCCCTTCTCTTCCCGAAGTTCTCCCTCCTCAGCTCTTCCACCTCTTATCCCTGTGCAGGTGATTATTCCTGAGCTTGGTGCTTGTGCTTGTAGAAGTTGAAAAATATCAGAAGTTTTCCATTCATATCTCCAGTTTGTCACAACTGTATGGAATCCTATTCCTGACCTCCAAAGAATTGGCAATGTACCAGATTTCATTTGTTTCTAAATCTTAATGAGCACGTTCTGTGATCCGCCATTTGGGTCAGTAATGAAAATACTGAATAGCACTGGATCCAGGACACACCCCAGTGGAACATCCACGAGATACATCCTGCCATTTTAATCAGGGATATAATTATGCAGCTTTGCACTCACATTTGAGACCCTTTTTCCCTAACTGACTTCTGACGAGCTGACACGTAACACAGTATTACAGATATAACATGAATGAATGCTAAATGCCTAAGATTCATAGTTTTGCTTTCCCCTTTTTTCCTCAAGAATACAATTCTGAAAAACTTGGCTTGACATGCAAACAGAGGACCCTTTGAAAGTGCACATTAAAAATTACAGATTTTGTATTGCTTTGTTTCTTCAACATATAGAATTAAGATATCAATAAATGTTCTTTTGATCTGAATGTTCTTGATGTACTTACTGTAAGCCTGCACATTTTAAAAGTCTGCATAGCTTAAATGGTGTGTATCAGATACAACAACATAAATTGTCTCTAGCTTAGAAAGAGAAACTCATGTCGTATTTCAAATTCAGCTAAGTATTCGAGTTTTAGAAACTTTGAGCATTTGGTGACTGCATTTCATCCACTAAAGTCTCCAAGCATTCAGTGAACTCATAATCAACATGAGAGTGAGTGCTGGGATCCAGAGTTCCAAAAATTTACAGGAGTTAGCATTTGGTGCTTGGCTTTGCCCCATGTTAGTTACACCTTTGTTTTAATATGCATTTTGATGGTGGAATGGGCTGTGATGTCCTGCTGTTCTTCAAGGGCTTGAACTCTTTTATAAATTCTTACTTCTAATTTATACTTGTGCTCAGAAATATGGAATGCTTTGATTCTTAATTTAGAACATTCGTCCCAGGTTCTGAGTCCAGAAAACAAAGGCATCTAACCCAGGAGTTCCCAACTCAGCACTTCCTTTCATGGCTGACACCGTTATTGTTTTCTCCACAACAGTAGCTGGTGTGAAGTGTAAAACTTGGAGTGGTCTGCAGTTTGAAAGCAGCACCATAACTGTACTCAATTTTTTTTCCAAGCAGAGGGAGTGAGAATTGCCTGGCTGAAACAAGAAATGCAGGGGAAAAAACTTATGGTGTCTGTTTTTAGGATATTAAGGAGCAACAGTGAAACAAAGTTAGACTTGCAAGGAAATTGCCACTTTTGGATGACAAAATATTCCATTATAAAGGGATCACAGCACCCTTCATTTCCGTGGGGCTTAGTTTTCTGAAACCCTAAACTGTTTCTAAGTGTTAACTGGTTCCCTTTGTATTGCTCCCTGTAGGGGAAAATAGTACTTTCAGACCTTTTTTAACAGATGTTGAAACTTTGTCTCTGGAGGATTAAGTTGCTTTGCCCCAGTTCAAAGTAGGAACAGGGATCTGAGCTCCAGGTTGTCTCCTCTATGAATATCAGGTTTAATCCTACAAGCCTGCAAGCACTTAGGAGGGCCGAGAAGGGAAGGACTCCCTGACTTTGTACAAATAGCACTTGTCACTCTTTTACAAGTAATGCTTGTCTTTCTGTCTTACAGAGAGATTTTGAGGTGATATTGGGTGACCTGAACTGTACCTGTTTAAGTCTATGTGGAACTTGATCCACTGTCCTCTCAATGTGTTTTCCTCGTGCTCACTTAGGAAAATCCTTATGCAAATGTATAGATGAACAGTAGTGTTCACATATAGGTACCTGTAAGCCCAAACCCACTGCCCTGGGGTCCACACAGGCCTGGTTTCAGAGAGAGGTGGGTGAGTGAGGAGTTCCACTAGGTGTCACACCAAAGGCGCTTTCACAACTCGGAGCTAAAGCTGGGCGAGGACTTCTTGTGTGGTTGGATGAAATACATATCCTGCCTCCCAGCTAGGGCACGTGCAAAGCTGTAGCCTCAACTCTTCACCAAGAAGCTGTTTCTAAATAAGTGGATAAGTGTTGGCCAATTGTTTATCCCTTTTTTTACTGCCTGTATAGCTTACAAGAGACCGGATGTTCGGAGCAATTCAACAGCGTTACAGGAAAACATGCACCGTTTTTCCAACAAATGCTTGCACTCGGTTTTATTTGCTTATTGTGACAATATGCTCGCAGAAAGTGAGGGTTGGACTTGAAGTTGAGATTAATTTAATGATGAGAGGAGTTTATTTGAAGCAAATTTAGTCCAGAAGGCTATCTGGTCAGGAAGGGGAAACAATATCAAGGAACGAAGTTGAGCAAACAGCTCAGATACTGAATTGTGAATGTTAAGCACTTGGGAAAACTTTATGTGGGTTGACATTGGTTATCTTGTTGAACCAAATAGTAACTTTCTGAATTATAAAGGCTGGGTGGTATATTGACCAACAAATGCTCACTATGAAGTTCAGCTGACTCCACTGCCTCTGTGTTCTCACTCCTGTTACTAGGTGTTATACTTCCCAGTGTATTCCAGTAAAACTAATTGTTTTCATTTAAAAAATTACTACCTGGCTAGGAAAAGAATAAATAACATGGTTTGACACTACTTTCATTCTAGCTCTGACCATAGAAGTATCCTGTTTTCTCATTTCTATGTAAATGGAACTCAAGTAAGCAATCTTCAGGTTGGATATTCCCTTGCTCTGTCTTGAAGAAACCATTAGGGGCTGACTTTTCCACAAAAAGGAATGCAGAATGCTGTCTGCTTGTAAGTTTGTGATTCATGCCTCCTGTCAAGGCTACCAAACCAGTAAAAACACTGGAATGTAAAAAAAATAAGCATGATTATGTATTTCAGGAAAACAATTTTCTCAAGAATGTTTCTGGAACAAATCTTCAGTGTTTAGCTATTTCTAGTTAATATTTCAGTGATGGAATGCCTACTGGCACCAGTTTGTACTATGGAATTGTCCCACAGGACAATACTTTGCTTTAGTGTGTTTAAGGTGTCTTTTTTCGGATTCTTGTAGCAGCAAATCCTTTAGCAGCTCATTACTTAATGGAAACTAAACAAAGCTTCTTCCAGGAAAAAAAAATGTTGATCTCTATCACCCCACAGTGAAATTCTCCTCTTAAATACATAACACATGCTTTTGGAAAATATCTTCAGTTTAATCTGGACACTGTAAACTCCAAAGACAAGACTATGTCCTCATTTGTCCATCTTGCACAGCTCAGAACTCCAGACTTTCTGGGGAAAAGAAAAGGAAATGCAGGAGATACTTTCCAAGTATACAAATCTGCTTGTATGGTAGGACTAAATTTTTGTCTGTCATTCCAATTAAAAATAGCCACTTACAGAACTAAGAACCCCAGGGTAGGCTCTTATAAATAGGGCTCCTAAGGGCCCTGATGGACCTGCTTTGCTCTCTGCTAACAGGTATTTCTTCGGGTGTTTTTCCATTTCTTGTGGAAACTCATTCTGCTTTTTTGTGTCCAGAAATCTCAGTGCTGGCTGCTCCCTTCATACACGGTGGCCTTATTGCTGTGCCTGGTTCTGCCAGACTTGCTCTTCCATAGCTTTTCCATTCCACTGGAGCTGGACCAAACACCAGTAGTGATTGTGCCAAAAGCAGTATAGAGTGTAATTCAGATGCAAAAGTCTTCAGCAGCTGAAAAGTTGCTCATAGGTTTTGAAAAACACATAATAATGCTCCTGAGCTTTGTGAGTATCATCCACTTCATGTACAATCTTAATTAATTTTGAGCAATGCTGGGTCAGGAGGAAGGATGTGTATCAGGTTTTACTGCTCCTGCCATTTGCAGGGGTGCAGTGCACTGTTTTAGTGGATCCACGGTGGAGATCCATTCCACATTGCCTTTGGCTTCAGCTTTTGCAAAGAACAAGCTGACAGTCTTCCTGCAGGAAAATGTTTTTGCCTGGAGTTGAGCAACCATAAATTGCAATGCCCTGAGCCTCATGAATAAGAGAAAATGAAGAGCTGTTTGCAGATGTATTTTGGAAACATGCTTTCAAAATGTTTGTCCTCTCAAAGCATTCAATTGCCAGTCTTTTGTATCTAGTCACTGCCATTCTGACTTTACACTGTAGGAAGACAGGTTGTCTTCACTTGCATCAGGGAGCTATTCCCACTGGAGAAGTCTCAGTCTGTGGAAAAGAAACTATTCCTGAAATCAGTGAACTCTGGTTTTAACTGCCAAAACGAGTTGCTCCTGTTTCTCCTCCAACTTAACCCATAATTCCTGAAAGTATACAGTTCCCAGATGTAAGTGTAGAAAACCTAAAATTAAAACCAGATCACTTTCCTTTTCTTTGGAGGATTGTGAACTTGCATACCTTGTGTTTATACTATAGCTTACTGTGTAAATGTAGACTATAGAGCAAAATACGGTTTAGGCCTTATGCCAGGGTTATGTTTGTGGCTTTTTTTCTTCAAAGCAATCACTTGTGATTTTTACCAATATTACAAGAAAATTGGACATGATACTGTCTTCCCTAAGGAATTATGCTTTGAAATAGGTGAATGAAGCAAGTTCACAGACAGATAATGCACAAAAACTTTGCCATCCAAAGTCCTGTACTGGTCCTTGGATTACATCCAGATAACTGAAGAACCATTTTCTCAGTTCCTCAAGCAAATCCTTGTTTTTTTTAGAGGAGACAGTTTTCTTTTTTTGAACGTTACCACCATATAAACCTGGGTTTCTTTAGAGCTTATGTAAATAATTGATGCTATTTTTGATTACACTGCTTTCATTGGTGTAACATTGATAGGTTTTGACTTCATCAAATTTAAACAGAACATTAAAATTCTTGCTATGATTACTTGTAGCTTGTGAGATGTGCAGAGAATAAATCAGTGCTCTTTTTGGTTATATAGAATTTCAAAGTTTCATGAACTTATGAAAGTCATAGTGACATGAATAGGAAGACAAACATTCAACACACAGAATCATAACATACTCCCCTCCCCCCCAAACTCGGAGGATCTGATCTCTTTTCCATGATTTGTCTGCAGCATCATTCATGAAGGCCTCATTCCTGCCTATGCCATGTTCTCATTGGAAAAGTCCGATGGGTAAAGAGCCAGGAATAAACTGTTTTAGTTGAGTAGCTCTACTTTATAATTAACACACAACTGTTTTCTTTTGAATTTCTATTCCTTCCTTATTTTCTCCCCTGGTTTCCTCATCCCTCACATTGCTTTTTTGCCCTCTTGTCCATTTCCTCCACCAAAATAAGTATCTGTGTGTAAAGTCTTTGCTACCAGGACTAAGTACACTGCACCATTGCAAGATCACTCTCACTGCCTTCTTTTTTAAAGGAAGAATCTTCCACAGGGCACAATTTCACTAAATTGCAAAGACAGCCCATTCAGAATAGCTGGAAATACCAAATAACAAAGATTATTATGCAGAAAATGGTGGCTTGTCTAGCAATGTCAAGGTTAGAGCCATTTGCTAAGAGTATGAGTACTGAGAGTCCAGTCTGCATATTTAATCTACCAGAACATAACTTCATAGTAACTTACTGCTTTTTTCATAGCTTTCAGTAATAGAAGGTGTTGAAAACTATGCGAAATTGGGTGCATTTCACATGGGTTTCCTGCCTGCTCCTCTCCACTGACACAACCTGGATTCATTATTTCATACTCTTATGGCCTTGGGCACACATTTAATGGCACAGTCATGTGGACTAATGAGGCATGAAAACATGGGAAAATACCATGAAAAATTAACCAAATAGTCTACATTCTGTTTGCTAAATTTTGTACCTGCTTTGTATTCTATTCTGTTTCTTGCCAGAAATCTTCCATAATTGGGATAATTCCATAATTTCTGAAAGAGGATTATCAGGTTGGGGTTATGTATTTTGTACTATCACGGTGAACTATTTAGGGTTTGTTGAAAAAGGGCCTTTGAATGCTGATCAGGCACAAGAGGTAGCCCCAACAGAATAACAACTATTCAAAGCACCCGAAAGGAAAGGCATTTTTCATTAATATTTCAATAATTTCCCCAAACCTCTCTGACAATAGTGCATCTTAGTAAAAGAAGGGCATAGACTGTTTTTGGCTCTCCGAAATAGCTTGTTGTAATTGTGAAGTTACTCTGCTGAATGCTCCCTGCTAGCTGGTTGTGAGGCACCAACCGACAAGAATGTGTGCTTAGAAGATCCCTTGTCAAATCTAGGGTTCATTACGTAACTGGTGGCCTAAAATGTGAAGAAAAATAACACACTGCACAAAGATACTAAGATAGATTAATAAATAAATATCTAGAGAGTTATTACTTTCTTGTTGATGGGGAATGTCTCTTGTTTTTCCCACCTCCATCCTTCCACAATGCGTTTTGTTTCAGAGCACTCTGAGGGTGGGTATGGAAGCAAAGCCATTCAGCCACCACTGCAGGGAAAGGCAGGGGCTGGGAGGCTGCTCAGAGCTTTTAGCTAAATGATCCCATTACCCAACAGGCGTCACATTGGAGAAAAGGTCAGACCGATCCAAGGAAAACAGCATGAAGGGAATACTGCAGGTGTTCAGTGCTGTGGGGGTGAGGATTTCCTACAGCCTCCCTCATGTCCCCTGGAGGACTTTGCAGCGTGTCCTCCCCTAGTGCCACAACAACCTCAGCTCAGGCAAGGGCTGCACAAACTCAAGTGACCCCTCCCTGTTCCATCGCGCTTCCCAGCAACGGGGAAAACTGGACAAATTGAATTCAACCTCTGGAATGTCAGGTGGAAGTTAATAAAAACCACATAGCAAACCTTCTTTTACACTGTTTATCTCCTTCAGGTCTTTGCCAGGTCTGAAAACTTGGGATCACTCAGACCCATCAGCAGCAAAGCCAGAGAAACTCCAGCAAGGGCAGGGAGAACAAGGCTTGCTTAGGAAAGCCACGGCCACCACAGGGAGCTCTTCTGCCATTAGGGGGACACAGCCTCTCTTTTTGAAAACAGCAGTCAATACAGAAGAAAAGTCTTATAATTTGAGCCCCAGCATATCCTTTCCCCCCTCTTATATCCTAACAAAAAGAAGGAAACAGAGCGGGGAAGGAAAAGCTGCACAGCTCTGGGGAGGTAGAGAGGAAAGAGACTGATGTAAAAGCTGTTTCTCTTTGAGAACTTGCTAAGCCCAAGCCTTGGTCTCAAAAGTGTCTTGGACAACCCTTGATTCACAAAAAGCCTGGTGTGGTTAGTGGTGAGTGTATCTATTCTCACATTCCTCGACTTTCAGGGTTTATGACTTATGAAAGGCATTGTAATGTATCCAAGTTCATCCCTGCAGAATTAGTTTGTGTGTGTGGCTGTGTCCAGCTCTTGCAGGAAAGCGGGAAAGAAACCTAAGGATCTAGGTCACTTGTCTCACCATGTTTAGCCCTGTCACTCATCCACTTCAACAGTAAACACCGTTAGGGTGCAATGGAACTGACACTGCACTAGCAGCAAAAATACCGATTCCGATTATTAGTGATGTTCTGATTGCTGCAAAAGTAAGCCTTCTTTAGTAGATAATCAAAGTAGTACCTAATCCTTTACCCAAATTTAATTTTGTTATAGAACTCTGTAGGTTTGTACTTGTTTACATATTAAATTTCCAGCTCAACGGCTTCTTTACCCAGGCTGGGCCAGATGTGCATCTGGTACAAATTAGCATTGCTCTTTTGGTGCTGGGAGAGACAGGAAGATTTCTATCAAGCAGCGGTCAGGTCCTGTATGATTAAACATATATTATGTCAGTCATTTGAGTATAAAAGACTTCTGAATCAGGGTTGCTTTCCTTTATTTGCCCTGTGTGTAGTTATGGTTATAGCAGGGATAAAACCCCGACTTAGGTCTGTATGATCTTACTGATACTCGGCTGGAATGAAGCTTTAAATGTTCTCTAACCAATGCTGTTGAGCATCTAAATAAAGAAAAACCAAACAGTTTGTTCAAAGAAGAGGGAAAATTGACATTCAAACTGATCCCTACCTGGAACAAGTCATGATTAATGAGGAATAATCAATGGTTTTTCCTCCCACTTTTAAAACATACATTTATTACAAATGTTTAGCACGTCAGACTGAGTAGAATGAAGAGTTTAATGAGTCAGGCTGCAAACTGAAATCAGAGTTAAAGTCACAGCCTTACATATGATAAATTTTGTAAGTTCACTCCTGTGTATTACTACAGCTTGCTGCTCTCAACACAGATGATCTGTCTTAAAGCTCATCCCTGTGGAATTTTGCTTATGGCATTATGTTCTTTCTAAGTGTCTGATGCAAAGAAGAAAAAAGGCTAAATAATTAATATTAATATCATACGTAGTCTTGTCAGTGTTATTATTCCTCATTTTTATTAGTTTCTATTTCTAATTTAGGGCTTTTAATCCATTGCTGTCACCAGCTGTAATATTCCAAACTGTCAGAACACCAGCTGTAATATTCCAAACTGTCAGAAGACGAAGGTAAAGTTGTGAATGCAGTAATTACCCATTAGCTCTGTGGTTTGTGCATAGAAATGTTACTCTGGAATTAGGACTGAAACATCAATTTGTAGTTTTGCCTTTATGGGTTCTAAGGCAAATCCACCGTAGATGGATTACTTGTCTTAGAAGGTAAATAATGCTTTCACTTTTTTTTTTAATGTTTCAGTGTAGGATCCCTTGACAAACAAACTTGTATGAAGTACAAAGTGTAGAGAAAGACATCCAAACCACCGAATACTTTTGTAGACATTTCACACACTTTCAAGCTTTACAGTTAACAATCTATAGTTTCTGTAATGAGTTTGGGAACTCTTAAGCCATGGCTTATCTGAAAATAATTTTCCTGCTGTATCAGCTTTCCTTTTATTTTCTTTTTAGAGCTACAATAGAAATATGCATTGAATCAGAATTTCTTACCTATTCATGAAGATTATAGCTAAATTTTCCACCTTTTGTGGCCAGAAGAACTTGGCTTTTCTTTGACAAAGTGTTGCAACCAAGCACAATGTTCAGTTGCAAGGCACCAGAAGGAACAAAGAGGAAACTCTGTATTTATGACTTCCACTGTGTGGTTTTCCCTTGCAGAAGTTGCACATCTATGGTTTTAGAGCAGTCAGAAGTAGATAGCAGTACATATTTTCAAATATATGCACCAAAAAACCCTCAGTGCAGGGCAGTGAAACTATTAAATAACCTCAGGGTGTTTATTCAAATAGTTTTCACCCAAGAAAGTGGATTTCCCTGAGACTGATAAAAATGTTTTGTTTGAAACCAAGATGGTTTTGTTTCAATATTTCCAAACTGTAATTTTTAATTTCCAGCTATGCTTGAGATGAAGTTTAGCTATAATCACTTAACACTCCAGTGTCACTAAGTGACATGAAGTGTGATCAGTTGGCCAAAAATCCGACTAATTTCACAGCTCAACTCAAGCTGTTCAAAAAGAACCGATAATAATTTCTCCATCTTTTATAGGTTATCTGCTTGGTAGGTATAAATGGGCATTGCTCAGCTGAGACCCCGACCCCACGAGTTTTGGTTCTGATCTAGAGCAGTGATTTCAATCCACAGCCAACAGAGTCTTTGTTTAGGGTTCAGTTCAAGGATTTTCATATTACCTTGGGAATGGAGAAGATTTCTATAAAATATGGCACAACTGGGCATAGAAAATTGACAGATTTCTTGAGATCTGATTTATTACTAGTCTTGAAGTGAAGAAAGTTTCACCTGATTTCTGGATTTCTAAGAATGTCTCAGTCCACACCTTTCCACTGATTTAACATCAGCCTCCTGAGGCCTTTCAGAGCATCATTAGTCCTTTTATTTAAGCGATCTCTGTCAATAGTTCAGGTCTAACTTTTCTTCTGAAAGAACTAAATATAATTTTATAAACAAATATTATAAATAAACATTATACCACTCTTACAAAGTACTCTTTTAAAATCTTTTGCCTCCCCCTCTTTTGGTCTTCCAGACCTTGATTTAATCTTCTCATGTTTTTCATTAAACAATACTTACTCCTGCTTCATTTCTTGTTTTCCCAAATGTGCCTGGTGCCATAGCACATCAAGGGCTCCCCTAGCAACACAAAAACACACACTTTTCCTCAGAGCTGCATCTCTGTTCTCTAAAGCACTTGAATTATGACCTTTTAGCTACGGCTTGTTGTGAGTTTAATTAGGAGCATTTAAAGATAATAATGACAAAGTTTAGTGCAACCTTTGATCTGCAGAAAGCTGGGCTGAGGGGTCAGATCTGGAGCTTTCTGCACCCATATTAGGGTTTATATAATAGACATTACAATGGAATTACAGCCTTGGTTTGGTCTTTACATTCAGTTCAGTTCAGCGCTGTCCTTACTGAGGCTGGCACTGTGTGGACGCATGAAAGCTTCAGCTGAGGACTCCCAATTGCACTGGGATCTGCTTATTCCATTTTGTATTTGTTCCCTGTCAGCTCTCCCGGAGCCACCGCGCTCTCCATAAACAGGATGTGTGCGTCCACACACTCCAATTTGTTCAAGTTTCCCCAAGCCTAACTGCCTGGAAACATAAAGAGAATGAGTTGACATTCGAGATCCGTTTCCCTTGCTACCCACCCTTTCCAACAACTTTAATGCCTGCACTAAATCCTTCTCAGGGCATTTGTCACTTTCCACCTTAATGGAAAAAATTTCCTAAGAAAAATATCCAATCAGAATCATTTACCTTAAAGTATTAAAACCACAATGAGAGACTGCAAATGGGGAAATGTAGTTTTTCTTCATTATGATAAATTCCTCAGAAGTGTCTTCTCAAAACATTTTCAGCACAAAATTAAAGCTCACATCTTTGCCGTTGCAGCTTTGCTCGAGTTCGTAATGGGAGAGCTTAACTGTGCTTGTGCCAGCCTGTGATGGGATCTCTAAATCTTGGTGGAACACTTGTCTTTCATTACTTCCCTTCGTCATTCTTCCTGGCACATCATACTGTTTATATACAATAATCTGTGCACATCCTACCCTGTCATTAGTTTTGCACCATGGAAACTTAAGTACCAGATTTGGTAAATGTCTTCAAGCCAAATTTCAAAGCCCTGATTTCAGACAGAGGCCTCAAACCCATAAAGTAATAAGCAATAGTTGTTTGTAAAACGTTCCAGGACGGGGAAAAGGCACTGGCTATCAGATAGCTATGAACGACTTTCTCCTTCTTTTATCTCCTTAGCCTTGTCCTGAGTTACCAGGCAGTAAAAATTCAAAGCTCTGAATATAAATAGTCTCTGATTTACTCCCAAAGCAAGGCAGATAGATTTGTGGTGATCTCATTGTTTGAGGTAAGTGTGGCTGAAAGATAAGTTTTCTTACACAGAAAATGTAAAACCTCCCAATATGGTCAACTTTTTATCTTTGGTCCCTCTCTATGGGCAAGCCCAGTTCATTCAAGGCCACCTGACAAAAAAGGCTGGAATAATCATACACATTTAGGAGTTCTTACAAATTTTGGAGAGTTATGTATAGCTGAGTGCCTGTGCACACAGCTCTGGTTCTAGAAAACACTCTTGTTTGTGAATTTTAGACTATCAAGCTTTTTATTTGCAAGCTTGTGTGCTAAAAGCAAGAGAACTCTCGATTCCAGTTTGGGAGGCTGTGCAGGAGGATACTGGCAAAGGTTCACCTTTTCTTGAAATGCTGTTCTATTTACACAAGAGAGCACATGAACAGGCACAAAGCTGCTGCTTGAGGGTTTGTGAGCAGCCTGTGGAAGTCCTTTCTGTAAGAAAGACCACTCAGTTAGGAAAGAGATGAAATATATAACTAAGAAACATAGCAGGAAAAAATACAAAATGAAGTTCTGTGAGTAAATGTTAAGTTATTGTAAATAACAAAACAAATAAAGGCCAAATACAGGCCACTGAAAGTTACAGGTGATAATTAGATTTTATTTTTGTAGTAGCATTTACCCTTTGTGTTTCTGCTGTATACAAGTTAATTTTAGAATAATCAATTGCAATTGCAGAGAACTTTTTCTTTTAAAAATCAGGTAACATTTGTTTTTGTTTTATCTTTCTGTAACAGTTTTTGCTATGGAAAGTTTTTAAACATAGCTGACTGAATTTCAAGAAAATTCATTCCTTTGGAATAAATCTCTTTCAGAACTCTGTCTGGAACATAGGTTTAGTATTAGAGGAGGCAGGAGAAATAACTGAACATACTTATTCATCTCTGACAAATATGACAACTAAATGCTACATCTATTTCTGTTTACCATTCTTCAGACTCCCCACTAACTGTTTTTGTGATGTTCTGTTGCAATTTTGTTACAAGAGGATGATTGACTACATTAGAATAACTTCAGAGAAGAGTAAACTGAACTTTTTATTACACTTAAAGATGGACAAGTTACCATGGCATGGAGACAGAAAAAGTAAATGAAGGTTTCTCACATTAATTCACCAAGTCTGTTCTCCAGGCAAAGAGCATTTCCAGTTTGATTCAATTTGTTATGGATATTTCCCCAAACACTCTTTCACTGTGATGCAGAGTCCTTCAGACATGAAAAGAGCAATGACGAACACTCTCGTCATTCTCAGGGTTTGGAGATGCAGAACTGATTGCACTTTACTTCAGCCTGTACTCCTCTACGCAGCGATGGGCTGTCGGCTCTAAAAATCAGTTCTGTTTGTGTTTCTGCATATTTAATTCTTCAGCAACACCTGGATCTGAGGATCCTTTAAACAGCCACACAAGCACCGAAGCAGGCCCTTCCATCTCTGGAAGGATAAACTGAGGTAGAACACAAGTCGCGAAAGTTTCCAGGAGAGGAAGCAGAAAGCTGGCTGTTTATTCCCAGCCAGATGTACTTGTCTCTTGCTCTGTTTGCATTAGGCCTGGCTCAGCTCTCTCCTTGTTTGTGGTTTGGAAGTATGAATGAATATTATGACAAGCTGTCTCCTGGTGGTTCCATGTAAATAATTATGAGGACAGGAGAGGTGGACGGAGTTACACACCAGGGTGGATTTTAGCAGGTATCCCGAAATTTCATACCCAGACAAAACATGGCACACTGCTTGATCCTGTCACTGCCTTCATTCATTCTCCTAAATTTCTGGTGTGTATAACGGGATTACGGCAAGGAGTTCCCAGCTGGAAAGGAGATATTATATCCTGGTGAGCAGTATAAGTAAATATTTAGTGAAAACAGAAGATGCAACTCCAGTGCTCATTGCGAAAGGAAGGAATGATTAGGAAAAGAACAAGTTATGCAGCAGCTCATAGTTAGACAACCAATGTTTTGATGAATCAGTAGAGAATGTCAAGCTTTCAGTTAGGAGCTCTGCAAGGTACTTGAGACACAAATGGCAAAGAACACTGAATTTCAGACACCAAGAGGCTCTTTGCCTTTCTCTAATATTCTGGAGTAGAAGCAGCTCCAGCCCAAAGTGCAATGCCAACATACAATTACAGCCACATCACATGCCAGGGACTTCCAGCGGGAACTGAGGGACAACAACCCCGGCACACACATGGGGAATTGGCACAGGCAGCCCCTCCATACCCCTTTTTTCCAAATCCCTGTCTACCTGAGAAGTTTTTGAATTCATGCTTCTCACGCCCCTGTGATGTAGAGAAACACCGTTTTCATATCAGAAATCTGAGTACAGCCTGCTCCCAGCTTGGTCTCCAGAGCTGGTGGAAGAGTTCAGCTTAATCTGAAGAGAGCAAGGGCCATGAATATTCAGGAACTTTGCAAACTGATAGCGAGGAGCAATCCTCGTGGGTGGACCTGGAAACAGGATGTTGCTTTGGTAATGCACAGTGTTTTAATCACAATGAATTTCCACTAAGACAAAATGAGCCTCAGGCAGTGATTGGGGAAAAAATGGCTCCTTTATTCAGGAGATTTCAAAACTTATTCTGTTTATGTTTGACTGAATTATTTATCCACCTCTGGAAACTCAGGGATGACTGAAAAATAACTCTGTAGATAGTGGGACTGAATGAATTCAGTGAACTTTTCACTGAAGTTGGGAACATTTGGGTCATGGTCTTACAATCCAGTTCCTTCCAAAACTGCTTCTGGGGCCGAATGTCCCTGAAGCTGAAATTGTTGAGTGACAGGAAAATGAGTTAAAATCTCTTAGCAGATCCCAGACTTTCACCTAATGGTATTGGCAGGGACTGGAACAGCTGTAAATCAGGGCTGGATTGAATTCAGGGAAATAAAGAAGTGTCTGCCCTTCCCTCGGGGTGGCCCTGCCTCCTCAGATGCCATCCCTTCCGCCGGTGTGAGTGAGGGAAGTATTGGTATTGGAAGAGTCTTGGCTGATCTCACAGGGTAACAGTAGAGTCCACAATCGCTTCAAGTGCCATTGTTTGACACAAGGACTGTGTTCTTTACACCTTAGTACTTCACCTCTGCTGAGCTATAAAATGGTTTTCCCAAGAAGAATCAGAGCACAATTCTAGCCATTTGGAATGATAGTAATTAAAAATACCCCACACTGATTGCATTGCAGCAGCATGGAAACGTTCTATTACAGAGAGCAGGTGTGCATATTACTGGGAGTATTTTGCACTTCCAGTACAGGGGAGCTGGATAATGTCAAATAGAGTGTATTTCGTTGCAAACCTGTGCTGATTTTACCTTGTAACTGATTCATCAGGTAAAATAATTTTTAAAATATGGTAATTTTTAAAGCTTGCTTATACAACTCAAGTGTATTTGAATAACTCTGAGATAAAACATCTCTGTACACAAAAGGAACAAAAATATCCTTCAAGCACACCCAGACTTCATTTACCATGCCTGCAAACCAAGCTTTTCCTCTCTGCAGAGCTACGTAGCTCCACATATCCATGTTAATAGTGTCATTAATCTTTCCTGCAGTAATCTCTGCCTCTCAGCTTTTACACATTCAGCACCTGGGTCAGATTTGACCTGACAAGTTTGTCCTTGAGTACTATCATTTGCAAAGTCCAGGTTAAAAAAACCCTCATGCATTATCAGAACTGCTGCATTTTATCAAATAACTGCCACCAGCTCTCGCCTGAAATAGTTCATTTGCAAAGCTGTTGCCACCAAACTGTGGAAACCAACCATCAGTCACAGGCTTGTTTTGGTCTTTTTTTTTTTTTTTATGGGGATAGCAAATGAACTGCAGATGGAGCACTGTTTATACTTTCTCATCATCTCTGGGGTGTGGGGAACTGTTGCTGTGATGTCACTACATTTGGGCAGGATGTAGGGAAAGCAGCAAGACTGGAAATGGTTATTTACTGGGTTAGGAGCAGTTTGATTTGCACTGTAGGAAGAGCATCAAGGTGCTTGGAATGGAACGGTACATGATCTCACTTCTCACGTAGACCTATAGGGGAAATATCATCACATGGTGAAAAAAGTTTGATACATCTACTGATCAATCAGAAAACAGGAAGAACTTGTTCTTAGATTTTATGTAGCTTCGTGTGAAAAGGAACTTCTGGTTGTTTGGGGTGTATATCTGAAATGTCTGTCACTGAAATATTGTCCTTCCTGGCCCTGAGGGATGAGTTCTGTCTGATTAAGGTGTATGGTTTGTTCCATTCTCACTCTCAGGTGCGTACCCCATCTTTCTGCAGAAGTTACATGGCAGGAGTTCCAGAAGTGAGAGATTGCAGTTAAATTTGCCAAGCTGCAAATTCCAGAAGCTGCAGGACTGGGAGATGTTCGCCATGGGGCGGTCACTTTGGCCAAAGAGGTAAGTGACAATGCCTTAAAATATGATTCCTCAATCTACAATTTACCCCCAGATGGGGATGAAGAGAGCAGGTGCAGATTCAAACATGTGATCTCTTACTACTGCAATGTATGACAGGATTACAAATGTCCAACAAAACACTGTGACCGGACTGTGCAGGAGAGGAGGCAGTGAGGATAAAGCACAACTGAGCAGGCTGGTGCAGCAAACCAAACTGTCCCAGCAGCCTGAAGTGTGTAGCACCAGTTGGCACCAGCACAGCCTCCCTGCCGGCCTCAAGGCTGCTGTAAAAGTCATGCAGAAATCCATCTATTAGCTCCCTGCCCGGGGCTGAGCCACAGCACCATGAGCTAGGATTGCAAATGGGCTGGTGTGGAACTGGCCATCCCAGATCTGCATTGTGAGGGGACCCTTTCCCCTTGGGACAGTTCAGAAGCAGTCATTTGAGGCAGCTGGAGCATGTTGTGCATAAAGCAAAGCAAAATGAATTCAGAAAATTAGCCATAGACTTTTGGCTTCCTAAAGGAGGCTTTGTCCATCTCTCTGTACCTGCAGTGGGAACGCTGCAGGTCACAGCAGTGACTGGGACAGCCATTGTAAAAGCCCGATAACAGAGAGCTGCAAAGCACACAAGCACTGATAAAGGAAACAAATCAAGGCTGTGGTATCACAAAAGGAACTTTGTCTGCCTGGCCACAAAACAGGGGTTCTTTACAATATTACTTCCTCATTGTCTAGTGAATGTTGTGTACTACTAATTATAAAAGCTGCAAACAAGCCACGGGAGCCTCTTGCAATAACCTCTAGCAAACAAAAATCTCTCTGGCAACCTTGGATAAGCTTTGTCACTTGCTCTGCTTTCCTGAGCATTTCCTAGGAATTTGGGAGTGAGTTCTTCTTATGGCAACCTATGTAGCGAGAATGAATGTCCTTTGTTTTTATTTTAATACTGAATTTTCAAGGCTTCCGTGTGAAATGATTTTGTTCTGACTGCAGTGTTTAGTGCTCAGTTTCATTGCTGTCTGTAGGAAAGTGCATTATCATGTGTTTAATAGTCACTTAAGGCTCACTTAAAGTTTTTATTACACTATGCTTATTAATAGTGCACAGCTTATTTCTGGAGAGGTTCCGTTCTTCTATTTATGTTTAACTAATGTTCAAAAAAAATGTGAAATTTTAAAGATGTTGGTGGTGTCTCTGAATATTTATGTTGGAAGGGATTTCAGGAAGTGATTTAGTCCCCCTGCTCTGCTCCAAGCATGGCTAAGTCGACATTAGAACAGGATGCTTGTGGCCTTTTGCAGTTGTGCTCTTGGTGTCTGAGGCTTCAGTGCCTCTCAGTAGGAGCCCCAGGGAAATGTGCTCAGTGCAGCCCCTTAGCTCAGTCCCCAGGCAGCCTTGGAAAAACCTGGTGCTCTGACCACTGGTTGTGGATCTGCCAGCGTGAGTCTGAAACCCTTTCTCAGCGTGCTTGTCCTGTATTGAGCTCGTGCTTTAAGGCAGAGGAAAGTAAGTGTTCAGTTTGGTTCCACAGGGAGAAAAAACCGTGGGATATAATTTACTGAAGGTCAGGAGAGGGAGATATGGGAAGATAATTTGGCAGCCAAAGCCAATAATGAACTTGCTTTCTGTTCACTTCATCTAGGTTTTATTCCTGCTCCTACTGCATCACCCTTTTTGTCACTGATACAGTGTCTCCTTCCCTGAATAGTTGGACGTGTATTAGTTGGACTTTATTTGGCCCCAAAATCCCATTTTTAAAGAACACTGAGCTATATACAGCTTGTATTTCCATCTCTCATACTTTTTACTCCACAACTACCCACTGACTTTGAAGACTTGGAGAAAATGTAGGTTATCCTGCCCAGCAGGTTTCTCTGGTTCCACCAGGCTGTATGGTAAGCAGTCAGAA
The DNA here is from genome assembly GCA_013396735.1 of Grallaria varia. Lineage (NCBI taxonomy): Eukaryota > Metazoa > Chordata > Aves > Passeriformes > Formicariidae > Grallaria > Grallaria varia. Next base: position 301,879 of record VWZG01010841.1, read on the forward strand.
TAGAGTGCAGATAAATGGGATCATATGAGAAATCTGGGAGAAAAGTTCCCTTTACTGAGCAATATCCCAGGATAACTCTGACCTGAGAACCTCTCCTACACTGTGACCAGAAGGAAACAATGGAATACTCCAAGTCACAGGAATAGGTGACAGGAGGAGAACAGCCCCTGTGGTGCAGCTACAAACCTCCACAGGGAGGACTGGACTGGGGAATGTAAAAGATGTTTTTGCCCTTGGGCAGCATTCTAATTTTGGTTATACTGGGGAAAATCAGGCGTGACTTCACTGACATCAAAGGCTCTGCTCAATATTATCTAGCTTCATCTCTTGAAACTGAGGTCAAACCCTCTAACTTTTCTGGGCGAGTTCTGCCCAAAATGAATGGGTGGAGCCAAGTCAAGCCTATGATTTTATTATTTTCAGTTGGGCACTTGCACAGTTTTGTATTCACAGCTGGCTTTGTCTTTTAAAGGGCCAATTTTTTCCTTGGCATCTGAACTTGCAATTGTCTGGCCACAACTATTCAGCTGCCCAGTTTGGATGGGGTGGGCTAGGGGTAGGCAAGCTTGAGAAATGCAGATGCAGAGGGGTATGTAGTAATTTGTATGGTGCTGTAAGAAAGCTGTGTTGGACTCTAGGGGTTGAGGTTCAGGCTGTTACAAAAATGGAGCTTGTTTTCAGGCTGTACCAATTTTATTCCTGCACTTGAAGTTAGTGCATGCAGAGCAGAGATGAAAGTCTCAAAGTAAATGCCTGTGACCTTATTTTGAATAATCTCTACCAGTTTTCTGTATTATAACCTATAGGCATCGTGCAAATGCAGAGGTGCAGATCCCAGTTCAGGTGGCTGTGCTTAGCTACATATCATTCTCCAGCTGGAAGCTTATAACGCACCAAGGATGCCTTTTCTCAAATTAACAGTCACTGTTTTCTTCCAGTATGTTTGTTCATAAATGTATCACACCTTATAGCCAGAGGAGAAAAACCAGTATCGGTGCAAGTATTGACTTTCTATCTATGTGCACTTCCATCATTTCATACCACACATCTTCATCGTGTCTCTCAAGGCCTGCCTGTGAGGAGCTGTGCTGAATATCTCAGGCCTTCCCTCACAGGAGCAATGCTCTCAGACATACCTAATTTATGAGTGATTTCATATTGCTTTAGAATCAGGGACTTGCCTTGGCAACATCCTACCTTAGATATTTCTAGAAAACAGACAGTTAGCTACACTCAAGTTGCCAATGTGGGTGTTCACGGGGCTCCCTTGCAATTCCGTGGCAAGGGGCTGATCTGAAAGATTGAGTAAATTAAAAACACGCCCTCCTGAAACTTCACAGCCCGCGACTAAAGGTGGGCTGTATTAACCGCTCTTAGCCACCAGGTGGCAATGAGCTGCGGCCACAGACACGGGAGGGCCCTCTCCTGGAATAGTGGGAATCGGACGAGAGAAGCCCTATTCTTATGGAGCACATGCCATAGAGCTGCTGGCGGATCTCAGCCTGCAGGCAGCGACCGCAGCTTCATTTAAGACCCGGCTGGTATGAATCACTTTTCATTTCCCTGGCTGTCTTTTGTCATTTGCCACTTAGCAACGTCTTCTGTAGTGTTTTAACATTCCCCACGCCTCTTGGCAAGCAACCACATTCTGTTATTTCAGCTGTGAGCCTGATAATCTCTCCAAGTGACGATGGCTGTTTTAAAGAAAATGGCCATTACCCTGTGCAGATGCTGAGCCTGGAATCTGCTCCATCAGTGTATCCACTTTCCAGCAATAAGAGCATGTGGGGCACTGTGCTTGCCTTGCAAAGAGCTGGTGATAATTTAAGAAGGAGTTCTGAGAGAAATACTTGCTTCTGGCCTATCCTGTGGTTGCAACTTTTACAGAGAAAAGCAGTAGAATTATCCCATCAGGAGTTTTCCCTCTTGAGGCAAGAAGGTAACCCTCAAGGACACCAGCAGAACTCGGCAGTGCCTTGTCTCAGGTTGCAGGAAGGTCAGCATGAGAAAATCATTTTCAGGGATGCTCTGGGAACCCTTCCTGTGTTGTTGCAGCAAGGCATTTCTCTGTAGGTGTCACACTTCAACTGTAGTTTCCTTAGTAGTCTAACACTACTTCAACAGCAATAAGGGCTCCATAGGCGTTTCCTTGACATCTAAGAAGGAGCTGCTTCTGAAGCAGCCCCATGTTGTGTTCTTCACTTTTAGTTCCTCCCGGCGCAATCTGAACCAAGAGAATTGACAAACACGTTCTCCAGGAGGTCTCGTGTTTGGTAGTGTGGGCTGTAAGTGCCTGTTACAAAAATTATACTGAAAAGGAAGCAAAGCCAAGCACCACCGACACAAAGCAGTGGTGTTGTAGACATTCATGCAAATTTAATTTCTCCTGTGTTTATTATGATATCAGTCTTCAGTTACATGACAGCACTACAGTTTTGCCCCATTTTCTGCTTATTTATTTGTGCAGAAAGAAAAATTTTATCCATCTAAAGCTCTGACTAAAACACCTTATGAAACTAATTTCTTCTGTGCCCCAATTCAGCTCCAATCATTTTGTAGGTACACACAATAACAATACACTGCCTTTGGTACAGTGGTGTGGTCTAAACAGGTAAAGATGAGAAAAACCCATACAAAGTTCAAAAAGGGCAAGGAATTAGAAGCCAGAAAAAGACATGGTAACAGTGGAAGGACTGAATGTCATATAACACTCAGCAGTCTCAGCATGCAGGTTGCCCGGCCAAGGTAAACCACATAATAAGTTACTGTATAAACAGAGAATCACAATATGGAGGATCCTTTAATCTGGAGGTAGCATCAGTTACATTTACCTTATTATGGACAGGAGAAGCTAATGTGCTTCCAGTTCCTAAAGAGGCATGGGAGCTTTTAATTGTTGCAAAATAGATAAAGACATGCATGCTTAAAATCCAGCTGTCAGGCACATTTTATTTAGCTATGGTTTGGAAGGTGTTTAAGGGGAACAGCACTTTAATGGAGCATCTGGATCTCATTGGAGACCTGTTCTCTGTTTTTGTGTTTCTTAATTTATTATTACACTTTCCAGCTGGGCTGATAGAGGCACAAAGAGGACAAGACATGGCTCAAAATCACAAAGCAGATTCGTATTTCTGCTTAAATATGAAAGTCTTCTTTTGCCTTTTGCTTTAAACGTCAAATGTAAGAGCTTCTAATGCTAAGTGATGGTATTTTTGCTTGTCACTTGAAGTGTAACTTGTGAAATGTATCACCATTCCTTGTTTTGGACACAATTTTTAAAAGATTTTATAGAAGGCTGTATTTTTTTCAGCTTTGTTTTGGTCCACTGATGGTGTTTTGTGGAAATAGTTGCTATTGATTTTCTTATTCAAGAGCATATGGGGTGTGTGTGTCAGTGCTTTGGTTGTGTGCAGCATGGCTTTGTGTGTGTGCCAAGCCTGGTGGCACTTGCCCCACCTCATTGCAGATGTGCTTGTGCTGGAGAGGAAAAAAATAACTCCCCAAACCTGGAGCTACACTGTCAAAGGTGCTGTATGTTACAAGTAATCAATACTTGATTCTTAATAAGGATAAAGAAATAGTAGCCCATGACAGCTATTGCCTGTATGATATTGTTTATCCTAGTTATAAGTCTTCCTGCTGGCTGTTTGCCCTCTCAGAATCCATTTTCCAATTATTCCTGACAAACTTTGAAAACAAAGCAAAGAGCTGCAGTGACACCCATGTTGAGATCGCTGCCTGCTGCGTTCCTCCCTCACAGGACACAAGTTTGTTGTCCTCCCACTCTGTTAAACTGTGCCAAAATGTAGAACGTAATTGAGAAATAATGTATTGGTCCTCCGGTTAGGAAATAAGGAAATCCAAAAGGAAATTCCACTCGTAAGTCTCTTCGATTCTGTTAAGGCAAACTGTGTTTTTTGTTGGCGGCTCCAGGGGAAAACCCAAGCCCAGCCTTTTAGCTGAAGGTGTGAGTAACCTTGGCCATGCTGGCTGTTTACCACTTCGGGAAGTTCTGCCACTCCTGATACTTGTAGATCATGTCCTTGGGATGCTGGGAAACCCAGCCAGGTCCCTTCCATGGGCGTGGAGTGGACAGACAAGAAATTTATCCCAGGGTTTAACCTGAATGTGATACACAGTTTTACAAGAGATTGAAGAGGGCTCTTGAGACAGTAAATAGAAATACATCAAGAAGCAGCCATTTGGGTGTCAGATCTTTGGAGTTATATTCATAACTACAGATTTAATTACTGCTAGTGAACTGGAAATATCCACACTGGCTCTGCTGCTCCTTAATGTGCTGCTGATCACAGCTATAGAAGCCGGTAAGAGCAAAGCCAGAAAGGGCTTGGCAAACCTCAAACACTGGTCCAATTTCTTTCTGTTCATGATCTGTGCAGAAAAAGGCACCGGTGATTCCAATTCCTTTTTATCACATCAATGAGACCAGATCATCTCTCTGACTTTTGTGGACCCAAGGTATTATTTAATGCAAATTACAGCACCCACAGGGAGGTTTTATCAGAGGAGCTGTTCTTGTATCTGGGACCACTGGAATTCCCTCTCCACCCTTTCCTCCTGCCTTGCCTTTGCACTGCTCCTGTGCTCAAGGGATGTGAAGGCAAAGCCACAAACCTACAGGAGCACAGAGGAGAATTGTGAGGGCTGTGGATTTTATCCACTGAATTGGTGACGAACCCTAAAAGGGGGATAGTACCTTGTTGTAAGAGTGGTCCATAACCTGTGGTTCCTCCTCAGATTCCTGCATTTATTACTGCAGCTCTAAGCATTACAATAGAATCCCTTTTCCCTGTGCACCTTTACTGTGTTGGCTAAAATTCATGCCCTAACCACAGATTCACATGTTTCTCTCTCACCTGGCAATACTGAGAGCATTACCAGGATTTGAAACTCTCCAGACCATGGGACAGCATGGAGTATATGCACAAGTTCTTGCTTTGGAGAACTCCTTGGATGCTGTTGGGATGGATGTCAGCAGTCCTGTCTCTGTCAGCCAAAAAGGCAGCAGTCAAATACAGAGGGAAGAGCAGGCTAACTAGTGTTGGAAAGCAGTGGGCTGGCAAATGAGAACAGGCAGAGCACAGTGCTTTAAAAAGTGGTGGAATTTGTTACATTATTCTAATTTCCTGTGTTTTGAAGGTTTTTTGAAGTTGGGGTGGCACTGGAGACAGTAGTGATGAGGAGCTGGAAAGAAACACAGTTTGCGTGCACTCCTCAATCTCTGAAAATTTTGAAACCTGAATCATTTTCTTCTGGGAAAACTTTTAGTGCCAGTTATGTTCCAAAAGAATTTCTGAGGCAGCCTGCCCTTCCAATTTCTCCCTTTTCAAGCTTATAAAATAGCAAGCTGATAGCCTGGGTCTATCCTTTTGACCCTGTGCAGGATAAGGCAATTGAAAAGTCATCAGGCTGCCCCTGGAAGCTGGGTTATGGATTCTGGCCAAAAGCATGGAAGCTGTAATTGGTGTGGAAGATTTTTCTTCTCTTAATCATGCCTTCATATTTGATCTCTTTCCAGTCTTCCCAAAGAACAAGTCATTAGCCACTCCTTTGGAAGCAGAAAGGCTCGAGGCAGCATAGCTTGAGATTTGGTTGACCTTTCAGCTCTGCTTTCCTTGGAGCCCAGAATTACTTCTGCTGCGTGCAATTTGGATTATGTAGGGATTCCAGACATCTGAGAGAGCGAGGGAAATGATAACTTTAGGGTCAAGTTTTCAAAGGAGCCTGGCTCCAGTGACCGAGACAAGGAATGAAACTTTTGGGGAACCCCCATGTTTTGGCTGGTATGTTTACTCAAAAAGTTTGGTAAGTGTTATCAGAGGAGCTGCTAAAGGTGCTTGCATGGAAATCTGAGGGGTTTGAATAGGAGCTGAAAGGCTGAAAATTCCAGCTGCTAAGGACAGGTCTTACCCTGTGTTGCATGTTGAAGGCTGCTCACATTGGAAAGCATTTGAGAAAATAATCAGTGTGCAAGGGGAAAGAGTTCAATGATCAAAAACCCTCAAGAAATGCATTATAATTATCTGCCAATGGGCCCAAAAAGGGTTTGCAGGACTGACCTTTGGGAGAAGCTGGCCCAATATGTCTGGAAACAAAAGATTCCCCAAGGAGCTGCCTCTGCCAGGAGTGCTGCTGCAGAGATAATGAAATGACACCATCCCAGAGAAATCCAATTAAACAGAACCCCTGCTAGAGAATGGTTAACAGTTTGAATACTCAACCCATTCGTAAACTATAATTAATAGAGCTAATCCATATTTTACCACATCAATTACTATGCCTGTATTTATTTAATAGTGGAAATAACTGTTGTGCTTCTCACTGAAGCCTTGGGACCATTTATGTTTTGCTCACAGCTCCCTTTGTCCTCAGTAACATCTCCTGTAGGAACTAAAATCTGCCTCAAGTCACTGATGGTATGGAAAATATTCCAAAACATACTCTATACTGTTCTGCATGCAGTTGTTTCAAAACATCCTGGAGGCCAGATGCCCATCAAGAGCAAACTTAAAGCCAGTGATACAAATTTGATAGGTATTGAATATCTTCCAGTGTATGGAAAGAAATTCAGGACAGCTGATTTAAGCCACAGAAAATGCTGAATTTTGTTAGCAGCCTTCAGTGAGTGGCTGTGTTACTGATGGTGGGCTCTGCTTGGTAATATCCAAAGGTAAATACCATTTTTTACAGTGTGACCCTGGGTTCCTGTGCTTCCCACCCTCCCCTGGGCAGGGGCAAATCAGGTTTGATCTCGAGTAACTGAGACAGATGTACCAAAGTACAGTAAATCCAACATAATGCTTTCTTACCCCAAAATACACATTCCAAGACACTGGAAGAACACAGCTTTTTTTTTTGCCCCCCCGAATTATTTGCTCAAGAAAACAGATGAAACATAATACAGTTCAGGAAGCTCGGGAGGGATTAAATGAATGTACTGTGCATACATCTTAATATGCAACATGCATTTAGTTCCAGCTGTAGTAGGTCATGGAGTCAGAGCAGAAGAGATTTCTAAAGGCAAAGCAGGAGTTGCTGTAGCAGCCCAGCAACAAAGGGGAAGATCGTCTAAAAAGTAACTTAACTGGGATTTTGTTGCTACTTTGCATACCGGGCATGTGTGTGACAGTGAGGGTGCCTTAGCTGAGTTATTGAATAGCTGGTTTATCTGACCCCTCTGTGGCAAGTTCCGGTTGCATTTAGTCTCCAACTAACTGTAAGAAGTGAAGGATTTTCAAAGCTGCCATCCCAAATTGCTCCCAGCACAAACCCCAGGCAGCTGTGCGTTGTGCTGGGAAATGCCCTGAAGGCCAAAGCGGGGAACCTTCTCTCCAGGCCATGGAGATGTTTTACAGCTGTGAGGTCAAAGTAACTTCCTTGGAGATCCCATCCGTAGGTGGGCTGGCCAGGCAGCTCTGTGGGTGTGAGGAGTGACCTCGCTGTGTTCTCTCCCAAGTGCCTGCTGTGGGGGGAGAATGTGCTGGTGGGGGATCTGCACATCTTCACCTCCCGAGGCCCCGCTTTCAGCACTTTCCCCTCTCTTTGCACGCCCTCCCTGCATTCTGGAGCCCTGCTAAGTTGTCTGCACAGGTCTGGCTAAGCCCAAGGGAGCTGTGTCTGGACAGCAGTCCCTGCCTGGCTCTGAGGTGCCGAGTGCTCTTATTAAGTGTGGGGAAGCAGAGGAGTCCTGGGCTGGAGACTCTGCTGGCACTGCTGATTCCAGTGGTGTTTGTTTTACGTACCCCAAACTTTCTCAAGCAGCTCTGAAAGGCTGAGGTCTGCTTTACAATTATCTGACAGCTAATTTAATAAAACCCACACAATTAAGAGGCTCATGTTCTTCAGAGCCTTGTCTGAAGGCTTTGCAATTACTGATGGGCGGAACTCTGCAGACGCCGCACTGTTCCACTAAGCTCTGCTGTAATGTTGTTTTAAAGTAATTACCCTCACCATGTTGTTTCTGCTTTGCTGTTCTGAACTATGCAAATTGAGGAAGCTGCCTCTTGCCCATGATTATAAATTGCTGGTTGGGGTAAGGTACCTAACAGGCAACTAAAATATAATAAAATATTAAATGCATTTTCATCTTCTGCACCTTCTGTTTGCGTATTATTCACCAGGGACTCTGAGTTTGGTTCGCAATAATAAACATGAAAGGGAGAAAGTTCTTTCCTCAGTAATGAGCAGATACAGCACAAGGGTTTTGGCCTATAGTCCTTCCCTTGAGGAGCTTTGCCTGAAAAACTCAATAAAATAGTAAGATTTGACCCATTGCTGATTACGTGAGAAATGCATAGGAAAAAGTCATGGCAGGAATGTAACAGGAGGGAGAAGGAAAGTAGGGTGCAAAATGTATCCTTAAAAATTAAAATTTCCTAATTTGTTATTAAGAAGAACAGCAGGTTTTATTAGTGGCTTCTAAACATTGAAACCTGGAAGTGACAATTAGCAGCAGCCCACGGCTTGTTAAGTCCATGAGGGAAGGTTATAATTCACATGCCATCTGGATGTGGAAATTCTGTTGAAAGCAGCTTTTAAAATGAGCTCATCACTCTGTGCAGAATATTCTTCTGCAGGAAATTGTCTCAAAGGACATCAAGACAAATGGGGGGGCAACAGTTTTCAGAGTCAGAATCAATAAATTCTGGGGGAGAGGGAAATGACTGTATTTTCACCTTATCACTGTTATCCTGAATTCAAGAGTTTCAGTCAGATCCTGAAATCTGAGTTTTGCGTTCCTTCCTGAGTGAGACCCGGGATGTGGTCAGACTGTGCCGTGTACCACAGAAAAAACTCCTGCCACAGACTGTCCTACCAAACTCACCCCAAACACCTGCCAGGGAACTGAAAATGGGAGAAGAATGTAAACATAAAATATTAAAGATTGCTTGGGCCGAGCTATCAGCTGGTCTGACACATGAGGAAAGGTGGGAAAATTTGTTGTGTTTAGGCTGGCAAAGTAGAGACAGGTAATCTGTCATACATATTGCATAACAGAAGGCAAATGCTAGTGAGAACAGATTATTAAAGTGATGATGTTGACACACCAACAAATTCATGATGACTTAAAGCCATTCTTTACTCCAGAATGGAAGAGGCTCTTAATTTTTAAAGAGCCTTCCTCCAGACATTTAGCCCCAGGAATTATCTGAAGCGAATCAGTTTTATTTAGCATTTAAGAGAAAATGCATATACAAATGGAAGCAGAAATTAAACTTTCAAGAGTGGCTAAAGGTAAAGCTGAAATCACAGATGATAAGCTCAGTTTGTTAAACATAGCTCAAGACCATCAGGAATAATCTTTAATTAAAAAAACACTGTATTAAGATTGTACTAGCCACTGAAAACACTGGGACTTTTCTAACAGACCGTTTAGTTTTATGTGATTAAGGTACTGTAGGATCCTTCCCCTACCATGGGAAGAAGAAGCCTGAATTAGTTTAAGCCCAGTTCAAAATAAGACTCACTACTATGCCGGAGCCATAATGGTGTTTATAGAAACAAAACCTGTTAAAATCAGAGCTGTGAGGACCTCAAAGTCAGTGAAACTATTCTTGAAGATTTAATCCTTGTATGTATTTGGAGCACTGACATATGAGGATCTATTGTGAGAATCACAAGGTCAGTCATGCCTAAACACAAACCTTCCAGAAATATTCTGAAAAAACTTAAAGCCATGTAGCAAATTGATTTGAAGTTGGGAAGGCATGATTCAGTTTGGGAGAAAGGTTTGGGGTTTTTTTAGAAAAAGAGGTCTCAAAAAAAAAGTTTTCTTCTTAAATTTGACTAGGAAATGGCAAAATGTATTACAAATACTACCCTGGTTAGTATTTTATTCCGCTTATTTTCTCTTATGTTCTGTTTTATGTGGCACATGATAAAGCACAGTTTGCACAAAGAAACTTGGTGGCAGAAACCTTGGGGTTAGGAGGGAAGCTGAGGCTTTCTGATAAATCACAAATAGTGATCTGTGGTATCTGAATGGAAAAGAAGGTTCTCTCCTGACACGTGTTTTTGCTATCTGCTGATCTCAGCACTTAAGAATGTTTCCGAATGGGGCAGGACTGAATTAAGGGAACTTGGACAAGTGAATCCTCCTGTGGCTCTTTAGGAAGTTATAATCTGCAGAAGGGCTTCAGTTGCAAGGAATCTCTTCTGCTTGGAAGCCAAAAAGGGGGAAATTAAAAGCCCTTATCACGCACAGCTTGCTGTCTGATTTTTCCCCTAACGGGTAGCCAGGTTTCCCCGAGGAAAAAAACTCCAATGATAATTGCTATTTTCCATGGAGTGCAAGAATTCTGAGTGATTCCGCTCTGTGTGGTTGGACTGGCTCAGGGCTGCCAAGTTATGAAATGTTTGATGTACAAGCGGGGTGTGAATAAAGGTTTTATTACTTTGAACAAGACATCGCGGTTCAAAATTCCCTTGCTTACATTTGCGTGGATATTAATGACCTGCTAGTTAAATGTGGATATAAAAATGTCAGATGGACTAAAATGGATCAAACAATATTCCCTCTTGGTTTTACCCTTTAAATGTTTTATGGTTCCTATCACTGGCTTCTCTCCTCTTCTCGTGCTGTGTTTACTGGTTGCTACAGGGTCATCTTTTTAAACACAAATAAACCCACAAATCAGCAGCTGCTTTTACTGTCAATTATATCATCTGAGTTGTTTTCTCTGCTTTCATAGATGAGGGAAGAGTTTCTAAATGGGATGTGTGCAGAACTCCTTACATTCTTCTTTATATTTAGGATGATATCTCTGAAAAATAGCAAATTTTCCAGCTTCTAGTGTCTTCCAGATATGCTAGGAGAAGTTTGAATTATTCCTCTTTAGGTCTGCCTCAAGTCTTGAAATACTACTGTTCTTGCATTTTTTAAATTCCAGACTATACCTGTATCTTTGCCAGTCTTTCATTTTTGTGATGGAAGATTTATCATTTCATCTGACAATGATTAAGAAATTAGTGATATGACTAGTTTTTAAATTTTCTTATATTCTTTTTCTCTTCTCTCAGTGTGGTTTTGTAAGTGAAGACAAATAGGAAAGGCAAGAATTGTGTTTCAGAAAGGAAACTGAAGTTTTTTAATACACTGGAAGAGAAAATGAAGTTTTGATGTTTAATATTAAGTTATTGTATAATTTCCAACAAGATCTAGCTACTAAAACATTATATAAATAAGCAATTACATAGCATTTCAGAAATGGTAACTAATGCTGGAAAGTAAGCAGTGAATTCAAAGCTTGCTCCCTTTCTGGTGCCGCGTACAAATCTGGCCTGGACAAGAGCCAGGGCAGTGCTGCAGCACCGTGTTTTGTTCTTCCTGTCACTGTGGCTTCCAAAGGCTGTAAAATTCTTCTGTGTTTCTGAGCCTTTTCCTAATACTGTTGTGTGACACTGTAGTTGTACGAGAGTTGTGTCAGCACCCTCTGAGCCAACATCTGGAACCTGTTAATTCTTCACAGAGCACAGGGTGGCACAGATGCAGCTGATGCATCTGGAAGGATCAAACCCCCCTGGTGTGCCCTGGGAGGGGAAGTGGTTGCCAGGGTAAGGCTGGGAATCTCTCAGGACCCTTCAGCCTGTGTGCAGTGGGATACAGGGCTGCACGTATGCCCTGACCAGGGACCTAAATGCTCCATGTGGAATTTTGCTCTCCTGGACTCTGGGTTGCTTTTGTTGGGGNACAGACCTGAAACCACGTATCTTGACTCTAATGTGTGTCTTGCATTTGGTTTCTACCCATGCACGGTGGCTCTGTGGCATGTGGCATGAGCCACAGGTAGGTCATCTTGTCCCATGTCACACGAATGGTGCAGGAGTATTCTTGCTGTCATGAGTCATCTATTCAAACTTAAAGAGCTCACTTAGCAGGGCAAACTTATTCTTCATCTTTCCTTCATTCTTTTGCTGTGGGACCTTAAATTCACTACTCAGCCCTAGTTCAAAACAAAATATTTTAAATGCACATCCTGTGAGATGATTTATGCAAGACTAGTGGTGTCTGGTTAATACTTGTTTTCCACAGAAATCAGGAAAGCTCCCTTTAAAAGTCAAGATGAACTGTAGCTTTTCATTACTACTTTTCCTGGCCTCTCTTTGTTTTACTAAGACCAGGACTGGCAACCCTCATCAGGCTCCCTTGATTCTCGTGGATCCACTAAGAGCGGGGACTGCTCAAGATAGAGAAAAGTGCAGAAGACAAAAGTAGAAGTGATCTTGCCTTTTAGTTTGCTTGGGTTTTTTTTTCCAGAATGCCTGCAGCTATGATTTTCCACTCAGCAAAGATTTCTGACCTAAAGGAATGAAGTCAGCAGATGCTCAGGGAACAAGCAATAGGGGTCTGGGAGGATTTTAAGGCCCGCAGCTCATGACAAACTAAAATCCTTCCCAAGCAGATTGACAATTAGCTGCTCAGCTGTGTTCTGGTGAGATTTCTGAGGACTCAAACAATTCTTGGTGGTTCAGAAAGAGAACTTCACCTCCTGATATGCCTCATGTCCCATCAGCTGTGCAGGGGCTGTCAAAACAGATGGCAGGGTTAGCCCCCTGCCACTGAGTACAAATGGGAAATTCAAGGGCCACTTAATGGCTGCAGAGCCAAGAAACATTTGAAAACTTACTTTCACATTGAATACACCCCAAAGAACACACTGTTACAATGCCAGGACTCCTTGGCTATGGCCGAACTGAATACTGCAAGAACAGACGTTCCACAGCTCTCGCTTCCAGCCAGAACCAGGAACTGCTGAGGTGCACGAAAAATAAGATGTAGCAGCTGACATGGCTTTCAGGGCTTTGGGAAGACATGTTCAACAGCTGGGTCAGTCCAGCAGAACAGGGTTTTTTTGTCCAGTGCTTCCTGAAAATCTACTCTGCCATTCAATTGCTTTTCATATACCAAAACAAATATTATGTTAAAAGCAGCCATGTGCATTAAGTATACCAAGAAGCTAAATGAGAAAATATCTGTTTTTTCTATTAAAAACATGCTGGCACGTTACGCTGAAGCAAGTTTCGCAGCACAGTTAGGCCAGATGGGGAAACTGTGATGTGTGTAGCTGAAGGGTTTCGGTTGCCGGTGGCATGGCTACGAAAAGCAAAACCAAGTCACAGAGATGCCTTAAAATGCATCGAGTGAAATAGGTACTGGGTGCTGATTAATAATGAAAAAGGTTCTTGCTGTAATCTAAATAATTCATTGTTAAACAAGCAGGTGTTACTGGCCTGAGTTTGGAGTAAGAACATAGGGAAAGCTCCTACAAAGTGTTTGCAGTAGTGATCAGTGCTTTACATTGACCCTAATCAAGATCCTAGTTATTTAATCATGTACTAGTCTGTAAAGGCAGTTTTTTCCTGTGGAATGGGTGCAAGGGAAGGACGGTGCTCCTCACTGCAGTGCAGTCAGTGCACTCTTACCCTGCACCGTGTCTGTCTCTACCTGTGCACCCTTTGCCCATATATTAGGAACTGAGCACACAAGACCGGAGGAGTAGCACTGCTGAAAACATAACTGACCTCTCAGTCTTGCACACAAGGGCCTGCCATCAGGTTCATAGTGTTTCTTTCTGGTCCTGTCTCACTGCATTCTCTTCTTCCTTCTTCAGGGAATATACAGGCTCAACTGACAACCAAGGGCAAGGGCTGAAAGATAACGATGGGGCCCAATAATTGTCAAACTGCCCCTTTTGTTTTCCTCAGCTTAACTTAATGACTTCCTAAGGATTAGTTAAGGCTACCAGACCTACTTTATTTTTCCCTTTCAGAATTTCATGAACCTACAGGATGAGTGTGGTGAGTGAAAGCCAAGTTGCTGTTAACCATCTCTTAAGGTAAGCTGTAAAGAAGCATTCCTGTGTATAAAGAAGCTCGCAGAGCTGTGGGAGCTAATCACTAATACTAAGGATCTTGAGGATCTCCCTGACAGGTCACAGCTTGCTTGGGAGTAACACATTTCAGTGCCTCTTTTCTTGACAGTACCTGGGTTTAGTTTAGTCTGCTGTTACCCAAATACCTCTGTAGATGAGAATTTATCTTGAAGGAAATGGCTGCAGAGATCCAAATGAAATGGTAAAGAATTATGGCTGCCAAATTTGTTTACATAGATGAGGTTTTACACTAACAAAAGTCATTCCTTGACTGAAATACTTGGAAACAGTATAAAAGAATAAAAGTGGATGTACAAAACTAGAAAGAAAATGTATCATTTAAAACAGAAAATATCTCCAAGCGAATTGCATTTTCTGAAGTCTGACTTAGAAGAAAGGTATCTCTTGTTGGTTTTGTGAATGTGTTCAGTACTGTACGAACAAAGGAAATGCTCCTTTCCCTTAAGACCTCTATAAACCTACATTCTGCCACTCTAATATGCAACATTTTATTTCCTGATATGTTGTGGCTATTCAACCTGTAAGCTTAGATCATTTTGCTCAAAGACAATTAAAATGTATCAACTTGCCTAGTTTACCCTCCTAATCAAATTTGTCCTCATTTGGCAGGGCTCCTTTCTAATTTTGACTTACTAAATTATCTGAGAAAGATCAAAGGTGGCCTCCTGTTTCTTATTACACAGGATCAACAGAGCAGATAATTCAAGGTCTGATAAAATATCTCAGGGAATTCAGCTTCACGTAATAAGTATTACTGTTATCAGGCCATTTTAAAATAAGAGTTAAATTCCCAATTCTTTTGTAAACAACCTCGATAAGCTATGCTTAGCAATTACCTCTTTCCTGTAGAACATGGTGTTATTTTTGTTTGGAATTTTAAAATGCACCATGTCATTTTAAGTTGGTAAGTTGTGTGATTTACTGGCTGTTCCCGATGGATTGTATTGGCACCCCGGCAGGACTGCACTCGAGCGTTCTTCCCTAAAATACAGCCAGCTCTGAGAAAACAGCTCTATTCTTGTGAAAACAGCATTTATGTATTTCTTTTGCATGTTTATCCTCAGCATCATCTTACTGGGAACTTGTTTAATCTGCCAAAAACCCTTCTGAACTCTGACTGCAAGCTGTGCTGCAGTCCAAGCTTCCCATGCAAATTCCATATGACTCCAGGTAGGTTGAGAACTCCAGTTCTCCATGCGCGTTATCCCCCCCTTACGACTGCTGCGCATTTGCTCATCGTCCTTGTCATCTACCAGGCTGCATGACTTTGATCTAGGCAGTTTGCTTTCAGTCTTACCTCGCTGTTCACAACCTCATCTTGCTGAGGAGTCTTACCCAGGTGCCTTATCCTGAAAACTCGGGGCTCTTTATTTGTTTGATTAATTCCCATGGCTTGCGAGCGATCCAGCTTTTGCTCAGGCGCTGCTCGGAAGGCTGGTGCATGCCTCTGCACTGCTTGGGTTTTCCTTAGTCAACATATGGACTATAATATATTGTTTGTTTGGAATCTGATGTCATGGGAAAAACTGTTGCTTCAGTCAATATGGAAACTTGCCCAGATATGTTCAAGTTGTTTCTTCCTTGACTGTAGTATCTGCTTGAAACTTTTCACTTGCCTTCTAATGGTTATTCCTGCTCATCCACAGGCTGTTTCCAGTCCAAATATAGTGCTACTTGATTGAAAAAGTTCAAGAAGCAGTTCTCTTTTTGGCACATGTTTAACAATCCCGACTAAATCCCCTCTGAAATTCCATGGTCCGGTTTGTCACAGAAGGTCACGGGCTTGCTAAGGCTGTCCCTCCGGACATTTCAGCTACTCTTGTGTCTGCACAGCTACAAAAACTCTGCTGAAATCTGGAATGTTTTTCAAGCCCTTTTCTCCCCTCCCTCTGAGGAAGCAGTGACCGAGGGTATCCTTGTGAGACTCCTGCTGACCCGCGATCTGGAATGTGCAGCCGGTTCAGGGCTGTGCCCTGCATCGGGGTCCTGGGCTTGGGGTTTGTTTTTTGTACCGAGGAAGCCTTTCGGCTGATATTTGAGAATGACTTTAAAGGCACAGCTAAAGGGATTTTGTTTGCTTGGCTGCTTAACTAAAGGATATCAGTCAGGGCAAACTAATGTAACTCCACTGATATTAACAGAGCTCAGATATAATAATTGGAGAACAACTGGAGAACAAATTCTAGGGAAATTATTATACAGGCTGAGTTTAAAAGGCTCTAATGCTGTCTAATAATGTTAGGAGTCTTTAATAGCCAACTGATTTCTAATTAGCTCTTCCTTTCCTGTCAACTTTTCTGTTCTACCTGTATTGTTGATACTTCTGCTGTAAGAGAACAAGAACTCTGTTCAAGATAAATCTGCCCTGAGCTGTGCCATGAGATGTGCAATACCTGCTCTGGACCAGAAGCTCAGCAGACTTCAGGGCTTGCATGTTCCCCTTGGAACACTCAGGAAATCAAAATGGAACTCCTTCTGGCTTGTAAATGCCAACTGGGATTTTTCTGTAACTCTTAACCCAGCTGATTAGGAGTCAGTTTTCCTGGGGACAAAGTTAATGTTCCAATGTGAGGGTTATCTCACTGCCAGATCTCAAGCTCCTCTTATAAATCATTATGGCTCCTCAGAAAACAGATGAAAAATATGGATTTTGGCAAAACCATCCTTCACTAAGTTTCTTCCAAAAATGGCTGAACTGTTTCCTATAAAACTTTACAAATAAATAAATAAACCCCAAACAAACCTGTACAGTGAAAAGGGACTAAGATATCCCAGCTTTTCTCAGGCAGTACTCAGCAGAGAGGGGGGGTATCATTTCACCAAAGAATTAAAAACATGCTTATATTGTATTTAAATAAAGCATATTCTATTATCTAAAGCACTTAGGATTTGAACTCTGTGGGGAATTTGGTTATAAAACAAACACAGAGACCTTGTGTAAGTCAGTCTGTTCTGGACACCCTTAAGTTGCAATGAAGAAGATGGCAAAACTTAATTAATCTACAAATGGGCTCTAAATAACTATTTGAACTCAATCTTCCTTTTATTCAGGAGTCAGGCCAGTGCTTTATGTTACCTTGCCCAATCTATTGCCTTTCCAGGCCATCTGTCTACACAGTCTCAGTTATCCCCTTAGCTGCTCCTATGGATACTATGATGGGGGAGAAACCAGGAGCCAGGCGGAGAATATTGGGACACCTTTGTGGCATTCCATGGCTTTAGCTCAGAAATAAGTCCCTGCCCCTTAGGAAGAGCACTTGGCAGTGACAAAGGTGCATGTATTCTGATGCTTTGTGTCTATGACTAGTGTTTTTAAAATAATGGAGGCGATATCCAGGATATTTTTGCTATTTATAAGTCCCATTGTTGCAGCTCTCTGGGGATGATTAGATTGGATGACTTCAGTGGTGTGATAGCTATTGATATAAATAGCTTTCCAGGAGATTTCCTTACGACTTCAGACCAAATTAACCAGAGAGAAAATAATTGCTGTAGGAGCTTAGTTACCTAGCTGTTTTCTGAAAACCAGCATAAATCAGAGATAAAAACCTTTAAAAGCTAATCTTTGAGTGTCTATGCTTTTCATAAAAAAACCTAAAACATCAATTATCAAACACCTAGGTCCCATTTCCATGAGTCACGGGATCCTCAGTTTCTCAAGCATTTCTGAATATTGTGCTTTCTGAGAAGTTTAGAGAAAAAAGGAGAAATAGTCACTTAGATGAAAACAAAAATAAGTGATCAGATCAATGAGTTGTGAGGGAAATCTGGCCATGGGAGAGACAATTACCCAAAACTCTCCACTTATCTGAAGCATACCTAAAGGGTTGCTGGTGGAAAAGCTCTTTCCTTTGAGACTTCCAGTGTTTCCTGGTTTCAGCCAGGGGAGGAATAGTGGAAGAAGTGCCTCTCACTCTATTTTAATCCCTGACAGAGGGATGCAGAGGCATGATGTGTGTTGAAAAGAAATTCTAAGTGCTCTTTCACGTGGGTCCACTTTGTTCCAAGTTCTGGCTGTAATTTTATATCATGTTTTTAGGTACTAATGCTGAGAATTGTTTCACTCTCCCTCGGGAGGACCAAAGATTTCCAAAATAACCGAAGGTAAAGCTGCTTATCATTCTTTCCCTTTTCTGACTTCATGCCCCCAAATGCCCAATCTTTGTGTGCCGGTGCATGTGTGTGTACAAGCACAACCTGGATAACCTCCTCAGATTACCTGTGAAAACTGGAATTCTTAGACCTGATTATTAATTGACTGAGAGACCTTGGGTGTCATAAGTCTGCCCCTCCAATTCAATTATTTAATCAGAAGAGACTTGCTTTAGCTAGCAACAGAAAATGCTGAAATCTTTGAGGTGTTCTCACACTTTACAACTTTCAGCTACACGATTTAACATGGAAAGCTTCTTCTAGCCCGTAACAGGAGTGCAGAGGGCATCCTACAAGGATCTGCTTGATTTATTGAGCAGACAGATCCTACGCAGCTTTTTGAGGTAATTTTACTTCAGCAGAATGGAATTAGCTAAGTTTGATTCCAAAGAAATGCTCACCAGCCCTTGGCATGTCGCTTGCCACACGGAATCGCAGGTGTTCCTCAGCGTGGCAGTGCTCCATGCACCTTGAAACTTCCCTCTCCGAGTGACAGCCCTGTTTCTCTTGGAGAATATTTCAGAAGTGTTTGAGCCATCTAAAATTGGAAACCTCCTGAGAGTGAGCTAATCCCTTGGTCAAGGAAATAGGAATATATTTGAAATTTAGTAAGACCTCAGAGACTTGCTGAAGTCACCTCATGCTAATCAGTCAGCAAGACTTCAGAGTGGGAACAAGGCTGGCACCAGGCACTCCCTGATGGCAAGGGAATGCAGTCCTTGCCTGCCATGGTAAAACTGGGGTGTTGCTTAAGGTAAATGAACTGCAATGAACCTTTAAAAAAAAAAACAAAACATAGTTATTCTTAACTCACCTCTGTAATGAAAATGGACGGGATTACTTAGTATGTTTGGGGTGAAATATGTGACCAGTAACAAATGCTTCTGAAAAGTGTGGGAAATGCAATCGCAGAATCACATGCAATAATCTACGCCCAAGGGAATGTTTCCCTTCATTAGAGGCTGTTTATAATTTGGCATGATAGACTTGCATCTTTTCAAGACTCTTCTCTTCTCCAGTTTAACCGCGGTGACACTGCCAGCCTTGGTGTAAACACTGGGGGACGCAGACATGCCTGGGGAAACGGGGGGAGCTGCGCTTTGTGAGACATTACACCTGCTAAAAGATACTCCTTAGGCGATCTGATTATAATGAGAGTAGCTGACAAAAGGAAAAGATATCCAATGTAATACTCCAAAGGAGCAATTTGATCAAATGTGTTCCTGCACCTACTGCAGACTGAAAAGCTGCCTGAGTTCTGGCCTAGTTTTCTAACCAAGATGGTTTTTTGGGACGTAGATAACGAAGAATGTGTCTTAAAAAAGAGTGTATCATTCCCCCAATTAAATGTGTAACTGCAGTGCTGTTTCCTCAATCGTTCCAGCCTTCAATTGCCTGCAGATTCCGAATGACTTGGAGCATGTCCCTACAAAACCCAGAGCCAAGGCTGTTTCAAAATTTGGTTGGTGTAATGAGCATTTCCACCCCTCTAAAACATGTATTACTGTGGGTGTCCTTCCCAAGTGTACAATAAAGGCTGCAGGAGCTGCCACCTGGCAGAGTGGGGTGTTCCTGCCTCCTTTTCCCGTGCTGCTGCTGCTCCCTGGTGTGAGGGAGAGGTCATGGTAGGAATCCGTAATTCACTAGCCATGTTAGGGGCTCTTTGACTCACTATTACTCTCCACTGACTGTGATGATGGCAGAGAAAATTTATCCTAACTCACTCTCATCGCTGTCCTTGGAACTGGGAGAGTTTTTTATCCTGTATGAAATCTCATACAGACTTAGACACTTGTTCCGTGAAACCATCTTAGTTACTAAACAAAATCCTACTTTTCAAAGATCAAATCCAAAGTTAACCGATCTCTGCTGTCCTGCTTGATCTGGATTTAGTGCTTCCAAAAGATAAACACTATTACAGTCTATTTGACTCTACGTGGGGTAATTCCCCGTAGCAGGACGGTGATGTATTTGTTCAAATCAAGTTGATTTTAAACACTAAAAGCTAATCAGAAGTAAATATAGTAGAAGAAAGAATTAAAAATCTAACACTTCCCACTCTAGCTCCAAAGAGGTTTTTCTGACGTTCATGTCCTGACTTCTGACACATTTTCAAGTTCAGTAGAGTAAGTTGGTTATACTGGGTCTGAGCTTCAGAAGAAAGTGGTTTTCTTCCCTCTTTTTGATCAGAGATAGCTTTCAAATTAAAGAAAATTAAAAAAAAAAAAAGAAGAACAAATAAACTCTTCGTGGTCAATTTCTAGGGAAAAAAATGTAGCTTTGAAAAGCCGTTTGAGTTGCAAGTAGCCACCTTTGCACTCGAGGTGCTGCCAGGCTCAGATTGCCCATGGCCACTGTCTGAAAGCTGATGGAATTGCAGTTCCATCTGCCAGCAGACGGTGAGCAGGACAAGGCAGGTCTCCCTTCCCAGGGATCTGCACTGCCTTCACCACAGGCCAGAAGGAGGAAGGTCATGCTATGGGAACACGGCAGACCCTGCACACTGCAGCTGGTGCTTGCGATATACCTGCCTTCACGTGTCCTCTCCTGCCATCCAGCAAAGCAATTTTATTGCAAATTACGAAGCAAATTGATTGATGTCTAAGTGCCTTGTTGCATCTTTTCTGTGAGCCCTTTGAGCTGTGGGTTTGATTTCCAGGCTTTCTCGAGGAGACCTTGCTGAAGCATTAATAAGGTACCACAACCACTGCAGCGGCTTCCGGGCTTTGATATTTATGTTGGCTCCTGACACACCGCAGGTAATCAGGTTTATCTGCATCTGTTTACCTCATAAATTGTCAGGTAATTTAGTCTACAAAGAAAATGAGCAAGGGAACATGTGAAGGCTCTTGTGATGGACTAAAACAGCACTTCAGTGGCTCTGTGGGCTGTGCCACCCTGGAGATGGATGAAGGGATGAGGGCAGGGGGCATTTCCACATGCAAACCACATCACCCGTGTGCAGAAATGCAGACCTCGGGCCCTTCCTCTCCTGTTCACACTCCAGACTTCCCTTACTGGAAGGAGCTGGCATGTGACTGCATTTTTTGCAAATGTAATGGGTTGCTCTTGGAAGGATAAATCAGAAAGTCATAATAAAACACAGCAACCCAGGCAGCTGACATGTTTTAGAAGCAGCTGAAAATGAAATGAAAACGCCTTCAAACTCATTGTTCTCCTCAAAGAGGTTGTGTTAAATCTGTTCCTTACAAACACAGTAGGGATTCACCTTTCCTTGTGTTCCTGCAGGACAAACACCACTCTGTGGGGGTGGGCAGTTTACACTGGGGGGTGCTCCACATGGACGTATTTGAAATACTGTTCTTTAGACCTCAGTGCAAACAATTAGCTACTTCTGCACTGTATTCCTTGCTGCAATTTAACACCTCTTCAAACTCATTTGTTAATGAATTTTGTACTTTCTTGGACATTTTTTCCTTCCTTTGCTTTTAAGAGTATACTAGTTTATAATATCTAAACTGTGGTGCTTATAAAAGCTCTTCAAATAATTAGAAAAGGTTTGAAAAAGAAGTGAATGCAACAAAATCAATTATCCAGCATTCCAATGTGTGCAAGTGCCTTAGTTAGGTAATGGATCATCTGCAGCTCTTTATGAAAGGTTTTAGTGTACGTTTTAATTTCAAGCTTACAAAGAGTGGCCTCGGAACATTATGATACAACTTCAAGTATCTGCTGCCCTACTTCAATTCCCGTGGTGGTATCTTTCAGGAGTTCTCTGGCTTGCAAGAGGAGAAAAGGCTTTGATACATGACCAATGCCTTCAGGCACAGAGGCAGGGAGCTCCTGTCCCTGCAGAAATGAGGAATGGCAGCAGCAGACAGGAGGATTAAACTTCAGGGTGAGCTGTGGGAAATCTCTAGGTGCATCCTTCTTTTCACAGTTGCTTAACGAATCGATGGGACTGGAATTCAAGGTGGATCCTTCTTCAGGCTGATTCTAAAAGGGAATAACTATGGTGCTGACATGAACCACATACAATACTTTGGTGCTTTAATGAAAGTTCTTGGTTATGAGGCTCCTCTCAAAATGTGGCCCAAAGTCAGTGTATTTCTGAAGTAAGAGTTAATCAGATGAATGCTGATACCATGCATTTTGGTAAGAAAATGCCACTGCATACCTCTGAGCAATCTGAATAAATATGGATCCTGCAGCATAAATACAGTAACAAGTTGGTGGATTTTGGCACAGAGTAGAGACCTGTGACCTCTCTGGAAATTAGAAAGCAGGTAGGGAGTGACCCCTGTAAGTGCTTTACCTTTTATGCTCAAGCACAACCACAGGATTCACTGCCTTTATCTTAACATTCCAAGCATATAGATATGACAGAAAACAACTAGATAAGTTAGCACTGTGACCTTGGTCTCACCCTGATGTGGCAGCTCCATGTGATACCAGCTAAGGCTTTGTGTCACGATTTGTCCTTTGTGCAGCTCCCAAGTGCTCACAAATCTGTTGACTATGAAATTTGAGGATAAAAGCATTGTGGGAATTTAATAACAAGTCCTGGTTTGTTTGTTGATCTTGGTCCTAACATACATAATCTTCACTATTTTTGTACCAGGCTATTTAGAATGTACCCAATAAAAAGTGAGGACACCCAGAAGTAATTATTGCAATGGCTCACCTATTCCTAAATGCCACGTAAAAAAACTGAAGGAGAAAGTTAAATTTCCACATACAGACGCAGTGTGCAAGGATTAATTATTATTTTTGTTAGGAAACCACTGTAAGCTGATATTCACCATTGTAGATGCCCTTTTATTAATTTCGGTGCACCGGTAACCTAATGCTTGGAAGAAAATACTATCTCAGCAGTACCTCCATAATTAAGATCTCACCTCCCAGTGTCAGGCTGCCTGCAGGGAGTGTGCTGTCATGAGTCTAGACATGGTCTTGTGAGACCTGATATTGTTGTTTCAATGCACTAGGCAACTTCACATTCAGCTGGAACAGGGAAAAACGATAATATTATAGCCTGACAATGTTATTCTTTTAATGGATGATTGGACCTCTAACAAGGCAAGTTTTATGAAATTTGTATTGGCTTCATTTACAGAAAGTGTACCCATTTAGTGGTTCACTTTGACATAACTATTTTAATATTGCTGCTTGGTGCATAGGAATAGAATTGCTTAAATCTTTTTTCTTTATTTTTCTTGCTTTTGTCTTTAAAATGCTCCAAAGAATCTCTGTGTACAATGTGGTTTCAAACAGAAAAACATATTAATTTTGAACAGGCATTTTGTTTTAATAAGTATCCCTTTCAGGACTCTTGTGTCTTTATTGGTATGAATGGCACCGCTTCAAAGGATAGAGATAAATACTTCATTCTCAGCATTGAAAACAACCTCCTGTCAGCAGAAAAGCTTTTTGAACTGGTTGGAGCCTAGATCTGAGAAGTTCTTAATTTCTGACATCTCTTAGGCTCTCTCTTTTCTTTTTACCTTCCTTTCCAGCCAAGACAAATGACCCAGCCTTGTCCTGAGTGGGAGGCTGGGGCAGTGGGCGCAGGTCTGGGCCAGGTCCCAGCCCCAGCAGGGTCACACCCAGGCACCCAGAGCAGCACCTGCCCCTCGGTGAGGTCAGGAGCTTCTCTTTGGGGTTATGTGGAAACCTTTGGCGTCTGGTCTGGGAGCCTGACATCTAATTCCTGAGCTTAGGAACTCAGGTCTGGAACGTTTGACTGGACCTCTTTCAGCAGCGGGAGTGCACACAGATGTGGAACAACAACCTCTTGTTCTGAACAAGCTTTTTCTGTGAGTGAGATGTAGGTAGAAAATCCCACTTACTTTCTCAAAATGCTTTTTAGTTGCTGTTTCTTAAAACCTTTCCATTTTATCAGGCTTAGGCTAGGATGCAAAAGTCAATCTGAGCTCTGTCTGCCTGTTACACCCTCCCCTGAGGAGGAACATTTTGCCAACAGTATTGTGTGGGGCAGACAAGGGATTTACACTTGTGGCAGCTGTGCAGACCCAACAGGTAACACTGGAACTTCCCAGGTGAAGCAACAGGAATTGTGTGTGTAGAGATGACATTAAAACGTCCTTGTATGGTGTAAATTGTCCCTGGAAGGGAGGGGAATTAAAAAGCACGGCATTTTATTTGGCTGCAGCTTTCCTCTCTCCTTTCCACTAGCTCCATGCCTCTACCTGAGGGCAAGCACTGTGTGAACTCAGCTGGGCTGGGAAGCAACAGGAGCTGTATGGATCAGTGGCTGGAAATGGTCTGCAAAAAATAATATTTACATATTGGGAAAGGGTTTAGAGACCTTCTTTCTGTCCTGCTCAGATTTCAACTCTTTGAGCAGGACCCACAGAAGACCATTCTTGAAATGGAGCTCCTACTCCAGAATTGACATCGAGAATGACTGTTTGTTCAAACTAATGGACTTGAAATCTGTTTTTCTCTGGGAAATGTTTAATATCATTCCTTATGTTCAAATGAGTCGATAGGTCAGAGAAGTGAGTAACACTTTCACTAATGTTATGTTCTCTGTTTCTGAGGAAATAGCAAAGACAAAATGTTCACTGTGTTCATCCTTAGAATCTCTACTGGACTCCAAGGACTTCCACAGCTGAGGTGATAGGAAAAACAGCCTTGAAAAATTAAAGTTTAGGCTCCTCAGTAAGAAAAAGCAGGAGACTTCAGTTCACTACTTTGAGGATTCTTAATCCTTAGCAATAATTTTTTTAATATTTCAAAATAACTTTCATCCTAATGTAGTGGTCCATTTGGAAAATTTACAAATCTGAAATATAGTAATTTTTCTATCTTACTTGCTTTTACTTGAACTAAAACAGTGACAGTACGCAGGCTCATATTGCTGGTTTTAAGAGTGAAGGCCTAAAGAGACCCCTTGAAAAAAAAGTTTTAGAAAGTCAAATTGCTTCCATGGATGAAACATAAGTGAAAAAATTATTTAGCATGAGACATATTTTTGTACCCCCACCGAACCTCCGGTTTTTTTTATATTTTTAGTGCTGATTTGAACAACAATACCTTGTATTTCTTTCTTACGTGGAATGTTTTCAGAAGAAAACAGGCTCAGGTCTCACCCCGACACCTCAAAGGCTGCATTTCCTGCAAGCTGGTTCTTTCTCTCCTAGCCTGGCTTTTCTTTGAATCTCAAATAATTTTCAGTTTCACTGCCAAGAATTAAACTAACCCTTGTGAAACAGAGCTTGAAACATGTATTGATTTCAGGTTTCCTTTCTTCCTTGAAGAAAGAAACAGGTGCTTGTGAAGTATCCCTCAATTATGCAACAACCAAATTATTTTTCAATTAACAATTTAAAAAATGGTGTCTTTCTTTGCATTTTTCTTTATTAAGGTAGTTTATTTGTAGTATGTATACAGTAGAGACAAAAAGAATTTTTGGTGACTTACTGGGTATTTTGTATGTAACATATCTGAGTGGTAACCTCAAGAAAAGGTCAGATAAAAAAAATCATGTCTTCCACAATGAAATATTTAATTGGAAGGATTTGGGACAGAGTCCTTGGTCATATCCGAACTGACAGAGTAATGAAAAATGTCTTCAGCTAGAACACAGATGTTTCAACACAATTGTGTTTCACAGAAATGTTTCAATGGCTTTGTTTTAATTCCTGGTGGAAGCAAAAGCAGATCTGGAAACCTTGAATGCAGTCACAGGGTGGATTTGCTCCTGGGCCAGCTCTGCACTTCAGCCGGATGCCAGGTGCTCCTGCTGCCCCCAGCTCAGCACTCCTGCCTGTCAGTGCTACTGGGTTTATCCTGGGAAGCAGCACTGACATATTCTACCTCGTCATGCTGCTTGTCTGGAGACACTGATGTGTGCGGTCAGTCAAACATGATGGAAGGCCTGGGGGGGAAACAAGCCTTGGGCAGACTTTGGAGTGGACCAGATAGACTCGCTCCTGAGAGCAGCCCTGCTGGGCTCCAGACATGCTCACTTCCACAGTCTTTGATCCACTCCACTTTCCAACTCTTTGATCTTTTTCTTCTTTCGTATTCCTTTTGCTTTTCTCCTATTTATTCTCTTTGATTTTGTCCACCTACTCTATCCCTCTTTTTTCCTTTTTATTTCCATGTTTTCCACTCTTTCTCCTCCTGTCTTTTCCATATGCTTTCTTTCCTGCTCCTTCTTAATTTTCCCCTCTGAGTTCTTCCCCCAAGCCACGACAGCTTTCAGTTGCAATGAGAAATGACATATTGTGAAGGTGCTCTATCTTCCAACCTCTTCCCATGCTCACTCCGAGTTGGGAGCAAAATGTTCCTGGTGTGCTGCCAGCTGAACCTCTTGCAGTGCTCCGAAGCTGGCTCCCTCCCATGCATGTACTCCAGGGATGCACTCCCACAGCATGGGCTTTTTGTTGGCTGTTTCCTATGTGGCTGGCCTTCTCTTCCTTTCCGGCACAGGACCAAGCAATTATAAATCAAACTATTTACAAAAACTGTCCTTAAAGACTAGACGTTGCAAATCTAGTTATCAAAACATGCATCTTCCTGGAGAAAACGGCAAAAAACCCTCGTTATATCAGAACATATGTGTTGTTGACTTCTGTTTATCATGGAAGTTAGTCTTGTTTGAGACAGCAGCTTGATTACTGCGTTCACTCTTTTGGGTGGGTTGGGATGAGGTTTCGCATTATTTGCATTTCCTTTCAACTTGAGCATTCTATGGGGTTCTGACTATCATCTCCTCATGTTATCTAGGCAAAGTCAGACAGTCTTCCTTACTATGTATTAAGTAAAGATTTTATTCCACTGTATTTTGGCCTCTTTGCTTATCAGCTGTTCACATCTTGTAGGCTTCTTACTTGACATTTATTTGCAAAGAACAACAGATGCCATCTATTACCCTGACTATCATAAAAATTACTTAAGCCTTTTAGTGTATTTCTATTTGAAAGTACATTCTGAAATTGTGAAACTGCTCCTGCTTTCAGCATTAGTCTGCAAACAGAAAAAAAAAATGCATGTTACTTGGGGGGGAAGAAGTATGACAGAGACAGCAAACAGAACACGATGCAAACTCTTTGCTCCTTTGAATGATAATTGGGCCCAGTTTCTGGGTTTAAAATTAGATTCCCTTTAACATAAAGAGGCAGTAAGATGAACCATTCTGCGGTGGTTGTCAGCGCAGGGGGAGCACAAAGCTCTAGGAGGGGTGTTACGTAACACATCCTATAAACACTCCTGTTTTATAGTGCTTTATTAGTACATCTTCCTCCTGCTGCTGAGACTGCAGGCCTGGAGAGGTGTTCCTTATATAGCAGGCAAGCAGGGCTTTGCCTCTGCTGCTCTGCCAGGCTCTCCCAGAGTGTCCTGCTCTTGCCATGAGCCCAGAGAAGAGAGTTCAGTGTCCAGGAGAGTCGAGTCCCGCACCTTTACTGCGTTTCCTGTCACAAAGGCAGATTTGGGACAAGTTTAACCATTTATCTTGGACTAAACCAACATACTAACAGTAAACACCTTATCCCTGGGTTTATATTGGGTATATATCTTCAGGTGTGTTGTTTCTAGATGTATGATAAGATGAAAGAAAATGCAAGCTGGTGGGCAGGAGTATTCGTGTCCTGTTCCAGGCCAGGCTGCGAACAGCCCTGCTGTGTCTGGGCAGGACCTGGAAGGTTTTCTCTCAGTGACTCCACATGTGCCTGAGGTGTGGGGGCACAGCAGGCACTCACTGCCACACACCAGCTCATGTGGCCTCACACGACCATCCTTCCAACTCCTGCAGGACCCTGCAAGATGAGCTGGCAGGAGCTCCTGGCAGTGCTGCCCACAGATAAATAGCCCATCACTCCCTGCAACAGCATCAGAGAGGGATACGTGTCCTTCCCCGTAAGTCCTTTCACTTACTCCTTCCCAAGCTCCCGGCTGCCTGCTCGGGCTCTGCCCTGTCGCAGCCACCTGCCGGCCCCAGCACAGCTACTTGCAGTCGCTGGGCAGCTCTGCACGACAAACTGTCTTGTTTTAATTCTCCGTTTTCTCTCACGCAATACAATCCAGAGGATGCAAATGTACAAAGCAAGAGGGTTTTAATTTGTTCACATTTCCAATATGCCTGTAATTCATTTGCTCCTAAACAGAGACAACGGTCCACATGAGTGTAGTATTCAGACTTGAAATTTGGTTACTGGGAAGAGATGGAGGAAGGAGCTGGAGCTGGGCACTGCTCTTATCATCTGTAACTCCAGGCAGACTGGGCATGTTCTGGCCTCCTCCTCTGTCTCAGGTCTTCCAAATGGGACATCTGTCTCTCCATTATTTTGTTCCATTATGTTAGTTTCAGTCCTTACAAATTGTGATTGTTCCAAGTTAAGAGGAATGACCAGGGGAACTGCCCTTCAGTGACATGCAAGGCAAAATTAGCACAGGACTGAGCTCCACGTCTGCAGGGAAGCTGTTGAAAGAGAGACAAATATATATTTTATTAGCTGTGAGGTTGTTGTAGTAGTCATCCACTCCAAACAATAGTAATTCTAGTCAAATTTAGGCACATATCAAGTGAGCATGTTAAATAACAGGGGGAACAGATTCATTTATAGACTCAGTTACTCTTAAACCTGTCTGTACCTGTCTGTGCAATGGCAACAGTTCCAGGGCTTCTGTTTGAGAAGAATGAGGACTGCCCAGGTTTTTCCTCTATGAAAAGCACATGGGGTGAAATGGATCTCCCTGTGCCAGCCCCAAAGGGTGTTGTTATATCAGAGTGGGTGAGCAACCATGGGCATCTTGTCCGTCAGGCACAGTCTGGCCAGCATTCTGTATGGGAGACACGAACATCAGCACCATCCCACCCTACCAAGAGGCACAGCTTGAAGTTGGAGCACTGACCTCAAGTCCCTGGTCATAAAACAGAACAAAACCCTGGATAACTAGGAAGGAATTCCCATTTTGTTCTGCTATCTCCTTGGGCCAAAGGCCCCATAGAAATATCAATTTCTGTTTGGTATTTTTCTTGGTAGGAGATGTGGGCAAAACCCTCTCAGAGGAGAAGTTTTTTTCTGGCTACCTTCTGAGCAACTCTAATCACATCACACTTTCTGACTCTTCAAAGATCCCACATATCTCTCTGTTCACGTCTCGTGTCTGGATGTGTTTGTTGTATGGTGGTGATTTACCTTCAAAGCATAATTCTGGGAATTCCCCAACAGCCTGCGATGAAGTGCACAGACCTGGTGACCACAGCAGGTTTTTCCTCACATTCAAGTGCCCCTGAGTCAGAGAAGTCGAGACCTTTCCTGGGGAAACAGAGCTCTTTGCCAGTGCTTATTTTGTTGCAGAGGGTTTTGTTGCAATAGCATTGAGGAAGTGGAGATCCCTTTCTTCAGGTGCTTCTTCCACGCTTCCCTGGTCCCTTTTTGATTTTTCAGCTGTCCCATACTACTTAACTGGCAGAACAATAACTCTCTCTTAGCTATTTTTCTGAAAGCAGCTGTGTAGTGGCTCTGGAAATATGGATTGGTTGTGTGGGAGTTCAGGAGAGCTGAAGCATGTTCCAGTTTGCAGCCCTGCCTGTTTGTCTCGGACATCCATGGTCCCACCGTGGAGGCCAAGGATCGCTTCCATCAGCGCAGATCCTGGCCCTGCATCCTCGCCAGGCTTCTGTGCTCATTTTTTCCTTCTCTTCTTATCCTTCCACATGAATTCCAGGTCCTTTCGTCTATGCCAGTGTGAAAGTGTTTCAAAATCCAAAGTAACAGTCTCACTGTGCTGTTTTGAAGGCAAAGCAGAGACAATAAAAGCAATATTGAGCCATAATCCAGTTTTAATGAGATTGTGGAAAACATAACAGAGGAGCAGGGATGAGACTCGGAACAACAAATATTTACCTAC
The DNA here is from genome assembly GCA_013396735.1 of Grallaria varia. NCBI lineage: Eukaryota > Metazoa > Chordata > Aves > Passeriformes > Formicariidae > Grallaria > Grallaria varia. Next base: position 331,791 of record VWZG01010841.1, read on the forward strand.
TGTGTGCAATAAACTTGCTCATGACAGGCTGGGATTCCATTGCCCACCAGTGGACATGGGATCTTTGTATCCAACAGTCACATAGATCATGAGATCACCTGTGTTATATACACTTGATTTAACATAAACTAGAGCACCCTGGTAAATTCTCTTCCAAGAAACTGCTTAACTGGGATTTCAGTAAGATCAAGAGACTAAGTTTCTGAAAAGTAACATGTTTAAAACAACCAAAATGAAAAAAAAAACAAAACCAACAACAACAAAAAAAACAACCCCAAAACCCCAAAAAAGCCATAAAGAAATATGACTATCCTGATAAGAAATAGCTTTTTAAGAATGAATAATTTCCAAGGCAAGTTTAATTGCAGTAATAGAACCGTGGAAATATTTTGCTCAAAGATTTAAGCATAAACTTTTTTTTTTTGTCAGTCCTAATGAAAATGCCACTAATAAATAAGTCTAACTTAAAAAGTTCATTTTTACAGAATTAGCGTGGGCTTCCTGTTATGGTGGAAAGAGCACAAGTTCAGCTGAAATTAAGTTTTGGGCTAAAGGGCACGTTTCTATTTTAGCTGTCCTTTAATATCTCCCTATTAAATTAGTGTTACATATACTAAGCTTTAGCACAGTTCTATTTTTTATCCATTTTTTACAGTAGGCATAATAAAGGGACAGAACTTTAAACTGTTAGATTTGCACCCTTGGTAATTATTTTTCTTAATGTATTTTGGGTATGTGTCTTTCAAAGGGTGTGCTAAAGCAAGAAAAGAGATTTAGGAGATGAATAGTAAGTAATAGAAACCAAATAAGCATCTAAAACTTATTAAAATGGGTTAAGCTCAGAGGAACAGGACCTTTAGCACTAGATTTTAAAATAATTTCAAAGTGATGGAAGGGAATACCTAACACCTTCTGAGGAGCAGCCCTAGAACCTGTCAAACATACAAACAACAAAATAGATACTTCTACTTGAAATCAAGTTAAAAAAAGAACAGGAAGAATGTTTCCTGTTGAATGTATTTTTGTGCAAGGTCCATGATGACCTCTTAGGAAGTAATGTGAAGAAAAGTTGTGCTGGCAGGTGGTGCCGTGTCGTAGAGGACTGTGTGCTGTGGCAGGAGTTATTAATGCCATGGCTGCAGTAAGGGTATGATATATTTGGGAAAGAATGATAAGGAGGCACAGGTCTTGGTCACACTGCTTTTGTATAATCAGACTTCTGACATTAAAAGAGGGGCTGCAAGAAATGGCTGGGAAATTCCACTCTATCCGAAGGAGCTGATTAGAAAAGCACAAGTTTTGTGTATTTGAACTAAATTTTGTGAGAGGGGCTCAGTGCCTGCATTTGCAAGGAATGCAGCAAGGAAGGGGCACTCTGCCTAAAGCAGTGCAGAGTGACAGCGGTTTGTGTTTCTGTCCTGTGCCAGACATCTCCCCAAGCCCACACCACAACCCACAGGTCATGCCTTTGCTATTCCCCAAACTGCGGTCCGTCCTCCTGGAGGCCTTTGCTGAGCTCAGATGGACAACCTGTGCTCGGTCAGAAGGGCGTTTGGACTTCAGACAGACACAGCATGTTGAGTGATACAGTATTCCCTGTGCTGCAGGCACCTCTCTGGCCGCGTCTCCCAGCTCATCCCACTGCTGCCCTCCTGCTGCCCGTGCCAGCAGCCCAGAGGGTACAGGCTGCTGCAGTGACAGTGGGGTCTGAGGGCAGCTCATGCCCCTGCTGGATGCAGGTTACAGAATGAACTTTGAATTTCTGTTCATTGCAGCGTAGAAGAAAAGAGCCTTGCCAGTGCTGTGCAGGGGGAATGTCGCTGACAGTGGAGCAAATCCAGGTTATAAAGGCAGGATGACCCCAGTGGTGGGTACCAGCTGTGATGCCTGTGAGGAAAGACCATGCATGAGGTGCAAATGGACAGCGGACAGCAAATACCTCACAGTTAAAAGCAGAGTGGAACTGAGAAACTCGTTAATAACACCGGCGAGTGAGGCCAAAGCCGCACGGTCTCGGTCACCTGGTTGCTGTAACCCATATGGGCTTTTCTCAGGAACAGTCCGTGATCACACGGACCATATGTGCAGCAGCATCTCAGTGGAGTGAGCTGCTGGTCTGAACTACTAATTTCCTGAGTTAGTGGTGTTAGTCTGAGCCAAAGTGATATTAATTTTAATTGGGGCTGAATGAAGGAAAAAATATTTCCATTTGTTCCACTAAAGCCCCCAGATTTCCCTTTTGGCTCCATATGGAGAGCCTTACATTAATTTTCCCATGGATTTCTATTTGTAGAAAGAGAAAGCAGCAGCAATGCCCATGTGTACTGAGAGGTGTTCACACTCCACAGGTAGATGTGATTATTCAGAAAGCAGCTTGTACATTTGGTGGTTTGTAAGCTGGAGAAGAGAATGAGCAACAAAAAAACACACCCAAGGGACCACTTCCACAATGGAAATTCAGAAAAGCAAACCTCTAAAGTGATGAGAAGAACTCATGTGCTATTCATCATCTGAAGTAGTTTTATTTGAACCATCTGCTGGGTGATCCATAGTTATAACAATAAAACACCACTAAAACCCGGGTGTCTTCAGATCATCAAAAACAGATAACAGGGTTGCATTCCATTAGTGCCTCCCAGGTTTTGAAGTATCCATGAAGAAGTGAGCTCTTCAAATTAAATCCTTATCGGGGATATTGGGGCTACGGCACAGCTGCAATGTAGTCTGCAGTTCTTTGGAATCGCTTGGATGCAGCAGGAGCATTTCCTGGCTCCTTCCTGACCTGAATGTGCATTTTCTTTACGTAGAAATCAAGGTACAAAGGGAAGGAGAGGAGGGCACGAGGGGAAACAGACCCTGGAGTTGAGGGGTTCCTTTGGGCAGCCCCAGCCCTGCGATGGGCCACTCACGTTCCCTCTGACACAAGAAGTAAGGTCACGTTCCAGCAGTGCATTTTTACAATCCATTACATTTCCCCTTGTTATCTCCATGCTGAATCCTGCAGATAACGTGTTTTCATTCAAGCTTATCTTCCAAAAAGTTAGCCAGTCTGGAGCTGAAGAGAATGAGAGATGGACAAGCCACTATTCCCCATTCTTTCTTCAAATTAAAGTGCTGCTGAATAGAGATTTTTAAGATTTTGGGGAAGAGTGAGTTTCATGATATTTATTTCCATTTTCTATCTGAGAGGCTGTGAAAATTATTTTTCCTCGTGAGGGAGATACTGAAACCTGAATTAAAGCACTTAAATTAAGCAGTATGAAAATACACAAAACCTTTCCACATTGGCTGCATAGGGAATTCGGCTGCTGCCTTTAGGAAGACTGTGAAAACACCTAAAATGAGAGCTCCAATATATACACGAAGTAGGTCAGGTTCTTCCCTCTGCTGCAAATTTAAGAGCTTTCTCTTCCTTGATAAAATCTACCTGGCTAATTAGCTCTGCCTTGTCACATGGCACCATCTCTTACATTAGGCAGTAACTTGACAAAATCGGTTTTTAAAGAAGTGTGTGTTTGTTAGAGAGTGAGTTTTTGAGCTATCACTGCAGCGTGTCAGACACTGAGGAGGAAGACACTGTTTTGAGAATTCACATTTGTTTGAAGCACACCTGCACCTGAGTGACTTCTTTCACCGGGAAGAAGCTTATTCTTACTATTAAAAAATAGGCAAAAAATGATGATGAATCTTTTCCTTTGTCTATGCAACATATCTAAAAAGAGTTTACACTATAATTAGTATGTGTGGAGAAAATTGAAACTTGCAAGTCACGCTTGTTATCCTGCTCAGGGCTTAGAAACAGGACCTATTTTTTCTTTATTAGCTCTTCCTCCGTGTAGTCCCTTGAGTCAGAAACTCCCTCAGATGTGGGAACACAGTGTCTGATAACAGAAAGGCCTTGATCCTGCTGGAAGTTGTGGAAAACTCTCAGGGAAGCAGTAAGTCTTGCTGAGCAGAGCACAGAGAAGCCGCACAGTTGCTTTGGATTTTTGTGGTTTATTCTCCCTGAGGAATGTCCCTCACCTCATACCCCCACACCACTGGGTTGAGCGATGGGAACACTGCGTTCTTCCAAGGTGATGGGATGCCCCTGCAATCCCAGCGTGCCAGCTGATTGATCTCTGTTGCCACAGGAAGAAGGATGCTCCAGGATGCTGGAACCAAGCAGCTGGGCTCTCCTTGCTGCATGTGCTCTCCACAGCTGTGGTCCAGACAGCGGTACCTGGAGCTTGACCAGCTTCTTCCTCCCCTTTTCGCTTGTTCCATCTTTTCCAGCTTTTGGATAAATTTTCCTCATCCTCCCAGCTTTCAGGCAGCAGTGATAACAGATCATTGCAGGGACAGATTCATTTATCCAGATCTCTTTTAAAGGCTGAAAAGGATGGACTTCAAAGGCAGGGGAAGGGGATGCAGTGCAGGTGAACAGGGGAAAAGGATGTGCAGTCAGAATAAATTAGCCCTTCTGTATGCAAGCAAAGAAACTGACTTCTGTCTGCCTTTTCCAACGTTTTGCTACAACAGCAGAGGTGAATATAAAATGGGAAGTTTAGAGCTGAGCTGGTAGAAAGGCCAGATCTGCCAAGGAGGAGGTGGACAGGGGCACATGGCTGGGATGTGTAACTCCTCTGCTGGGAAAAACCAGTTTATGGAGGCAGGGGGTACTGGTGCTGAGACTGCATATATACAAACACTGATGTCCTTTTCATATCCTAAATCAGTGTATCAGGGAAAAGTCTGGCAGCAGTACAGTTAAAAGAGAATTTTACCTTTTTTTAAACAACACCTCAGCTTACAACTGTATTTCTTTTCTCATCTCCACACAAATATTTAAAATAGTGAAGGAGAATGCAGGATATTTGTCCCCTCTGTGACAACACCGATTTAATTCAGTTTGGCTTTCCTTTTTTTGTTATAAACTTGTACATTGTTGGAGAACAGGGTTTTGGGGATAGCACTGCTATTTTCTTATTTCTGGTTTATCCTCAGGGCTTTGAATTATTCATTTGTCAGCATCCATCTTATCTGTGTTGGGATCAGTGTATGAGAGTTTTAGGGAAAAAAATGGACTGAGTGCTGTGAAAGAAACACATGCACCCTTTGTAGGAAAAAAGGGAATGCATTTATTATGAAGAATGGAAGAATAGCTTGGAGTCCTGCTGTCTGCAGAGATACAATATGGTCAAGAAGTTCCTCTCCTAATATTTGATTCATGTGATCTTTCTCAGAATATCTGTGTCTTGACTACAAGTTCATGTGCTAAAAAAATAACATTATTTGTTGTGAATCTGCCTCCTTCTGCCTTCATCTGAGGTTCTCTACCTCTTGTGCTGGAAGAAAGAGGGAGCAACTATCCCACCATTTATGATTTTACAGGGTATTTTATCTTCCCTCAGACACCTTTCTTCCAGCCTGAGGGTCCAGTCTATTTAACTGCTCTGCAGATGGAAACTATTCCCTATCTTTGATCTTCCTTCTTTGAACCTTTTCCAAGTCTGTCTAGGGGAAAGGTGGGTGGAGGTACGGGATGGACAGATGGAAGAAAGGCAACAGACCAAAGCTGGAGCATCCAAAATGTGGGTGTAAGAGGCTACAGTGTGGAATGATGGGCTCTGCTTTGTTCGTCGTCCCTTCCCTAATAATTTTCAATTCCTAGTCTCTTGTCCTAAGCATTGAGCTGATATTTTTACTTACCTAAAATCATTCCAGAATCCTACTCCCAAGCATATTAGCCTGGGGCCCATCACTTCTTACAGAAATCAGTGAATCCTTGCTGCACTTTTATTTACTGATTTTTACCTGCCATCTTCCTGCCTTAGCACTCAGCCTTGTAAGGTCTTCTGCTGTGCCAGGAGGAGAACCTTGCAAATACTGCCTCCTTGCCTTTATTTCTGCTGTGTGTGGGTAGCTTGGAGCATCTGGGACACAGCCCCTTCTTTGGGATAAAAAGGATGCTGTGGATGACCACTTGCATCCTCTGGGCTCTGTTTTCCTGCCTGACATTTCCTGGTCAGAAATGGATTCTCTGTAGCATTATCTTGACAAGGCAGTTGTCACAAATAAGTGCAGGCAAAACAAAATGTTCCAATTGAAACTGTCCTTGCATAAATTAACAGGGAATAAAGTGAGAGGACCTTTATGGCCCCATTGCCATGCGCTGTTACAGCATTCGGCGCCACAGCTTTGCTTAGTGTTTGTGAAACGATTCTGCTGTGATTTACATAAATTACTGTGGATCATTTCTCACTTAGGATGCTTTAATTCTCTACTGATTGCTGATTCTGTTTGAAACAACAGCTCCCTGCCTCAGTCTCCAAAACTGAACATGCAAAAGGATTTTACATGACAGTTGTGACAGTAACCATAGCCAGAAAGTATGAATAATTAAACATTTGGGGTTTTTTTACTATTTTTTAAGGTAAAAAGCATTGTCTACCACCCACCACCATTGCATTAGAACCACTGACATTTAGGATAGAGAGCACATCTGGATACACAAAACATTTCCTATTAAGTTGTCTACGTTGACATGATAAACTTCCTAATTGGGTTATTCCATTCCATCTCTTTTTATGGCTCCCTAGTCTGTACTATTTTTATGAATAGTTGATGCTGTGCTGTACTTATTAATATGCTTCCGCAACCTAAATGGCATAATTATCTGGAAGGTTCAATTAAAAGGTAATCTAGCAGGAGGTAGGATTCCCAATTACTGAGTGTGGGAAAGACACCTATTCTGTTCCCACCATCTTTCATCTCAGACATTATTGAATCGGTCTTTCTCCCAAATAAAATGTAGCTTTTCATCCCTGTGGAGGAAGGAGAGAGGTCATGGAGGCCTGTGGAGACCATATATAATGATGTCTATTTTTGCCTCCACTTTTCTTTTAAGATACAATTAAATCTGTAGTACACTCAAATTGCAGACACTCTGTGCACTCTCTCGTAGGCAAGACAGAAAAATAAATTCTTTTCATTGCTGGTTATTGTAATAGAAAAGCAAGTTTTCTACTTCAGGTTCATTAACCAGGCCTTTACTGCATTAGAAGTTTAAAAAAAATTAATTTACATTTTATTTCTTACAAGTGTTTCACTTTGGAAACTTGTAAATGGGTGCCACCACTCTTTCAGAAAATGTCAGAACATTTTGACAGATATAAATCTGTAATTTAATAATCATAACTTAAAGCTCCAGACATAATTTCCAGCAACGATGATTGTGAATAGTGCCAGGGATTTATTAGTAGTCTGCTTTTCTTCCAGAGAAGTATTCACAATAGTTATCTTAAAATCAAGCTTTTGAAACCATAATATTTTCCATTAATGCTGGTAAATGAATGGCACTAAAGAATTGATTTTTTTTTTCCAGTTTCTTTTTTTACCAGGAAGGCACAAAGCTGAAAAATTTATTTTTTGTAGTCTTTTCTATTTGACATATTAAGAGGCCACTGAGGGTGCACAGCAGTGTTAGGCTCATCACGTCTCTTTATTATACCCAGATTGCTCCTTTTGAGATGGATTTGCAGGATTTCTGATAAAAAAGCCCATTTTAAGGAACCTTACTTTGAAAAGAATAAAAACATGCACCTATCCACAGTGTTTTTCAAAAAGCTTTTAATGAAATATTAGTCTATCTCCATATGATTGTTATTTTCATGAAAAAATGTCTTGGACCACCCAGCTTTTTTCGCTATTAATTATTGGTTTCGGTGTGTGTATGGAGTAGTTCCTGGGCTTCTTTCCAAATCATATAAACTTTTCCCTTAAAAGATCTGAAAATGGGCATAATTTAAGATCACATGGTGTTTTCCCCATTAAAATATCCCCACGATTAGATCACAGTTTGGAAAAATAAACCAATTTTAATTTTTTTGAGTTCTTTTTATAAGGAGCTTACAGTCAGATTTCAGATTGGGGCACAATTCACTGCTGAGACTTGATGGATTTCAAGGCTCTTTTGCTGTTCTGAGACTGCACACAGTGTCAATAAAGATTCTGTGGTATTTTAAACTAATTTAATGGTGTTTTATACCCTTAAAGTGAGAAAATAAGGCAAGAAGTTTCACGGTCAAGATGTTTCTGACATCCCACCTCATCTCCTGGCTTGGCTTTTGGAACTGGAGCTCTAAAATGTTGCATGCAAAAGTGAGTCAGTTCTTGATATACTCTTAACTGTATTTACATATTTTTATTTTATTATGTTAATGTTTACACAAATTCACATTTTAGATATTTTTATGTACATTTGTGTGTGCTCAACTAGCAGCGTGTTTTTGTTACCTTTATCAAGCTGCGTATTTGGTGGCACTTTCAAACTGCAGGTCAAATACCAGCCTGAATACCATGCCAGCCTCACAGATGCACTGTCTTGCTTTATATTTATGGAGATATATAGCCTAGAGACAGCGATGGAACTGTGACAGTGCAAAATATCACATTACTATTAACTAGTAATCCCTTGCTATAGAAAGATTAAGAAAAGCTGTACCATTTATTCCTCCTACAGTGAGGAAAATAGCCTCGAATGTTTAATCCAGCTAAGGGCTGTGGTCACTTTGTCATAGAAGTTTCCAAAACATAATTTTTGGGTGGGTTCTGAGCCTTATCTAAGGAGTGTTAGTGAACAATAGAGAAAATGCAGTCATGATGGAACTTCATGAGAAAGATGGGAAGCCAGAAGGTGGATGGTGAAGTCATTGAATGTCAGTGACTGGAAGGGGCATGGCTAGATATCCAGGCTTTGGAAAAAGTGTTTTATCAATTGTTCTGAATGGAGATAAACTAGGGAGAACCATCACTGATGGATGGTGACTATCGTAAGCTCACAGTCATAGGGCTTGTCTGTGAGAGCCCGTGGAAACACAGGAAGATGCAAGAGGAAAGGAGAGAACAGGAGCTCAGAGTGCTGGGGGCCGGTTTACAGCACTTGTCTAGGCAAATGAGGATACTTTCTGGTGTAACCTTGCAAACAAAGGCATTGGAATAGCCATTCATTAACACAAGGAACTCCTAGTTAAAGTTTAACGAGTCATCTCCCAGTGCTGTGCAATATGTTCTAGCAACAGCACCTGAAATATTTGGTTACTTATTGTTTCCTTACCATTAATAATGAAACACCCGAGAGCCCGTTCGCATTTCTCTCCTGCTAAACAAAGCACATTAATTTGTAGATTTATAACGGGCCACTTTTTCTGTCCAGAGCCACCAGACATTTCAGGGGTCTTTTATATGGAGCAGCTTGCCCCAATGGCAGGGCTGTGTAGTTATGGATGGGTTTCAGTGCAAGTTTAGGATTATTTATTTCATCAGCTCGTTGCTTTCTGTCTTAGAGTGATGGGGAGCTGGGTTTGCTCTTCGCAGAGCACACCCAGGGCAGTGCTGGCACTGGGATCGCGTTTCTGAACACAGGTATTCGAGTATAAGGCGTCAAAACAGAAGGATTAGGCGACAAAGCACAAGTGCCCCGATTCGCAGTGTCGCCAAGTGCAGCCCCAGCAGCGACCCCCGGGCACCCCCGGGCCGTGCAGGCCACGCTGGAGCTCCGGCGAGGGGAGGCAAAACGCGGGCGTAAACCCGTGTGACTGCGATGGTGGGCGGTGGGAAGGCACAGCCCGCTCCTCGGCCCGGCCCGGCAAAGGAGGAGGAGCAGCCCCTGTCAGGGCCCACGGCGTCCCTCACCGCGAGGCGCTGGCACCACCTGCGGGCCGCCCCAAGCACCTGTGCCGCGGTGTCCCTGCCCTCCGAGGCTGACAGCGTGTTGGATCCACACGGCACAGCGGCTGGCGGGAGAACGGGACAGCGGGACAGCAGGACAACGGGACAGCGGGACAACGCTCCGTCCCATTCAGTCTCCACAGCGGCCCCGGCAGCGCTGAGGGGGCGGCCATCTTGGCGCCCAGCCCCGCCCCGCGCATGCGCCGCGGGCCCCGGCAACATGGCGGAGGCGGAGGAGTGAGTGCGGCGGGAGGGAGGGAGGGAGCGATGGATTCCCTCAGGATCTGCCGCCATCGGCGGGCACTGCGCACCTTGGGACCCCCGGGGGGCGGGATGCGGGCTGCGGCCGGGAGGTAACGGCGGTGTCCTGCCCGCAGGCCGAGGCGGCGGATCCCGCTGGTGCCGGAGAACTTGCTGAAGAAGAGGAAGGCGTACCTGGCCATCAAGGCCACGCAGGCCAAGCAGGCGCTGCTCAACAAGCGCAAGGTAGGGCGGGCCGCGGGGGTCGCGCCGTGGCCTCCCCAGGGCGGGGGCCGGGCCGTGGCCGCAGTGGCGGGGAGGTGGTGGCGGTGATGGGCCCCTCGGCCGGGGTGACCGCCGGGCGCAGCCTGAGCTCGGGGCTCCGGCCCGAAACCTCTTCACCTTCGCATTGTAACCCTCCGTGCAAACTGCGCTTTCCTCAGGGTGCGTTTAGGGTGAAGGTGTTTATCTGTCCGAGCAGAGGCAGGTCACCGTGGAGCCTTTTTCTGCGTCTGGGGTGGCACATGTTGCTGGTGCGGACGCTCCCTGTGCACAGGGTGTCGTTTCCAGGCTGGCAGAGCACAGCAGACCTTCCCAATGCCACGTTTGAGACCTGTCCGGCTCTACCTCAGCTAATACAGTAGGAGCCTGTCTTCGAATTGTCTTAAGGCTTCCCCAGTGAATCCTGTTTCTGTGGGGTTATGTGCAAAACTCCTGCCATTTTTGATAGATACTGTGTTTAAGTCCATCGGTGGCTGATTGTGTTTCCAAGTGGATGCATAAGCAGTAATGTTAAATAGCCACTCCTTAAGATGCTCATTATAAAAACGACCGTAGTGATGAGATTTTGATGAGGTCTGCCTGATTTGAAAATTCAGACCAGTTTCATGGGTGAATTACAAGGTGAAATAGAACAAAAGACAACATTAGAGTCTTTAATTTAAAATGGTCTACTGATTTAACCAGTAGTGTATCTTAAATATTATTGTGTAATGCTATGCATAGTCAAGTCATATTTATATGAGAAAGCACTATGATTTAGATGGATGTACTTGCTCCTAAGCTAAAGACAAGCAATTAAACACCTTTTAATTTAAGAACTGCTTTAAATTTTCCCATAATTCTGAAAAGTGTCTTTTTCCAAGTGAGCTGGATGTTATGTTTAAATTAGTAATACTTAATAGTTATTTAAATGCTTGGATTTTTTATTTTTCTTTTGCATGTGTGTCTTTATAGAAAAGGACTTTAAATCCTGTTATTTTCTGTTAAGTGGTAATGTTGAGTCACACTATGGTATTGCTTGAGCATCTCTTTTGTGCAGATCCAGATGTTATTTCTGGCTTGCCCAGCAATTGCTGAGCAGTGTGTGTAGCTGTGAGGATCAGTTTGTGGCTGCAAATGCTTCCATTTGATTTCTCCTGTGTCTAGAAGTATCCTGGGTGTTGCTGTTTCTCCTAATTTATATTTTTCCGGGGGAAAAACTCTTTGTTCACTGTTCATGAATTATAACTAGCTGTTTGTACATGTCCCTCAGTTCTGTCTCCCTTGGGCTTAGATAATCAAATTTATTTTCTTCTTGCTGCTTCCAAAGCTGAAAGAACATTGTTCCTCAAGTCCTGGATTTCTTTTGGTCTGTCGGATGCAGGCCTCTGAGACTGCTGGGATGGGTGATGCTTTCTTTGCCTTTTGTCTGTAGCAGCAGAAGGGGAAACAAATCCAGTTTAAACGCCTTGAGACTTTTGTTCGCGATTCGTGGCGCAAACACCGCGATGACACCCGGCTGCGGCGCATGGAGCAGAGACCTGGGCAGGCAGCGGCACCTCAGGAGCACAAACTGGCCTTCGTCGTGAGGATCGCGGAGTAAGAAACTCTTCCTTCTCCTTACCTTCGTTATTGCTATCCTTTGTGGTATCATTTCTACACCAGGGAAGTGTGATCAATGCAGATGTGTCTCCTCACACTGATCTGAGGCCTTTTGTTGCTGCTCTGTTTACTACTAATGTTGGGTTTTTTTCTGACTCAGTATTAAAGGAGTGACCAAGAGGGTAAAAAGAGTGATTCAGTTGCTGCATCTGAGGAAGAATTTCACTGGGATATTTGTTAAACTGAACCCGTTATCTGTGAAGATGCTGCGGATTGTGGAACCTTACGTGGCGTGGGGGTAAGTACCATTCCTGGGACTTGCCAGTAGTTCGTATGGGAACGTTACTGCTCTTTGATTCTCCATTTGGTATCACAGATCCATAGCTGGTCAAAAATTAATCAAATTTGTGTCTAAAACTTGTTGTTGTCCCTTTTCCTGCTTTCAGCATAACTCGGTTAGTTTCCCACTACTCTACAAGGAAGTAGGAAGGGGCTTCCCACTGTATTATGTCTCTCCATTGCAGAACCTGATTTTTGTTCCTGTGCAGATACCCAAACCTGAAATCTGTACGAGAGCTCATCCTGAAACGGGGCCAGGCCAAGATCAAGAAAAAGCGGATGCCTCTGACAGACAATATGCTCATAGAGCAACATTTAGGTGAGGAAAAGGGTGAGAAAATTGAGGAAAGAGTTGGATGTTGAGTGTTTACGGTCTGATCTGAGAGGGTGGAGAGGGAGAAAAATCTTGCCAGACTGGAGGACTGGAGCACTGGAGCACTGTGAGGTAAGATAATACAGTTGGGCATCTCTTTTTTAATTTTTATGCAGGGGGCTGTGGTATTATATGCCTGGAAGACCTTATTCATGAAATCTACTCAACGGGGAGGTACTTCAGAAGAGTCACAAACTTTCTGTGGCCGTTCCACCTCTCGGTGGCTCGGCACGCGTCGCGGAACAAAGTGGGTTTCCTCAAGGAAATGGGTAAGCCTGGCTACAGGGGTGAAGCCATCAACCAGCTTATACGTCAGCTCAACTAGTCAGGTGAGCAGTGCCTGTTGTGTCAGCTCTGAACCCTACCCTTTATCCCCTTTCCTAATAACCATACTGCCATGGGAGAGGAGGGGAATCTCGGGTTGTGATTCGTCACTGTACAAAAGCGACCCTATCAGAGTAGGGGAAACTAATGAAGTGTGGGTCCTATTAGGAATCAGCTCATCCCATTGGACAGCTCCATGAAGGCTTGTGTTTATATGACTGACTGGTTTTTTTTCTTTTCTTTCCTGTTCTGCAGGGTCTTTGTGAAAACTTCAGGATTTATGACCTGTTCTTTTTCACATGTATCTCTGATGGACATTATATGCAATGATCCACTCTCTTGACTCTTGGTGCCTCTATGAAAGAAATAGAGACGATGATGGAGATGGACTTTGGGCTGGTCCTTCTTAAAGAAGATTAATGCTGCTGGGTACAAGAATGAGCTCCCTGGAGCAATTTGACTTTTGCATGTCTGTAAAACAAGGGGTTTTTTATGCTCACTCCTGCAGACTTCACTCCTTGAAGTGCACCTGCTTCTAGGTGTGAAGGGGTAGCACAGTCACCCATTTAAATAGTGCTGACAGGCAGAAGAAGACACCAGGTATTCCTCTGTTACTGCAGTGCCAGCCCTTGTAGCGAGTAATGCAACCAACTTTTGAAGTACCTAGATTGCATTTATTAAAAAGAAAAAAAAAAAAGGACATGATTCTGTGGTACTAATTTACAGAAGACTGCCTTTTCACTTCTGCAAGATTGGAACTGCTGGAGAGAATCATTTCCTGGTAGGAAGGCCCAGAAGGTTTGCAATACAGTGGTGGGGTACATGTAACCAATGTTTTTTAAATAAACTTCTGAAGTTTTAATAACAGGAGTCCTACATCACTGTAAAAGAGTGGGAAAAGTTCAGTACTCTGGCTGAAATGAATTTGGTGAAAGAATGAACAAAACCACAGAAGAGACAAAGTTCCATTAACAGAGGTTTTAAATACTTAATTTCTTCAACTCTGAAAATGGGTAAGAACACATGAAGACTCCTGTGCTGTTCAGCAAATGTGGAAGGCACCGTACTTAATCGTTAGGTCACCATGACTATTTATCCTGTTATTTGAAGACTTAAATGAGGGCAAACTATTAATCCAGAAATAGATTTCATGTTGACTGCACAAGACTTGTTTTGAGACTCAGGAAACAAGTAGGATGCCTTTCGGGTGTTGTATCATGGTTACAAACTAAGGTTCAGCATTCATAAAACCATCTGAAGTATTAAGTACTGCAGACTCTGAATTAGAAAACACTTTAAAATCTGAAGCTTTATTCTATAAACATAGAAACATACAACATACAAACACAGAAAATGCTTGACAGGAACTACAAACATAGAACAACACCGTCCCCAGAACTAGAGCCCGGCTGTCATTAAAATACAAGGCTTCATGTATTTAAAGTTTTCCTGATAAACAGCTGCTTCCATTGTCAAAAGGTACAAGAATTGTTTGGTTTATTTTACTCGTAATAAAATAGCCCAGACTTTTAACATGAAAACTGGCACAGCAGGAGTGAAAGTTTTTTAGTTGCCAGAGATAACTCAAACCTGCTAAAAGAACGCAGTTTAAAATAACCTTAAAATACAAAATTACAGGAACTAAACACAATTCTAGCAGCTAATCCTAGATTTAGGCAGTTTTTCTAGTGAAGGCAGTGGTTTAATACACCATTAATTTAGCTCATAGAGTGAAGTAAGGCTTGAACTATGACCATGATGCCAGCTTAGTCTAGTGTTATACCACATTATCACAAGCATGCTGTCTTTGTGTCATACTCCAGGCAAGAGCAACAGTAATGGTTGTGTTCATGGCTTAGCTGCCCTCTGAACAGAAACTATAGAAGGTGACAAGATATATACACACACACAACCCTCTCTGCATCCTAAGCAACAGAATCCTTTTTGTAAGCCACCATGGTATTTACTTTGTGGATCGTGGTGGTGAAGGAACGCAGGCGAACCTCTTCTGAATTGGCAATGAATTGTGGTCCTGACTCTTCCCACTTCTCCGGCACTGCCAAATCTTTATCTGTGTATATCAGCAGGTCAAAGGCACCTGTAAGCAAATGGCAACAAACTAATAGTAATGTATGCACAAGGAAATGGCAGGTTTTAAGTTAAAGTGCATCCTCTGGAACTTGAAACGTAGCAATGTTCTCACAAGTTATGCTGACACTTGTTATGTGAAAAAGAACTGAAAATAAGTCCTTCACGTAAAGCCATTTTAGTCTTCTCGACTGTTGTGAACTGTTTTAAACACCCTACACACTTAATATGAACTCAGTGGTTACACAAGCCTGTCCACAGCTGGGTCACAAAATAAATCACATTCATGAAAGGGTACATCCCTCAGAGCACATGTACTAGTTTCTGTAAGCTAGTTAAGCTACCCTGAGTTCTGTCCTGATCTCAGTCTAACAAAGTGCTGTCTCAGAAACATGATATGTAATAATTAAAAAGCCTTGGAAAATTAGCAGAAAGATACTTTCTAGAGTGGAAAAGCTGTTGAGATTTTCCAAAAGTGTTTGTTTTCTTTAGTGTAGCTTGGAATACTCACAAGCAGATTCCAGCAGTGGCAGGAAAGTTAC
The DNA here is from genome assembly GCA_013396735.1 of Grallaria varia. Taxonomy (NCBI): domain Eukaryota; kingdom Metazoa; phylum Chordata; class Aves; order Passeriformes; family Formicariidae; genus Grallaria; species Grallaria varia. The sequence continues at coordinate 347,271 of VWZG01010841.1, forward strand.
TGTGGCAGTTATTTGTCTGATGACAGAGCGAATTTCATCCTGAATTGCTTTCTGAGATTTTTCTCGTGGTGCGCTGGGAAAAGAAGAAAACTCTGGTAAGAAAGAAAACTTCTACTGTGGTGACAGTTTCCTTTAAATACAGCTCTCTCTATTAAGGTCTCTTTGCTATAATATTTTTATAATAGTGACACACTTAACCCTAAGTAGATAGGCTTAGAAAAGTGATAGCTGGTTTGGCTTTATTGTTTGTGAAGCTCCACAGACATTTTAAGGAATGTTAAATTTATTTTCTATCCAAAATGGATGAAAGCACTTTGGCATAACAACAGGAAAGCAGCAGTTCTTTGGGTTATGTGCCCAAATGTGCAGGATTTTACATACTTTGTTCAGGATTCAAAAATCAAGATTTGATGGTTAAAAAAAATAGTAATACCTGGGTTAAAAAAAAAAACAACATGAGGATTATGTATGGTTTGATCATATAAGGACTAAGAAAGGAGGAACAGGTCCATGGCACTGATGCCGAGCCTGCACAGCTCCCCGGGACAGGGAGGAGTCACTCACTTGTCATCCTTCGCAGTTTTGTCACACTCGATGTCGAACTGCCACCGCTCCAGGACCTCGCTGTTCTCGATGCTGGAGATGACGACCACCAGGCGCTGCACGATGCACTTGTACAGCCACTCTGCAAGAAGGCGAGCGGTCACTCAGAGAGCGAGAGAGAGCAGCGGGGAGGGCCACACGCCAGGGGAGGCCGCCCCCACCTCTCATCTGCTCCGTCACGTTGTTGAGGTAGTTGGTGAGCTCGGGGTCGGTGGTGACCAGGAGGGTCAGCCCGTACTTCTGCACCCGGGTGAACGTCTCGGGGGGGTAGATGCCGCGCTGGTAGAGGATGCTGTTGATCCCGTAGGCTGCGGGAGGGAGAGGGGAAAAAAGAGGGGTGTGTAGCACCACCACGGCCCTCACGGCGCCGGCGGCCATGTCGTCCCACAAGCCGCGGCCTCCCAGCCTCCCCACCAGCCCGCCCGCCTCCCTCCCTCCCTCTCTCTCCCCGAGCCTCCCCAGCGCCGCCGCAGCCCCTCACAGAAGAACTCGGCGACGAGCTCGGCGCTGCCGCGCAGGGTGATGCCCTGGTGCTCCCTGCCGAGCTGGGGCTGCGCCATGGCGGCCGCCGCGCCCGCCGCCAGTTCGAATCGCGCCGAGCGCCGCCCCTTCCCGCCGCGCCCCTTCTGGCGCCCCGCCCGCCCCGGGCTGAGGGCGCGGGGGGAAAACCGCGGGGTAAGGGGCGGGTGTGCCTGGCGTTCGGCGCTGCCGTGGGCTGAGGGCGCCGCCGTGGGCTGAGGGCGCCGCTGCTGCCGCTGGCGGGGGCTGAGGCTGAGGCGGGCGGGGGGCTGCGCGCGGGGAGTGCTGAGGGCAGGTCGGTGTGAGGGGCGCTTCGGCCGCGCCAAGGCGCTCTTGAACGTAGAAATTACACTTTCCAGGTACGAACTGAATGCAGCAAATTGGTAGTTTATTGGTGGTTTTTTTTGAATAATAATAAAAATTCATAAATTTTTAATTTTTGTTGTTGTTGTTGTAGTGGCCACTCTGTAAATCGTGTAGTGTTATCTAAAATAAAAACAGGATATTCTGTGAATGCCATGAAAAGGCAGGCGCGCACGGGGAGAACCTGGAAAAGCAGCATGAAACACGTTTTTTTCCCTGAAATACGTAGTAACACCGAAAAAAAAAACAAAACCAAAAACAAACAAACCAAAAACGGGGGTGAAGAGGCATTTGGGGTGCCTTGGTGAAGGGGAATTCCTAGTTGGGCAAACAACTTATGTCCTGTTGCAGGGACGCCGAGGAAGGAGCTGTGACCATCAGCAGGAGGAGGCTCTGCCAGAGGTTAACAGGTAGGAAAGACTGAGTAAAATAACAAGTAAATGAAGTATTTACATTTTATGGAGGGGGAAGGTTACCATCTACTGGGAGAGTAATGAGGTGGCCTGCTAATTAGCTGATAAAGTACATTAATAAGGAAGGAAATGGAAATGGAGTGGATTTGTTGGACATGGAAGAGCGGCAAATGAAATCTTTCCCTGAACATAGGTTTTCCAATAAGCATTATCTGACACTATCATCTGAGGCATAGACATGTTAGATGCCCATGTGGACCTTGAAAGAAATAATTCAAACAGTCTTGAAGTTATTTTCGAAACAGAAATACCGAGGATAAAAACCTCGTGATGCGATTGCTTATTCTGTTGTAATAAAACACTTCTTCTCAAAAGCTAAGGCTTTTCCTGGGTTCCAGTTTTTGCTCCAAGAGGAAATATGGTTTGCTTCACTGTTCATGCTGCTGTGATTAAAACAAATGGTACAGTACTGAAGGCATTTAACCAAGAAAACTTTATTCTGGGTCTTGATCACTAGTGATTGTGTTATACATAAGTCTTCTGAATAAAATATTTTCTGGTAAGAGTGGTGTGTTTCAAAGAGGTTTTTGGAGGGCTGCTCATTTCTTTGATAAATAAAGGAGCTTGAAAGCCATGTTGCATGCGGCCAGGCAAGAATATTAGAGCTTCTGATTAATACTTAGCATATTTCTGCCCTTGATGTTTTATTGTTAAAACCAAATGGAAGACAGAAATTCAGGTGGTTCTTGGTTCACCAAGTTGATTTCCCTGTGTCTCAGTTTGGGTGGATTGCAGGTGTGTTGTGGGTATGACCAGATGCATATGCTTATCAACAACAGACTTAATTGCATCTTCCTTGCTACTCCCAAGATTCCACGGGCAGGTACTGAGTGGTGATGTTGATTCTCGGTACGTCTCATCATATTCTGAAGTTCCTGCACCTGTCACATGCTATTTCAGAGTTTTGGATCACTTCTGTATCCCCAGTTCTGTCCTGTGGTTATCACTGGTTCCTGCCCTGATGTGCTCCACTCTCCCTCTCCAAAAAAACCCAACACCTTTGCACTTTTAAATGTTAATTTCTCTGTCTCTTTAGAGAAATACGTTCCCTTTTACAGTGCATTGCTAGTTTTCTTTATATTTCTTGTATGTCCAGCAATGTAATCTAATGGTGAGAACTGCGTATTTGCAGTACTTCTCCTAAACTCCCCTTTGTCTTTTAAAAAGTTCTATTTCCTTGGCCAATGTATTAGTTTTGAGAAATTCAGCCTTCTAAGTCCTTGAAGTACTTTCTTTTTCTTAACCTTTGCATTTCTTGTAGTAGAATGTCCTTAGTCTCTTTTCTTTTCCCATGCCATCAAGATGTTCCCATCCTTCCCCCCCCGCCTGTTCACTTGTGCGAAGGTTTACTTGTCTGACAATGCGTCTTTGCTGCTTTTCCCTTCACATGCTCTGATTGCCTCCTCTTTGTTTCTCTGTTCTGACATCCACAGTGCGTGTCTTCATTTACCTCAGTTGGGTTAGGTTGGTGTCCCTCAGCTTCTCTGCCAGGTGAATCCAGAATCTGCCCTCAGAGGCACCCAGGGAACATGTGCTTGCTTGTGCTGTAACTAAACCACAGTTGTCACTTGGCCATGGCCCAGTCAGATGTGATGGGGACATGCACACAAGTCCTTTTGTGACTGAGCAGGCACGCCCCATGTGATGGGTTTGTAGTTTATGTTTAGGGAATGTCCAGCTAAGCAGTGGGAGGAAGGTTATGGGGCTCCTACAAGGGAAAGCAGCAGGGAGACTGTGGTTTTAGGGATTTGTGTGGCTGACAGCCTGCTTCTTGACCAACTCCGAGGGACTCTCAGGAATGAAGATGACAGGCTGAGTTAAGTGTTCTGGCACTCCAGGAGCTGGCTATCCTTGCTTTGATTATCTCATGCTAAAACCTTAATTTTCATAAGGAATGTGGAATCCCAGTTGTATTTAATTTAGGTATCTTACAACTCTTCAGTCATTGTTCTGTTTCTCAATTACTACTTGATGTTATGGCAGATTTTTTTCTTACTCCCTTTGTGAAAGGAAATGTTCCCTATTTAGCTTGGCTTTTCTGCAACATTTAATGATTGCTTTCCTGTGGCAATTGTCAGTGAACTTGGGACAATCCAAATCACTGGTATGCCTTTGTGTTGTCTTGGGTTTTTTTTGAAGGCAGCCCAGGTCACATAGTCATTCAGCAATGAGAAGACGTAACTCACTTGTAGAGTTCATTCCCACTGTTTATTTATTTTTAACCCTCAGAATGATGTGGACAGGTCTCTCCTTCCAGCATAGCAAAACAGTCTATGAAGTAAAAGTTCTCTTTTCTACAAAACCCTCATACTGTATTAACAAACCATCACGTTGAGCTTCAGTAAAACCAATTTGTCTGGTTCATCTTTTCTTGTAAATCTCAAGCAATTTCAAGTAATTTCTGGGTGTAGGATAGGCCACCAGCAGAGCCAAGTGCCATCAATTCTCCTTTGTGTGAGAGCTATTTTTAAAACTTCAAAGTCTTTAAATCGGTTTTCTATCTTTAGGAAAATTGTATCTTTTATCCTTACCTTGCTGTGTGTGAGCTTCTTTACTGCCTTCCATTGTGTCTTCACAGCTCTCATCCAGAATTCCTTTGGTGATTTATTATTATATGGAATTAACTCTAGATTTAGTGTAAAATACTGCACTTTTGGACAGACATTTTATTAGCAAGCTCATTCTGTTTTAATTTTTTTGTTGTTGCGGGTAAAGTTTGTTTTGAACAACCTTTGTAGAATTAATGTTTGCAGGATAAATAAATACAAGTATCTTGTATCAGTTGTCTAAATGACTAGGACATTTATTTTCAAGTTGACTAATGCTATTTTTTAAAACATAAATCATGGAATATTATTGCAAACAGCAGCACTGTTTTCTTTCACTAAAGGTAATGAAAGAGTGGTGTAACTGGGGAAGATTGTTATGAGTTTGAAGTATTCATGCAAAGAAATTGATACTGAAAGGAGCCAATGAGCTGCACTGTTACATCTAATATGATGAGCAGGCTTCTCAAAGGGAATTCCTGATTTTAGTTTTGAACACCATGTATAAATTTTTACACTTTTTTTTTTTTTCATTTTAAATGTTAGCAGTGCTACTGAATGCATTTTGAAATTAGACTAACTTGGGTGACTGCTTATTTCTTCTATCAAAGGGAAAATTGATGTTTCTTTACTTAGGCCATTTAGCTTTGAAGTCCAGACAGTGGCTGTCTTGTACAATGAAATGACATTTTGTGGCTGTTGAGAGTTTTTGGAGCTCCTTCTGTACAGCATTAAACGGTATCTTTTTCTTGATTGGTTTTTTTTTTCCTCTTCCCTCTAACACCTGACGTTTTTCCAAAGGCTGCATAGGAAAAAAAAAAAAAAAAGTGATGGTTTTGCCTCTAAACTACCAGGAGATGGCACCAGGCGCACGCATTATCTGCACCCTTTCAGTTTCGGCTTGAAGTACAGCGAGTTTGTACTTTGGACAAGTTTTAGATGCGTTTCTTTTGGTAGTTTGATAAACGTTGAAATACTTGATGCCCAGTTTTGGCACTTTCCTGTGGTTGCTGTTGCACTAAAGACGTTTTGAAAGGTGAACAGTTATTTTTAAATGTTTCAAGTGAAGATAGGAGTCCTTTTTCAGAATTGGGAAGAACAGAACCTCAATGAGCTTTTTGTGCCTAGAGAACTCCTTAGTGCTGGGTAATGTCATGTTACAGTGGTAACAGGTGATGTGGAATCCACTGAATCCACCTCTTTACAGCTTAATCCCCTTTAAAACTTCATCCTCCAACCTGAAATTTGATAGTTTGAAAGGTGAATGTTGATCTGGTTCATTTTAGCTCCTATCATATCTGAAGTTTTTCTATTAATAAATTAATGGAAAAGGGAGTTCTCAGGTAGCTTAGATTTACTAAGCCCATGTGCTGCAGTTTAGCTTTACATTCTAAATGGACGTTCTAAAGAACACTAAAATAGATTTATCAGCGGAGACTTAGTGGGTTATCAGAAACTGGGGCGCAGAAGGGTCCAGAAGTTGGGTAGCATGGTAAACATGCCTTGATAGTACCAGTGTGTGATTGCAACATGTTTGTTGAGAATTGTTTTATGATTGCTTTCTAATCGTGTCACTTCTGATGTATAACCGTGATGGGCTTGTTCAGTTAATTGTGTTGTGAGGGATACAGTACACCTTACACAGTGCCTAAGAATTGTGATGGCTGAAGAGGTAAGTATGTTGTGAAAAGTGCATTATTGTCATTAGAAATATTTAAAACAAAAATAATTGTTGCCCTTAAAAAGTAACTTAAGGCTGGACAGTGGGACTGTTTGCAAAGTAGCTAGGAAAACAAGTGAAGAAAGGATTTGTTAGTACAATTTGAACAAAATCACTTCATTTTCTAAGTCATGATGGGCCCGTCAGGACATGGTATTCACTGCTTGCTGTGTTAGTCAGCACTGGCAACATTTTTAGGAGAAAAACCAGAGAAGAGTGTAACAATATTTGAAAATTCACACTAGTTACCTATGTCTCCTGCACAACGGATGGCCTCATCCAAACCTCGTGATGTGATGTTGCTAGGAGTGTGAAAATGGAAACCACATGGCTTGGTAATGTGAGCAGCAGTTTGATGCTAATTGTCCCTTACAGTCTCCTTTACTTGAGTTCTGATCTGAGTGAAAACGTGGCATTATTGCTCAGCATAGGCTACTCCTTGGTTGTAACCTGACACTTAGTGGACAGGTAGACCAAGAGTAGACTCTTACCTGAAGGTTTAGGTCACTCTTGCAAGTTCTGCAAGCTGAGGTACATCGTGTTTCTGTGGCTTCCACCTCGGAGAAGCCTGGCTCACTGCTGTCCTGTACTTTAAGGAACAGAGAGGTTCTTTTTTCTGTAGAAGTGTGACCTTCTTGATGCCCATATTCACTTATTTAATACCATGACTTAAGAACAGTCATCTAACATTGAGAAGCTTGAGATTCGATAACATTTTCATTCGTGAAAAATCCAAATCTCATTCCCCATGTCCAGGGAAGTGTTCTTGTCATTGAGTTTTAAGCTAGTTTGGCTGGGCAACATTCCTTATCCCGTCTGTTGAAACTGTGCTACAGAACAGAAGGGGATTGAAAATCCATTTGAAGACAGCAGGGAAAAGGAAGAGATTGTGCTTTAGTGGTCAAACCTGGCAAAGAGAGTCCAGAACCACAGCCCAGCTGCCAAATTATTTTGTGTTTCAATTACTTTATTTTCCATATTATTTCACTTTGCATAAGATTTCAGTACCAGTAATGTTGAGACTTACTGGGATCTCCTTCTCTGAATTAAACTCCTGACAGAGAACCTGTATTAATATTTCTTCTTAATGATAGTCACATTTGTTTATATGACATTTTCATTGTAAATAAAAAGAATCTCCCTAAATTCTCTGCACACGGTAGAGGACATGTGTGTGATCACTTCCATCTCCAGTTTCAGCTGCGCTGATATTTCATGAAAAATAGTTAGGAGTAAGACAGAAGATAGAACTCCAGAAGCACATTGTTTACTCTCACGTGCTCATTTACCTATGATCTGCTGTGTCATGTGAGCACTTTTATACCCCTGAGCCTGTTTTCTTCAATTTCATATACTTCCAGAAGGGATTGCAGTAGTCAAGGTATCATAAATTACATAGGTTTGTAAAAGGTTGTGGTGTTTGTCTGGGCAATGCTCATCAGCCACCTCTGCTTGAGGGAGTTGTTCTGGTATGTGTAGTTGGTATAAACTGAATTTTACAGCTGCTGAGCACGACTAGAAGTGGAAAATTACTGACTTTAAATTAGAATGAGCAAATCTAAAAGGGGAACTACTGGCTGCACAGGATTTTGAGACCTCCCGAAGATTTAGACAAACAATTTAGAAATCAAATGGCCCCATCTCTTGAGATGACGAATTGCGATTAAGGATTATTTAGCCAACTTTTAGTATGTCAAAGGCTCACAAAAAGCAACTGTACCTTCTTTACTAGATGCAGAGCAGCTCATGTCTGAGCTGTTGTGACAAGGGAATAACTTGTGTTTGTGTGCAGGTGACAGTGCTCACCATTTGCAGACCTTCTGAGAAGGCAGTGACACACTCTTCACCTTCACAATTCAATTCTTGATGTGATTTTAAAAGCCTTTTGGAAAGCTTTGTTTAGTTCTAATTTTCAAAGAGCTCCTGGGCCAGTTCTGGTTTGCTATTCAGTATTAGTTAATAATGACCACAAGTTACTATGGCCAGATTTGGATAAAAGCTAGTCTGAAACAAAACACTGACCTATGTATTGCTGCCTCAGGTTTTCTTTATATAGAGTATTTGTTGTGTTAAATCACTCTTCGTTCTTAAAACACGCAGTCTCAGTCCCTACTCAACCCTATTATGACCCTTTTCTCCCTTTCTGGGTTTAGCCGTTTCCTCAGGCTTTGAGTGGAGGAGAAAGACGTGGTCTGGGAGTGTGACATTAGAACTGCATGTCTCCCTTATTGCGTTTTGAGATTTGTAGCATGAAATTATCAATATCTTTACCAGTACTAGGAGGAAATTTCTTGGGGTCCGTCTTTTTTAATTTGGTAAAGGTGCTTTTATTTATATGCCTTAGAATGAATTTTCTTCTATTTGGCTTACTGTATTATTAGCTGGAACACTAGAAACCAGGCTTATTTTGGAATAGGATTGCTCTTTATAACTGGACTCGTTTTTGTGAAGCAAAATAATTGTTCCCAGAAAACACATTCCTCCTCCGTCAAACCTCCATTCTGTTTGACACTCTGCCTGTTCATTCTCCAGGAATTTAAAAATCATTTTTAGTGATTTGTGGACTGCTGTTGCAAATATTTCCATGATCCTGTTAAAAGTAAGTGTTTTTTCCTCAGTGGCCAGTTTTTGTGTTTTAAATAAGCAAAATGTCACTTAAACTAAAACCAGGTTTAAATCATATATATACTCAAATTGGCAACGGCTCACTGGCAGATTTTATAAATTATCAGAATCTGTCCATATCTAAGGAAAATGAAAAACGAAGTTTTGAATAATATAAGGAACTAGGGAAGGTGTAAATTTACATGGTGTGTGGAAGTGAAATAGTCAGACATAGCTCAAGGTTTAAATATTCCTAATTTGTATTTAGCGTGTTACAATCTTTTGCATTACTCTGTCTCAAACAA